>JAOTAX010000005.1:2806751-2844233 GCA_025629825.1 Erythroxylum guanchezii
TGCAACTACCATTTCGTGTAAAATTTATGCTTGCTGAACCCGCTAAACATCTTGATCTCCAAACTCTCTCTGAAAAAGTATCCAGAGAAAAAGATTATGGTTTCTGCTCTATTAATTTCTTCAGGGAAAAGGGTATACCAGAAACACACAGAATATGCAACACATCAAACAGTTGCAACCGGCAGAACCAGAAAAAGCCAACAAATTTACAGAAAGAAAGAAACCTGGAGAAATGGGCAGTTATGATCCAAGTAAGCAAACAGAAAAGAAAAAAAGAACAGAATAACCAGAAATCTTTTCTCTTTTTAAGGCTTCCAAATTTAGCACCATCAAAGCTCCCAAAAAAGGAAGAGCTTTTAGCAGTTTCAGAGATTAACAAAGAAGAAGAAGAAGAAGAAAATGAGACCAACTCGAGAGAAACATTAAAAAGCATTGTGTCTATGTAATATATATAGAGTTTCAGGTGAAAGGTCAATCATGAAATTGAAATGAATTACAATTCCTTGCCATGTTTCTCAGGAATTCTGAAATTTTGCGCTCTTCGGTTCTGTTTCTGACTTTCTTCTTCTTGACGAACTCGAGGGTCGCTAAAAATCTTCCAACATTAGCCTTCCCCTTTCCCGATTCATGTATTAGAGTCTAGGGGTAATATGGGGTAATCAATACATGAAGAGTTATCTGTTAAATGTGGCAGTGAATAAACCCCGGGAAACTAAGCGGATGTTTTGGTAAAATTTTATGGCTTTTTAATTTCCCATTTTTCTCTAATTTTTTAATTTTTCTAATAATTTTAAAGTTTATATTAATCCCTTTAAATTATTTTTTTTCCTTATTTCTATAATTTTTTGCTCTGTTGCATGTGATTAAGGTTATGTTTTGTTGTGAGTTTATTAATGGAATAAAATGAAATGTAATATTATCCTATTGTTTAAGAAAAAGGTTTATAGTATAATCAAATGGAATGAGACAGACGAAGAGAATTTTATATTATATCTCATTCAATCCTAAATTTTAAAAATAAAAAACTTTCGATTTTTTAGATTTACGATGGAATGTAAAATAATAAATAACTTTATACTATATTACATTATAAACCCTTTTGTCCATTTAAAACAACAATTTTCTAATATTACTTCTATTTACATCATATTTCATTATAAATTAATTCATTCTATTCTATTCAATTACATTTTATTAAAAACCACAAGTCTAATCAAACAGAGCCTAAAATTTAGAAAAGTTCGATAGTACTTAACCTTAACCCTAACTAGTTAAGAGACCTTTTTCAAATAATAAGTTACAAACTAATAAAGATAGTTAATTCAAGAAAAAATTACATATTAATTTAATATAAAATATTGTATTTTTACCTTCGATCATTTAAATGTCTTGATAAATTATGAGTTATTTAAGATATTTTTTTGTCGTTATTATTATTATTATTATTCTTCTTTTTTTTTATTATATTATTATTAAACTAAATTTTAGAGAAAATGTGTGTTATTATATATGCAATTGCCCTTTATTTTCTGACTTAATTTAAGGACCTGCGATGGAAAATTTCAAAAGCATAATAACAAAACAAAAACAAAACAAAAAAAGTTTTTTTATTTGTTTTCTATATTATTTTATTTAAATTGTTGTTATGAAAATCAACATTATAATATATTTCTGATCAGAATGAACACAATATAAAGGGGTCTTTTTTTCCTTTTAATTTGTAATTACAAAATTTTAAACTCATCAATGGTTGTTGTATTGTTAAGCTTGTTTGTTTGTTTGTTGTCTTTCAATTTATGCGGAATATCTAATTGACGTGATTTGTAATTTGTAAGTTATTGTGTCAATTCGAAAATTTATTCAATACATATCCAAAAGATAATACCTACATATTTTTCCCTTTCAAAAAAAAAAATGTTTGTCAGTTGTCTTCCAATTTACTTAGTTAGGCACATAGTACCTAAGACAAATAGAATTTTGTGGACACAAATCAATAGGAAAAATGTATGTTGTGTTTCAAGAGATGAGTTAGAATTTGGCATTTTAGATTGTGTTTGGTTCCAATTGATTTAAAAAAATTTAAAAGTAAACATTTTTTCCAAATTATGTTTTGACAATTTATATCATATATTATGATGACTTATATTTATATCGTGTTAAAGCATATGTTCGTCTATTCCAACCGAACAAAAAATAGAATTAACTTTAAATTTTTTAAATATAAAATTTTAGTGATTTATATCATTTTTTATTTTGTTGAATTAGACTTTTAATATTTAAACTCTGAAATTTTGAATTGTGAACATAATTTAAGTATAGATTATAGTTATATTATACCCACAATTTAAAACCTTATCACATTAGGAATTTATTAACATCAATTGAGCCTAATATTTGGTTTTTGACAATCATGTTGTTATCATCTTGAAGTGTTGTGTATGTTAAGATATACAAAAACAACTTGGCAATTATTGATTAGTCAATTTGTGTTATGACTTATGATTACTCTAAAATAATTATAACTAATTATATAATTATAAAAAATACAATAAAATTTTTTAATGTGTGTACAAATTAATATGCTTGAAAAAATTAATTAAGTGAAATAATATACAAAGAAAATGTGTAATTTTATAACATATTACATGTGAGTCTATCGAAAGCAATCTCTCTATTAGGTACGAATAAGGTTGCGCACTATTGGATTTTTCTGGACTCCGCACTTTAGTAGAACTTCAACTGAGTGTTGATGATAAGATTTATATAATTTGATATTCGAAAATTATCATGTGTGAAATTTAATTTTTCTTACAATTATTATTATTGTTGCCGAAGTTATTTTAATGTTAAAAGAGAAATTCATTTGTCAAATGTAATATTGTTGTATTTTTTATTTCAATCTAAAACTTAATTATAAGAATTTACTGTTTATAATATACTTTTGTATGATATGGTATTTTAATAACAATGATTATTTTTTCTTTGAGACAGAAAATTAATGAAATAAAAGTAAAAACCAGAAAAAAAAAAAACAAAGTCCAAGATAAGTCAATCACGAGCCAAGCACGTGCAATCCCTTTTACTTTATACTCGCAGCCACCCTATGGACCAATAATTGCGAGAATTGGGGTTTGGTTGTTCAATTTCGTATCCTTTTTCGAGTCAGGCAAAACCCTAACTCCCTTCCTCATCCGACGACGATCATGTCTTCCAAGCAAGGTACTCGCTTTCTTTCACGAATCTGTTTATGGATCGATTACTGGATCTAGGGTCTTTTGTTTGTGTGGTTGAAAGTCATCTTTTTTGTTGTATTCTGTAATTGATTTGATGAAAATTGGAAATTTTCTGTGTTTTCTTTTGTAAATAGGTGGAAAAGCGAAGCCTTTGAAGCAACCCAAGGCCGAAAAGAAGGATTACGACGAGGTATTTGTTTTGTAGGATGATTTGTTGTTTAGTTTATGGTTTAGCACTAATTGTTTTATTGGCTTCTTGAATAAGTAGATGCCAATTCAATCTTTATGGGTTTTGATTGTTTTTTCCGTTTCTTATTTTTGTATGCAATACTTGAACTGCTTTGGGATTTTATCCTGAATTATGATAAATCTGTTACATATTCGTCTTTAAATAGTTGGTATTAACTTTATTTTGGCTATCCTGGTACTGAAAATTTGATGACTTTGAGGTCTTCTTATTCTTTCTTAACTCACGAGGATTTTGATTTTAGATCCACCTGGATTTCAGAGATGAAAATTGACTGATCTGGATTACTACTATTCTTTAAGATTGTAGTGAGAAATTCTATTCTTTTTAAGGTGCTTATTTAGAACTGAAACTTCCCGTTTCTATAGTCATGGCGAATCTTGATCCAAGTATTGGTCCACATTGAGAAACTAGTGAGTGTGGTTAAAGTCAGAACTTGATTGAATTTGTCTTTTAAATTTTTTCTCCTTTTTCATGACTGAGAGATCCTTATATGATCTTATTAGTTCGTAATTTTACCATGGCTAATTACCATTGACTTGAAAGTTGGTTTTGCATGCTGGTTTCGGTTTTGTACCATTGTTACATGCGTTCTTTTGTGCAACCTTGGACATTACTTAAACCTATATCTTTATTGGAATCTGATGGTTTCTTGTTTGGCATGATGCTGTTTGCAAGTATTTAATGCGAATAATATGTTGTCGTTCTTGACGTCATGGTGGAAGTTATGTTTTATTTACTTGCTACAGATTGACAAGGTTAACATCCAAAAGAAGAAGGAAGAGGAAAAGGTGAGACAATGAGTTTTAACTTTGTGCATCCTCTTTTCCCTTCTTCTTGTGAATGACAAATAACCAATGTGATCCCATCTGTGCATTGTGTAGGCACTTAAGGAGCTCAAAGCTAAGGCACAACAGAAGGGGGCTTTTGGAGGCTCTGGGCTCAAGAAGAGTGGGAAGAAATGAGGATTAGGACAGCAAATAGTGCAGAACCAACTGATTATTGCATGTGATATGAAATCTATCACCATGTCAGCTTCTGCTTTGTGATGTTTTATGAAATCATTATCTGAAGTGATCACTGTTTCATGCTAAATCTTACTAAACTTTACGTTAATGTCTCTTAATAAAACTCGAATGCTTCTGTGCTCTTTTGCTGTGTAAAAACATTTATTTACTGCACTTGTTGTGTTGTGAATGGGAATTGATGGATATCTGTTATCTCCCTTCTCAATATTGTACTATTTTGCTGTGTAAAAACATTTATTTACTGCACTTGTTGTGTTATGAATGGGAATTGATGGATATGTGTTATCTCCCTTCTCAATATTGTACTATTTTGCTGTGTAAAAACATTTATTTACTGCACTTGTTGTGTTATGAATGGGAATTGATGGATATCTGTTATCTCCCTTCTCAATATTGTACTATGTAAAAATGATATAGCTGTGAAGATAGGTTCTTTAAGTCCTTTCATAAGTAGCATAACCACTAGCTTCTATTTCATGTCTAAATGTTGAAGAAATGGCTTCTGACCTAATTGGTTTAAACTGGAAAATTGAATCTGCAGACATTTGGATCCTTGGTGATGGGGAGTATGATAAACCCATGTCACAGTCTTTCCTTTAAGTTTGTTCTATGCCCACTTCAAGTTTGCCACAACATGAAATAATAAATGGAAAAAATAACATAATAAACATGATTGATATATATCTTACATGTTTTTTCAAAATATTGGTTGAATTCAAATTTAAGTTTGTTAAATGCATAAAACAACAAACTTGAGTCTAATCTCACTGAGTTGATGAAAATGATATCAAATTTTCTAATGGGTTTTTGTGGTCCAAAATGTCTGAAAAGGTACACCTCTCTAATGTCAAGTACTCCAAACCCCAAGGAAGAAAACAAAAGAACAAGTAAAAGCAAACACGCACCAGAGAGTGCAATTCCAATTTCTTTTCCCATTAATAAAGCATTGGTACATGTAAATTAGGGAAAGCGACAAGTAAAAGCCCAAACACATGGCACTAAAGGTTTGTTTAATGGCCACTCACATGAATTTGCCACTCAGGAGCTTATGTTATGTCACCCTCTCATGCCTGATAAAGACAAAACCTGTAAAGTTACACTTTTCCTTAATATAGGATTAATCTCATTAATTACTTGCTTTCTCACCATCTTGAATTTGGAATGGTTTAATTAAACACGTCAAGACTCATCCCTTATCTAATGTAGTTGAAAGTTTGGTCAATAAACGTAATTGGAAAACCAAATTTAATCCTCATCATTTGACATAAAGAGCAAGAATACAAAGTTTGGTATCCAAAACAAGATTTTCCTCGTTTTAATTGCATGGAAATGAATGTTGTGATTCTTATGATCACGTCTTGTAAAAGTTAACCTTTGAATTCAAGAGATTAAAGCTTGGAATTGTGATTAGTATCAAAATTTATAAACTTTATTTAAATCCGGACTCGTATGTAACTTTTGGTAATACTACAGTTTTATCATGAACATGCGTCATCTTCCAAGACAGAGTGTCATCAATCATCATTCACCAGCACTATTGAGACCCTTTTTGGTACACATCACCTTCAAATTGGAAGCACTCAAAAAGTTTGAAGCTTTAGAACAAGCTCCTGCTCAAATATACATTATTTGGGGTTGGGAGGTCTAAGTGGGTACGTCTACCGGTTCATTGGTGGAGTGGTCGTAGAAAGCGGTGGTTGGCTCTTGGCAGTTTCCTCGCTCAGTCCCCAACAAAACAGCAACCGGTGGCATTTGTTTCATTCCGGTCCAGTCCCTTGTAAGAAACTCTGAAACCAGCCAAGCCCCTGTTTTCTCTGCTCTTAACATTATACGACGTGTGAACTTGTATCTCTCTCTTTCATGTCATGTTCTGATTTCTTTGCTAAAATTAAGGCATGCTTAGGAAGTTTAATGGCTTGATTTCGAGTGAAGATTGACCACAAGTGAACAGGTCTTGCATCTCTTTGTTTTTTTCTTTCCTTCCTCTCTTTCTCTCTCTCTCTTTCTTTTTGGATTGATAAGAGTTCAAAGATTTCAAAGATGAACACTTCTTTCTTATTCATTCTCGGTGTCTTTTAAGTGTTTGGTAAACTATATTTGTTGTCGATATCGTTTAAAGCGCACAGAAATTAATGATAAAGTTGAAACCTTTTCCGTGAAACTTGATTGATTTGTTCAAAACTTGTTCAAAATTTCCTTTTAAAGTAAACTCATTGGAGGGGAATTTCCATAATTGCGAAAACGTGCTTTTAAGCTTTTTTGTCTCAAAAGATCTTAGCTTTCTTCAAGATTAGCGAAAAAGAACTGGGTCGGTGTCAATTGTCGCGAATATCCTGAATCCATAATATAAAAAAAGAAGCCTCGAGTGACACAGAGGATGCAAGATGGATTTTTGGCCAGAGTTTCTTGCAAATAGTTGGGGCAGAGAGTTTGTTGCAGGTGGTTGTGGTGGTATTGCCGGTATAATCTCTGGTTATCCACTTGACACACTTCGTATTAGGCAACAACAATCCAGAAACTCAGGGTCAGCTTTTAGCATACTCCGTCGTGTTATCTACACCGAAGGCCCTGGTGCACTCTACAGAGGCATGGGTGCACCTCTTGCCTCTGTCACCTTTCAGGTAAAATGGCCGCTAAGTTCATTGGTTTTTTCTGGGATTCGTCACAAGTTTGGTATGTTCCTTTCTTTGCTGTAAAAGATCACATGGAGGATTAGATATGTTTATGGTTATCTGAATATTCTTCTACGGTCCACATAATTCTAGTTTGGTCTTGATTCTGATTTTTTTTAACGTGCGTGATGGAGTTGATGCTCTGTTTGTGTGTCTGTCAATGAAAAGATCTGAACTTGAAGGTCCCAGGGATTATAATATAGATTGCTTTGTCGTGATGATCTTTTACTTTTTCGCAATGGAAAGTAACTACCTAAGATTCCAAAAATGTCACTTTCCCTGTGTTTTGATGATTCACTGATCTGATATAACGCAGATAGCTTACCATAGGTTGTGACCGCCTTCTCAATAAGAGCCTGTTAACGAAAGAACATGAGACTTTTTATGGCAGATACCCATTTAACGAATGAATCAAATGCAATTTAGCATCATAACTAGACTTTAATCCATTTTCTTTACAAGTATCATTCTTTATCATCTGAATGGTTCCTGGGTTTGCTGTACTGCCTCCAGCACTTTGTATGCCAACTTTATCCATGCTTACACTAGTCATGTTCATTGCAGAATGCCATGGTTTTCCAAATTTATGCGATCCTTTCTCGAGCATTTGATTCATCTACCTCCCTCAACGATCCTCCTTCCTACAAAGGTGTTGCTCTAGGAGGAATTGGCACAGGGGCTCTGCAGAGCATGTTGCTTTCTCCAGTGGAATTGGTAAAGATCCGCCTCCAGTTGCAGAGCACAAGCCAACAAAATGTCCGTCAGGAAGGTAGTCATAAAGGTCCAATAAGTGTCGTGAAGAGCATTGTAAGAAAAGAAGGTCTGAGAGGAATGTACAGAGGCTTTACCATCACCGTATTAAGAGATGCACCTTCCCATGGCATCTATTTCTGGACATACGAGTACATGAGAGAGAAGCTTCACCCTGGCTGCAGAAAGAATAGCCAAGAAAGCTTAAATACTATGCTGGTTGCAGGTGGGCTAGCAGGAGTTGCTAGCTGGGTCTGCTGTTATCCGTTAGACGTCATTAAAACCCGACTGCAAGCTCAAACATCATCCTCCCCTCAGAAATATAATGGCATCCTGGATTGCTTTCGCAAAAGTGTTCAAAAGGAAGGGTACAGTGTACTGTTCCGAGGACTTGGAACTGCTGTTGCAAGGGCTTTTGTAGTAAATGGGGCCATATTTTCAGCCTACGAAATTGCATTGCGGTGTTTATTCAACAATGGAAGCATTCAAACTGAGAACATAATCTAGGAGAAAATGATCTTCTAGTTAAATGATCATCAACAATGGGTGCACTCATATAAACTTCATGGAAAATCTGAAGGGAGCTGAAGAATCATATCCTGTGTGCCGACTCTCTACAGCAAATTTCATTTGCCTCTCTAATCTCCAAGCCCTGAAGAAACTGAATGATCCAGCAACTTGGAGCTTCCTTACATTTCCATTTCTAGGCTAGAGAGCTTATCTATGATTCTTTCGGGACCCAAATAAGTCTCAAAATATATGTACTATTGAACTCGAGATACTTCAGCTTTAGTAGAAAGTAAATAAATGTTTTCACTTCGCACGATTATCAATAACCAAGATGAATTTGACCACAGAAAAGATCTTCTCTTACAAGCATACAAGCACAAGAGAATCTATAATGTGCAACATCGACAAGTAAAATAGCCGAATTCTCTTGTAATTCAAGAAAACAACAATCACGGCAAGTGATGAGAACATAAATGACAAGAGAAAGCAATTTATTCTAATTCATGTGTATTGTGATTGGATAAGATACAGCAGCATACATCAGACAGAGAGACCAACTATCATGCCAAGATGAAGGCAACAATATGAGAAATCAACCATTATCATAACCTCTATAGGAAGCCTAGAGAAGCAGAAGCACAAAAAGCTCACTTTTCTTCCAGATTATTAGTCTCCACCGCTGCGACCGAACTGTTCGATCCTTTCCTCCCTCAGGTTAAGCTCCCTCATAGCTTCCTCCACCACACAACTACTCTCCACCAATATATGAGGATCATTGTAATGCCTAACAGCCTGCACTATGCCCCTCACTCTCTTGTACGGAACTCCGCAATCAAAAATCTCATTCCCCACAAAGATCCCATCACACCCCAATTGCATCATCATTGCAGCATCCGCCGGAGTTGTTATGCCTCCGGCAGCAAACTGCACCACAGGAAGCCTCCCCATTTGCTTAGTCTGTGCCACAATATCATAAGGAGCAGCAATTTTTTTCGCAAATGAGAACACTTCATCTTCATCCATGTTACTCAAAACCCTTATCTCCTTCATCACATTCCTCACATTCTTCACTGTCTCCACAACATTTCCATTCCCCAATACCTCCCCTTGAATCCTTATAATCGCAGCCCCTTCTCTCACTCTCCTCAATGCTTCGCCCAAATTTCGACACCCACACACAAATGGGCTCCCGAAATTGTGCTTGTTGATGAAATTATCCTCGTCCGCTATAGCAAGAACCTCGCTTTCATCTATGTAATCCACCTCAACAGCTTCCAATATCTGAGCCTCCACAAAATGCCCAACTCGAGATCGTGCCATCACAGGAATCGAAACGGCACGCTTTATCTCCTTGATAAGAGACGGGTCAGGCATTCTTCGGATTCCACGACCCGGTGGCTCCGACACCGTGATAGCACACGCACCGGCTTCCTCCGCCAATTTCGCTTCTTGCACCGTCGTTACTTCGAAAATCGCCCCGCCGCGGAGCACTTGAGCTAGCCCGACCTTGATCGAAAATGGATTCTTCTTAGTATCGGTAATCGCGCTACTGTTGTAGACTGTCACAGCTCCGTCCTCAGCCATCGGTAAGTGTTTGCAGAAATGCCCGACAGAAGAATTCAATGCCCAGAAACCGTCAGGCACCAAATTGTGTTGTGAAAATCGCTCGGCTCTAGGTCTTGCCTATCTCAGAACATTAATATAACAGTGAGAGACATAGGGAATTGCGTTCCAGAATGTTCGTTGGGAGCTTGCAGGTGGCATTAGTCGGTGGTAAACGGGAATTGTATAGAAACTTCCATTTGTATGTTTGTATCTGAACTTTGCCTACATCATGCGAACAAAATTGATTCCATCCTCATTTCGAGACAAACAAAAGTCGGCGGAAAACTGTCAATTTATAAAATTATAAAAAAAATGTTTATAATTTTTAATATTTAATTTTTTAAAATAACAACAAAACATATATTTAGTGTCCGCCACAATTGCCCGACCCGACTTGACCTGATCCGAAATTAACAAGTGCAGTTCAAGTTAATCAAATTTCGAGTCAAATTAATTTTTTTAATTTTATTTAAATTTAAGAATTGTATTACATCGTTTAATTAGTAGCATTTGATCAGTTTATGTGTATGGTAAATATCACATATATTTTTATCATTATTTTAAAAATTTTATAAAAAGAAAATTTAAATTAGAATTTATAAAAAAAATTCAATAATGCTAAAGATGAGAGATTTTTTAAAATTAGTTAAATCATAAGTAAGTCCTGTAATAAATTATTTGATGTGTTAATGATCAATTTTAAAAATACATTATATGTTTTTTTTATCTTAAATTAGTGAACACGTCAATAATTAAATTTAACTATAGAAAATTTACATACAAACATATTGTAGAACATAAATTTTTAATAACTTCTTAAAACATACATTCTATTAAGAATTTTCAAATATTTACTTTTATGCCAATCAGTTGGTTCATGAATCTAGATTCGGGTGTTTTAATAAACGGACCCATGAGTTAGGCCCAAACTTACTCTAGGTTTAATTCTTTTAAGTGAAATAACAAAAAATATTTTATACTTTTAATTTTAAGAAAATTATTTAAAAATTTAGCCTTGCCATCCTTAATTTTGAAAATTGAATTTCAAAATTTGTTGAATTTTTCGAGTCTAAATAGTTGTTTAAATTAAATTACTAAATAAAAGTTATATAACTTAGTTGCATGTAAAGTTCATTTAATTTAAAAATTTAAATCATAACAATTTTAAAATTTCATTTTAAAATTAAATTAAATAATTAATTTACACTTTATGGACTTATTTGCATATATACATTTTATTATTTATTTAATATATACTTATTATTATATAATGCACATATTGTTGACTAGGAAAGTAATCTTTTTCTTAAAATTTAAATTATTACGTTTGGTTCGTTTTTTTGAGTAGTTAGGAAAGTTTTTAAAGAAAGTAGTAGCATTTTTCCTGGATTCCAAATCCCAACACTCCCTTGGTAATTAGATTATTTTCCTCAAGAATTTAATCTAAAAATTATACTGGCCAATTTAACCATTCCTTTTCTCTCTAATCTACTACTTTAAAATATATAAATTTCAAATAAATTTTGATTTAATAATTAAAAATATATAAAAATAAATTTTAGTTTTAAAATAATAATTTTTAAATTATTTTTTTAAAAATAAAATATTTTATTAATAAATATTTTATTAAATATTTAAATAAAATATTTTTGTTGTAAGTTTTATTTAATTTATAATTATTATTAGTAATAAAAATATTTATTATTATTTTAAAAACAAAAATTATAAATTCATAATAATGATAAAAGTTGAAATAAATAAAATAACTAATTAAAAAAACTTTGAAAAAAGGGGAAGGAGAGATAAAAGGGAGGGAGGGAAATTTCAATTTTTTTTAAAATTTCCCTATTTTTTAAAATTTTCAGCATCGACCGATATTTAAATTTTGAATATTTTTGCTCTTCAGATTCATATTTTTCCCTATTTAATAATTTCAATTTTTATTCGATTTGTAGGGATATAATTGAAAACGTAAGCCAAAATTAAGTCACATTTCATAAAATACTGTTGCATACTAAACAATAAAATAAGAATCCACCTAACTTTTCTATTAGAATTTTTATAAGTATTCAAATATGTGAATATCTTTACTTTTCATATATTTATTTTCCGAGAAATTATATTCTAAATTTACTTTACTTTCCTGTCAACCAAACGGGCCTCAACTAATTTTTCTCGAACGACGGGGGAAAGAAAATGACTACTTTTCATGTCAACCATACGATCCAATATCAACATGAACCAACACGTGTCAGCATCTGTGAAACTCTTAGAATCCAAAGTATTGTTTTGTGCGTGGGCCCCCGCTCATGTGGGAGCGGTTACGTATTGCCAAGTTTCAAAAATACCCCTCCTCAACAACCGGGAACGTTAACGACGTCGTCAGACGTTAGGTGGGAGTGTCCCTATCAAAGAACGTGCTTAGCACGTGTTAGACTCGTTTCGGTGTTTGTTTGTTCCCCCTCTTCGAGCGTGCAGAAAAATTCAAAATATTTTTGAAAAAAATTTAAAGTTAAAATAAAAAAAGAAGAGAAAATTAAAGTTAGCTGCGAAAGCCGAAGCGCGTCTCCATAATTAATTTCGTGTAATTAAAATTTAATTATCTCACTCTATAATTGGAGCTCTCGTCTATGTAATCGAAGACTTCTTAAGCTTTAATTTGAATTTAGAGAGATATATAGAGAGATAGAGAGGTTTCGATCAATGCATTTGCAAGTTTCAGAGACGAATTACACTCGTAATTGCTGATCGGAGCTTGATTTTGGGGAGAGAGAGGAGAGGTTGGAGTATGAACGGAATGGGAAGGCAGGGGCAGAGATCTACGGCGACGCACCATCAGAGACAGTACTCCGATAACTTTCTCGAAGGTGGAAGATGGCTTCAATCTACTGGTCTTCAGCACCTCCACTCTTCAACTACTACTTCTTCGTCTTCTATTCCTCCTCTTCAGGTACGCGGGATCTTTCTTCCTTTTGCTGTTTGGCTGCAAAAGTTTGTTTTCTGATCAACTTTGTTTTTAATTTAATTATGATTACTGGAATGCACTTCACAGATCTTAGATTTTCAGTAACGTTTATCTGCTTTTTCTTTTTTTGTTTTATTTTCTGGTGCTACGAGACTGTTGTAGATCTGATGAGGTATATCAACTGTGCAGGACTATAATTTCTATGGTGGTGGTGGTGGAGGAGGAGGAGCGCAGGGAATGAGAACGTACCGCAATGCGCAGTGGAGTTTTAATGGGGGGAGTGATTTTCTTGTAGAGGCGAATGCACCACCTGTTGGTTCCCGTCAGTCGAGCCACATGAGGAATGGGGAGGACTCTCCTGGTGAGTTCAGTCCTGGGCTCCTGGACTTGCATTCTTTTGACACGGAGTTGCTCCCCGAGGTGGGTGTTTGTTGGTGCTTGTGTGCTTTATTATTTTGATGCGTGCAATAAGTTGATAATGTGTTTGCATATTCTAGCTCAATTCTATCGATTCATATATTAAAGGCTTCAGCGTTGATAGCACGGTCCTCTCATTTTGAGATTTAGTGTTTCGTTGGTTGAAAATTTGTTTAGGTTTTGATTAGCTATGTCTATGGTATCTGCCTCTACGCTAAAATCTTTCTGAATTTTGTGGATAGTTGCCAAATCCTAGGATGTATGAGAGTTCTATATTTAATCATGTACGACGTAGAAGCTTCGATGACTCTGATCCATACATTTCTAACAACAAACAAGTTGGAAGGGCTCCTGGTTTACCTGACAGCAGCCTCATCAAAAACTTTGCTGCAGACAAGGAAAAGGCCAGTTCTGTGGCAAAGATTAAAGTTGTGGTATGTTTAATTTTACCTCTTAAAGTTTGCATTAGCTGTTTAATTCTTTCTCCATTTTAAGCGTAATGCATTACATACGAGGCATCAGCATTAACAGCTTATGAAAATTTGATACAGCCACCAAGTATCGTGTGTAGGTAATCTGAAAAGAGGCTCAGCCCCTTGTAGTTATGCATTATAAGTTATCTTGTTGCTTGCTAATAGTTCGTTTATTCAAGGTACGCAAGCGGCCAATGAATAAGAAAGAGCTCGCAAAAAATGAGGAGGATATAGTAGAGACACTTTCCAATTCTCTGACAGTTCATGAAACTAAACTAAAGGTAAATGTTACTGGTGAATTTTTTTTACCTCTTTTAGCTCAATTTTACAATAAATCTTGAAAATGGAGGTTTTGCTCCTTAATATCTTCTGCTGTATTGTTTCTGCTCAATTGCTGTTTTCAGCATTTTTGTTCAATCATCTTCATTTATCCATCTTGCTTAGCATACAATAGTAGCATATGATCATGTCCTGTTTACCCTGTTTGTTAGTTTTGCGCTGGTTATTGAGATTTGGTAGATCTATCCAGGGAATATAATTTCTATGAAAAATGGTGGCTATTGGTATGTAGGTTGACTTAACGGAATATGTTGAGAAGCATGAATTTGTATTTGATGCAGTTCTAAATGAGGAGGTCTCCAACGATGAAGTGAGTATAAATCATTATGATTTACTCTGGAAGCTAAGATCTTAAATTTCTGTTTTTATTTATCATATGGTTGATTCTTTGGATCTTTAGGTGTATCGTGAGACAGTGGAGCCCATAGTTCCAATAATTTTCCAGCGTACCAAAGCAACTTGCTTTGCATATGGTCAAACTGGTACACTACTTTTCCCAGAATCTTCAATACATCCTTAAATACTCTTTATCTTTTGAATTGGTTTGATTGGATAATTATTTTCATTCTGCAAATTTGTCTTGATTTCTTAATGCAATGAGTTGTGGAAAATATATTCTTAAATGATGTCGTAAGCCTGAATTTCTTCCTTCCATGTTTTTCTCTCTTGATAATTCATGTGCTGTTTTCTCAGATTTTGCACCATGGATATTCTTCTGATCAATTGCTTGTTACTACTAACTCTCGTTTCCTCGTTATGTGCTTTGAATGGTTCTGGAGTTCTATTTTCTATGCATTAATCAGGACCTTGCTTTGTGGTACTGCTTTGCCTTGAATCATTTATTCGCTGCCTGCATATACAAATGTCTGATATCCAAGTGTGATTTTTAATGTTTTCCAGTTATGCTGTTATTTCTGTATAACCAGCTTATATATTTTTCCATTTAGGAAGTGGGAAAACTTATACTATGAAGCCATTACCTATCAAAGCATCTCGAGATATATTGAGGTTGATGCACCATACTTATAGGAATCAAGGATTTCAGCTATTTGTAAGCTTCTTTGAAATCTATGGAGGAAAACTTTTTGATCTTCTTAGTGATCGGAAGTAAGTCAGCGTAGTTTTATTTTTCATAGCTATATTGCACTTTAATTTACTGAATGTTAATTTCTTGTACTGCAGAAAACTTTGCATGAGAGAGGATGGTAAACAACAAGTTTGTATCGTGGGTTTGCAAGAATATAGGGTATCAGATATAGAGATGATTAAGGATCTGATCGAGAAGGGAAGTGCCACAAGAAGTACTGGCACAACAGGAGCAAATGAGGAATCCTCCCGTTCACATGCTATACTTCAGCTTGCCATCAAGAGGTCAGTTGATGGCAGTGACACAAAGCCACTGCGTCTTGTTGGCAAGCTTTCCTTCATAGATCTTGCTGGAAGTGAGCGCGGTGCAGATACTACGGATAATGATAAACAAACTAGGTATATAATTCTCCACTTTTTCTTTGTCCATTATCTTAAACTATATAAGCTGATACTTTTGGCAAGTTACTTGAGTGAAGTGTAGGTAGTGTTTAGGTTAATATCTTCAACGGAGACTTATTAAGAAGCAATCTTTCATTTTGTCAATCTAATGTTGGCCCGTATTTGTCATTTTGATGTCCCTTTAAGTGTTTTAGATATCCATATTTTCTCAGTATCTACCCCTGCATATTTGAGAGGAATCCTGCTTAATATGATTGGCTGCATTAATAAATCGAAGCTATTGCTAGTAGTTAAGCTCTAGTAATTATGTTGCCATATCTAGTATTTCGGGTTGAATGTTCTTTACTTAGTATCTGATGGAGTAA
Organism: Erythroxylum guanchezii; assembly: GCA_025629825.1. Classification (NCBI taxonomy): domain Eukaryota; kingdom Viridiplantae; phylum Streptophyta; class Magnoliopsida; order Malpighiales; family Erythroxylaceae; genus Erythroxylum; species Erythroxylum guanchezii. The sequence continues at coordinate 2,822,844 of JAOTAX010000005.1, forward strand.
TTTATTTGATTGCTTGTGTACATTGCAGACTGGAAGGTGCAGAGATCAACAAGAGTTTACTTGCACTAAAGGAGTGTATAAGAGCTCTTGACAATGACAAGAGTCACATTCCATTCAGAGGAAGTAAACTAACTGAAGTTTTGAGAGATTCTTTTGTTGGCAATTCACGCACGGTTATGATATCATGCATCTCACCTAGCTCGGGATCTTGTGAACATACACTGAACACCTTAAGATATGCTGACAGGTAAATTCAAGTTATTTGGGTTACTGTCTGGAATCAGATTTTCTTCATTGATCCTTCCGTGTCTGACCACTCCTTTATGCAATGATTCCAGAGTTAAGAGCCTCTCGAAAGGGAGCACTTCTAAGAAGGATATATTATCTTCAACAATAAACCTAAAGGAATCAACTACTTTGCCCTTATCCTCAGTTTTACCTACTGCATCTACTTTAGAAGATGATGGAACTGATGCATGGGGTGATCCAGATGAAGGAGATGAATTTGTTGCATCAGAAGACTCCTCCGGATCAGAGAAACCAACATGGAAGGAAAATGTGAAGCTAGAACCATATGGTCAACCTCCTTTAGAGGACAACTTGCGAAAACCTAACGGTCAGCTGAAATGGAAGGGTCAATCAAAATCTGATCTTAGTTCTGCAAATTCAGATGATGATTTGAATGCTCTGCTACAGGTAAATTAAGACAAGGGATAACTATGCGACTAATTTCGGTATTTAGACAGCTGAACTCGACAATTCATTTTACTGCTACGATTTTGTCAGGAAGAGGAGGATCTTGTAAATGCTCACAGAAAACAAGTAGAGGAGACAATGAAAATTGTCAGAGAGGTAATGATTAAGCAAAATTGTTTCTTGATTATTATTCTTGTGCCTTAAACATAAGCTTTGTCGTTCTCATCGAAACCCTCACTTCGGGTTGCTTTACGCCACATCGATCAACTATTCTGACCCCAATTTCTTTTTGGATTTGTAGGAGATGAACTTGTTAGTTGAAGCAGACCAACCAGGGAATCAGCTGGATGGTTATATAAACAAACTGAATGCCATTCTTTCTCTAAAGGCAGCTGGTATACTGCAATTACAAAATCGTTTAGCACATTTTCAGAAGCAATTAAAGGACTATAATGTTCTGGTATCATCATCTGGATACTGATAAAAAATGCATATCTAAGTCATTATATATATTATTCCGTAATTGGTTGTGCGATCACTGGCCCGTTGATGGGTTCGATTGTGGAATTTCGTGCTTTTCGTGAAGGACTTGCAGAAATTCAAAGAACGTGATGCAGCAGTTTTTTTTAATGGCCAAGTTATGGATTCTCTCCTGTGTTCTTTACCTGTTTTGTAAAGTGATGTGAATTGCCGTAATATGATTCATTAATGGGATTCTCTTTATTTACTCTTCGTCAAGCATTAATCGGTCAAAATGTTTTAAAAATCAGATTGGAAGTTAAATTGGTAAGAAAAGAGATATAAGATTAAAAATTGATTGAAGATGGAATAAAATTGTCAAAATTTAAAATATGATTGTAGAAGATTGTTATTATTAAGTTTTATTAAAAGCTATTAAATAAGAATTAATTAGTTTATAAAAGTTGATGAAAATTAGTTTATTACTTAATAAAATAATTAATTTTTAATATTAAATATTATTAAAAAATTTCAAATTAAAAAAATTAAATTTTAAATAAAAAATTGGTCACTCCCGTTAAATTAGTTTGATTTTTTTAATAGAATTTAATTGATCTGTGCTATATATTATAAAGTTGGGAGTTTTTTTAATTTATAAATTGTCATGATTTTTATGGTCCATTTATAAGAATATATGCAATTTTTTAAAATTTGAGAACTTTTAGCAATTGTTTGTTAATTTATTTTATTAATTTGGCTATCCATATTTAATTAATTAAGTAAATTTGGTTCACTTAATTATTTTTAGTTTGAATTTATTATTAAAGTCTTTATATCATCTCTAATAAAAACTCGGTTGAAAGTTAAACGGAAACGATAAAATTTTAAAGTTTAAAAAATTCGATTGTTATTATAATAATACAAAACTGATTAAAGATTAAATAAAGTTTAAAAATTTAAAATATGATTAAAAATAATATAAAAAAAGATTGTTAAATAAAAATTATTGATTTATTTTAATTTATAAAAATTGATTAATTTATTAAAGTTAGTAAATTAATTAATAAACTAATTGATTTTAATAACTAAAATTATAAAAATAAATCGAACCTAAAAATTAAGATCGAACTAAAAAATTAATTAATTTAAAGTTTTTATTGTTAAATTTATATTAATCAGAATAATTATCTAAACTAACTTTCAGTTGCAAAATACATATACTCTCACCAGCTTCATTTTCCCGCCACTTCCCTCTCCGTTCTCTGTTGTTCTCCACTCTATCCATGATCAAAAAGAAGTTAGAAGAAGCGACGTTTTAGGGAGAAACAGAGGATCACAAAATGCCAACTCCAATCCTCGAAATCGCCATCTTGAAGAGACTGAGTGTTCTCGTCTTCGTTCTCTGCATTTTGATCTCTTTGGTGAACCAAAACGCAGAGACCAAGAAAGGGTCTCAATCGTTGAAATGGCTGTCGAAGAATTCTTCTTCGCGTGCAATACTCTTGTCCACGGACGAGGTTCATGAACCAGCAGAAGATACTTCCTCACCACTTCGTCCACCTTCGTTAGAGTACGACTTTTACCGCGACTCCTGCCCAGAAGCTGAGAGGATCATCCATGAGGTTGTTCGCGGCCTTCACAGAGCCAGCCCCACCGTCGCTCCTGCTCTCCTCAGGCTCGCGTTTCACGACTGTTTCATCGAGGTTGTGGTTATAATCTTTTGGGTTTCTGTTCTTGTTTGTCTCTTAAAGATTGTATTCTTTTTTTCAACTGTTCTTGTTGGTTTTTTGAAGATTAAGAGATGAGTAGTTGTTTAAATTTTCCAAGATTTGATTCTTTTTACTGTTCTTGTTGGTTTATTGAAGATTATGAAATGAGTATTTGAGAATTTTGTTTAGTTTTCTTTAGACTTACTGATTAACTCTTTATGAGGCCATGCTTATAGGGATGTGATGCTTCAATTCTGTTGGATGCTGCAGAGGGCATAGAACCTGAGAAAGAGTCTCCTCCCAATCAAGGCTTGAGGGGGTTTGATTTGATTGACATAATCAAGTCAGAGCTTGAAAAAGTTTGCCCTGGAGTTGTTTCTTGTGCAGACATTGTCGTTTTAGCAGCTAGAGAAGGTGTTGTTCAGGTATATATCCATGACTTATCCCAATTTACATTTGTTCTTTTGCTCTTGTAATTTTTTGGACTCTGCATTTTCAGACTGGCGGTCCTTTCTATCCATTGTTTACTGGCAGGAAAGATGCTACCCAATCTTTTCGAGATATGGCGACTTATGAGCTTCCTTCTCCTCGTGCCGACTTGTCTGAAACCCTTGCTCTTTTTTATTCTAGGGGTTTCGATGAGCGCGAAACTGTCAGTCTTTTAGGTATAATGTTAACTGAATATGGGATTTTCTCCAGCATCAATATGTTTTACATGATTGAGTTCTTTCCTGTTAGTGCTGCTTGCGTTGATTCAGTTTAGTTTTCTGGAAGCTTGGAAGAATCTTAATGTTTCTCATTTTGTCATTTGTTCTAGGTGCTCATAGTATTGGAGTGATTCACTGCAGATTTTTCAAATACCGTATCTACAACTTCAGTGGCACGAGTAGGCCTGATCCATCACTGGAGACACGACTGCTCAGTGAAATGAGATCTATTTGTGATAACAATACAGTGGCAGCATCTCCTCTTCATAACTCACAGCCATCATCATTTACTCCTTTCTTTTATGGATCACCAGTGTCGCCTGCATCACCATCGCCCTCCATTAGTGCATCCTCATCTGAGGAGTTAGGAAGGAACGGTTTGCTGTCACCATTGGCTGGAGAAGATTCCAACTTCATATTGCAGTCTTACACAGAAGCATCACCTGTTTCCTACTCAGGCTCACTATTGGCCTCACTTCAGGAGCCAAGCATGCAAATGGCCTACGAGGGACCTGGAGTAGAGTTTGGCACGGTGTATTACCGCAGCCTTTTGCAAGGCAGGGGAATTCTCTTTGCTGATCAGCAGCTAATGGCTGGAGAAGAAACTGGGGTTTGGGTCAGAGCATATGCTTCAGATGCTGCTTTGTTCCGCAGAGACTTTGCCCTATCGATGATGAAGTTATCCAATCTTCAAGTCTTGACTGGATCAATGGGTCAGGTCCGGCTTAATTGTTCAAAGGTGGATTGAGATGGGAGATATTCTATGACATGCTTACCTCACATTATACTGTTTTTGGACTTTTGTTCTTTTATACTGCTTGTAGCCATCAATGCAGTTCTGAATTTTGGATAAATTCATTAACAACTTCAAAGTAATTACTTGCAATTCTGTGTTGTATAAAAGCTGTGAATGGAAATAACTCTTTCTGTAGGTTCTTTTTCTGCTGAAACACATTTCTCAATCTATTTTCCTTTAATTGGAACACTGAATGTTGGAACATTCGCTGATTAACTAATAATATCTCAGGACATAATTTACTTATGTTTGCAATTCAAATAATGGTCATTCAGTCAGGGAAGTTTTGACTCAGGTTTCTCAACTCATATTTAAGCTCAAGAACAACAGGGCTCAAGAATAGCAATCCAGACCAAAAGAAAAAAAAAAGAAAAGGAAATTGTCAAAGCTGAATATCAAAAAACATTTCCAGATGACTTCCAGGAGGAAAAACTAAAGGGGACAAAAGAAATCGCATATGAACAAGAAAAAGAGCCCACAAACATGAAGGTTTTGCGGCTTAGTCGACCCAGAAATCTCATTTTGAATCGTTGAAGCTGACAGTGGCCTGTGGAGCAGAGAACTCTGTGTACATGTCTGTTAAAAACTTGTCAACAATGCCAAGGTACACTGGACTATTAAGACGAGAATAATAGTGAACTGCTTCTTCTACATCCAAAGCATCTTCAACATCGCATAAATTCATCTTTTCCAATTCCTTCATTTTGTCTGCTAATGCATAACCTCCTTCTTTGATGTTGTTTGGACATTTCTCTTCTGTTTTTTTGACAGGGGGACACTTCTTTTCCTTTTCTTCCTTTTCTTCCTCTGCTTCTTCTTTTTCCTTCAATTGAGTACTTGCAAATTTTATGGAGCCTCCATCAGAATCACTTTGTTCTGGTTTTGTCTCCTGTGACACCATGAAAGTCGTGTTCTTTCTCTTCAGTGCCTTTTCTAGATCACACTCCAATTCGTTGCAAAAATCAGTGTAGTACCGATCTGCTGGTTTGTTTTTCACGTTAACGCTTCCACATGAGAACAGATTGCAGATAATAGGCTTGAAAAGCTTTCCACATTCAGCAAAGAAAAGCGACCTGAGTCTCCGACGAGTTGCATGGAACATGTTCTTGGTCTTTTTAATGGATTCTCTTAGTTGCCTTCGTTCCTTAACCATCACTCAAACGGGTTTCCTAATCTCCAGCTGCTTGAACAGACAGCAACCCCAAATACCGTTTCTGATACAAGAAAGATGCAGACAGTTGAAGAAGCTTCCTAAGGTACCTCAAAGACAAAGGCAAGTTCTTTTTGTACCCTCTCTTTCTCAAGTTGTTGAAGGTTACTGTGTGATAATAGATCAAAAGGCCAAGTTTTGAAGCTGAGGAAAATACGATTGTGAGCCGAAAAGAACCATTTCTGTATGAATATGGATCCAAATTGTGCCTTTAAGGTTTTACGATTAAGTAAAGACATGCCATTTGAAATGAAAGAACTTAAGGAAAAAGCAAAAAGAGTAGGAGCTTAGCAATCGAATCTTCATGGATGCTTTTTCCTTTTGATTTTGTTTCTTTTTTTGACTGTTTGCTGTCTAAAGTGCAGTTGCATTGATTAAGATGCAAAGCTAAAGTTGGCAGGTTGGTGTGAAAACAAAGAAGAAATGTTTATGGGGTAATGAATTATTTTTAAATATTTCGATATTTGAATAATTTATTAAATATATTCCCACCTAAAATTCAATATTGGTGAAATAAATTTCACCATTAATTTTATTACATTTTTTTAAGGTGCCTTATAAAATTTAAGACATTTAATATAAATAATGATATCAAATATTACAAATAAAAGTTAAAATATTTTTAATAATTATTCGTGATTTTAGATATTCGAAATAATATGACCTAATTATTATGAACCCATAGACAAAACTGTTTGATGACTTCACTTGCATCAGACACCATTCTAAAGACTATTTTACTGCATAAACATGTTAGGTGGAAACAGTAACATCTAGCTGCAGCATATGCGCTGATACAGCATCCTTAGAAGGTGATGAACAATCAATCCAATACCTAAAAGCCACAAGGTTATTTCTTCTACTTCTTTTCCTCCTTTTAGAGTTGAGATATGTTCTGTAAAGTTAAACAGTAAGAGTTAAATATATAGTTCAGGTAAGTTCTAAGAAGCAACAACAAAACATGAAACTTTGTCTGCCACATAATCGATTTCCATGTTTTGCACTGCTCATCAGGTCATAAGATGACAGATTGTACTGACAGCCATAGCCTTAGATTGCAATCCGCAACCATTTGCGATTTGCCACAATTGCGCCTCGCATTGTTCATAATCGTTGCGGTCGCCCATAACTGCACTATAATCCATAGTCCACAATTTAAGACCTTGATGATATGCCTCCTCTAGTTGCCAATGCCCGAAACCTTTTGAGAGTTGCTTAGCTACCACATTCAGCATTCTGCTCAGACAAAAACATTGAGCAATTGCATTTACAAGGGTATAATTTCTCCTATCACAAACCTCAGAACGGCAATTGCTAATAGCTAAAGATAATGTTTCTTTTGGTTGAATTTGAAGAATTGATGCAACAGCCTATGGACTTGACCATAAGAATCACTTGCAGAAACAAAGCTATCTTTTATCCACTGAGGAAGCTTGTTGGTTGGGTGTGAAAGGCTCCTTTGGGAGGAATCAAATGCATAACGCTTGTCAACCAACAGAATTGCTGCGTAGTCATTTATGTGCCTTATGGCTCTACCTGCAATTGGAAAAGAAAACATTTAGCAGAATCCAAAGCAGGGCACATTGGAGAAAACAGCCTAAGGCTTTATATATCGAATGACGAAATGTGAAATGGCATGGAACTACTAATTGTTAGTCTCGACCACAAGTATTCCATTTTGCGTAGTTTTAAGCTACAATCTTAAGGTATTTTATGTGTTTTTACAGTTGAATTTGGAGTTGCTTAACCTGGATTATCCTAATGAAGAAATGCAAGTGATAAAATATCCAAATTGTCTCTTCATGCTAGTGTAGTAATTGGGACTCACCTATTGACTGGTTTACGGCTTTCATGCAGAGATTTTCATAGTACTCTTTTCCTCTGCGCCTGCAGTTTCTTAGTATGCTGAATGCAGACTGAGTATCTCCATTGTAGTGCTCATCTGTAACTGGTATTTGGTTGTTTTTTGTCAAATTTGACTGCTCCAAACTGTCAATATACTTCACCCTCTCCATCAGTTCAACGTCGAATGGATTTGGATAAGGCAATCCAACCATAACTATGCATCGACCCATTCCATCACTAAAGTTGATGCCTTCTGATATCTTTCCACCAACTACGGCTAGGAGTACCGCACCCCTGTGTTGAGCTCCATCTTCTCCTGATAATGACAATCCATCTATTGTTTCCTTGTATTCCTTCAGAATAAGCTCAGTATCATTGGTTCTTCTAGGTTCTCTAAAGATGCGCTTTTTTTTCATAATCCTTTCAAGAATGCCTGAAGTCTTCCACAAATTATACACCTGTGTTTCATACTCAAAGGAGGAGAAGAATACAACAATACCTTCTGGAACAACTGTGGCCAAATTGCACAGTAAAAGCCCTAGCTCCTCTATCTGTAAACTCAACACCAAGAAGAATTTGCAATCAGCCTGCTTTCTAGAAAAGAACTCTGAGAGTATCACAGTAACTATAGTCTTGAGGTTCCCATTGAACTTGAAACATTTAATCCATTGAGAATAGAAGATTAAATAATCCAGGATAAGAAACACATTAAGCAATATAGAAATACACTAGTCAATTCTGTTTATGACAAGCAAACAACTAGTGTCATAACATGCCTCATGATGTCACACCTCCCACAACCACAAATGAGAGGGAAAGAAAATGTGAAAGGTTGTTGAAAAATGACTTTGCATGTTCACACAATAAAATCAAACTAGTTATTTTCTTGACAGGATAATGGTTCAAGGCTGCTATAAGCTTACCACAATAGATGAGCTCCTGGAACTGTAGCTAAAATCAAAAGATCGACCCGAAGGACCACAAGGAACTGCAATTGGCAAAATACTCTCGGAAGGCACAATATGGCCACATGAGAAGAAATGAAGCTTATCATGTGATATCTTAGGAAAGAGTCGCTCCCTTATTTCTTCTATGGGTTGCAGGGTTCCCCCAGCCAGTATAACAGTATGAGCTTCACTAACAATCTGCAAAAGTTGAACGAAATTCACTATTTGGGATGTCATCATCCAGAGGCAGTGATTGAATATAGGCACACTTATAACAGAGTAGCTATATGATAGAGTCTACTTTTGTGCATTTTGAATGTGAATGAACATTTGAATGAAGCATACAAATGTTCTGACAAATGCCTGAAAAGTGAAAAGGATTCTCAATAAACCTCGGAAAAAATCTTTTCCCCTGTCAGCATAATATACTTTATAGATCCTTCTTGTTTTCCAGAGTATGTTGACTGATGCTTTGAGATTATTATACGTCCATCACCATCACTATTTGTCAGTGATATCAACATATTGACAAATGCCTGAAAACTGGAAAGAATGCTGTCCTCCTCAGCATTTCCTCCTCTATTATTGGGAGTCAAATCTCTCTGCAAGCTGGCTATCTTTTCTCCATATCCACTTATCTGGGGAATAAAATTATAGTGTAAACTTAAAATGGGAACAAAAACAATAAAATCTGTTGAGACCTGTATAAAACAACATCAGAAGTGAATAGGCATTTACCTTATGAACAAAATTGCTCTCATTTAGATAATGTATCAATTTGACCAAATTTATGTTGTCTATATTGAGAGAAAATAGAAACTCATTGATAGCCATGGATGTATCCAAGATAGCTTTTGCTTCGGCAAATTTTTCTTCTTCTTGGCAAGTATTCACAGAACTCGAATCATTTCCATTACGTAGAGTTTGCAGGAAAGCCCGAGTAAGAACCATCAAGGTTTGGATGTATCTTCGATTTCCAGGCCCCAGTAGATTACAGAATCTTGCAAAATACCTCTCCACTTGAGAATGCACATTGTCTAGCTACATGGACCAGAAAATCTATATTATTTCCCAGCTGAAGTTTATAAAATTGCTTTAGGTTGTTAAAATTCTGGCTTTAATGTAGACCAAGGGAATAAATTATTAGCATATAAATGTGTAAATGTATACTTAGACGTGTAAATGGTTGATTACACAAATGGAATTTATTCATCAGGAGAGTTTTCAAAAGTAAGCAAACCAGCTTACATATCAAGTTGGTCAACTAGAAAAAACATAAACAATAAGCACGGAAAAAAAAAGAGAGAGGACAATTTATGCACCTGCAAGGCAGTAACTTTTGCATCATACATGCCAATGAGGGAATCAGCAAGATTGTGTGCCTCATCTATTATGACAATATTGTCTTTCAATTTTAGGCCAAGTGACTCTCGAGATGATTTTAATAGAAGAGATTGATAGGGGAGGACAAGAAGATCAGCTCTTGGGATCATGCTTCGGGAGCCATAATATGGACAAGTCCCTATGCTTTTCCCTAGGCGAACAAGATCTTCAATATCCAATGCCACGTCTTGAGATACCTCACATTTAAACTGCCGCTGTAGTTTATGTTTCCTGAGCATTGGACATCCACAAGTAGCCTTGGTTTGACGTATTTTTCCCTCTGAATCTAACTTCTGAAAATAAACATAACCATCAATTAGTAAACCTTTTTCTGCGTCATTAGACACCTTTAAACCAGGAAGTAGAATATTTAGTGATAGATGAACACGTAGCAAATAAGAAAGAAACATCTAAAAAGGATAATACTTTTGAGGATTAGAAACACACTATCATGGAAACAATATTGAAACCATTAAATTCTAAATCAGTTTTTCCACTGGAACTCATATGAACACACATTACGAATTACAAGTATCTTCCTTTGTGATTCATGATTACGTGGGACCAGAAACAGGAATTCAGAAAAACTGAACTATGCCAGCATGATGATAGAAGCGCGGTTACTAAGATGTGCAGTCATATTACACCAGTCGCCGTGTGAAAATAGATGACACCAAAACGCAAAATTGTTGTTATGAAAACTGCTGTCTATAATACAGTGAGTTCCATAAGACAAATGAGCAGTAGATTGGAGTCAAATAAGGAGAAAGACAAGTAATCATAAAAGTGCAGAAGTGCTTGCAGATTAAATAATATATTTGTAAATTGCTGAAGGTAGAGAAATGAGGGAGTGAGAGAAAGGAACTTTTAATGGATTGTTGATTGGAATCAAACTTCACCATGAGAATAACTAAAAGGTTTAAGTAATATACTTACCTGCAGATAAAATGTTATTGAAAATACAACAATATTGTCACCCCCACCAAAACTAGTACGTGTATCAGATTGCATTTGAAGGATTCACATATGGATCTCTGGTACCTTTATCTTTAGGAGTCCATCCTTCCTGTTTCTCTGAAGCTCCAAGCACCTTTCGTTAATCCGTGCAGAGTTCCCTAGTTTCAGTACTTCTGCTATGCCAGTACCAAGAATTGGAGTTAGGCTTGGAGACAGGCAGATGTCGGTGATAAAATCACTTTAAGGTTGCTACCTTCATTAATGCAGAAGTTCTTCCTCGAGCCCAAACAAACAGCAGTTATTTCATTGGCAAAAGCAGTCTTATTTAATTCTTTTATGAACTGCGAGAGCTGCGAATGAGTCCGACTGCAAAAGAATATTTTCAACCCCTTTTCCTCCTCGTCGGAACGATCTTCTTCTTCTTCATCACTTGATGAACTAATAGAGTTTCCGGCAACACCCTTCCTCTTGGTCATGGATTTTCCAGCGGATGAGCCTCCTTCCTCTTCACTTTCATAATCCTCCAACAGAAATTCCTCCACGTATAAGTCCACCCCATCATTTTTGGTTTGCAAACACCCATTCTCTTTCTTGCCACAACAATCGCCCCTCTTGAAATCACCAGAAACCTCCGATTTTTTGAACCCGAGTTTCTTCTTGTTATTCTTTTCCGGTGATAGATTATCGTTGTCTAAAACAAAGTTTCGCAGCCAATCAGGTTCATCATCTGACCCTATTTGACCTTCACCTTTGTGGTTCTGATCAGAGACAACTTTTTTTCCCAAACCCTCTTTTTGTCTCTGATCAAACACCCATTGCAAAGCACTACATATAATGCTCAGAGTTTTGCCAGTCCCTATTGCCACAATAATAATCACAAATAAACAAAAGAGAGAAACTGAATATCAAATTCTAAACCCTAAAAATCTCAAAAATTTTCCGACAACAGACCCATTAGAAAACACAATTAACATTCTAGGATTAAACTAAACGTTTGAGATTATACCAGTGGGGCTTTCAAGCAATGAAACGCCGCCTTGATCCAAAGAGCGATAAAGTGCCTCCATGAAATCTATCTGGATCGGGTACGGATTGTATGGAAACCCTCTAAACTCTACTCTCCCACTTTCTTTCTCCATCTTCACATAAACCCCAAAACCAACCAAACAGCCATAAATCTTTTCTTTGCTTCTTCTGTTTGAAGTTTACAAATTTTCGCGCCGAAATGCCATAGACGGGCCGGACCAAAAACTATAAAATCCAAAACCCATATCGTCTCAGACCCACTATAGTATCCTAATGGCCCAATGGTCATATCATTAAGAAAGTGGATTTATAACGAAACCCTAATATAAAAATCCCATCTTCAACGCCGCATCAAATTCAGAGAGAGATACATCCTCAAAGCTCTAGCGCCTTTCTGCGTCGGCTACAATGGTAATTTGCTACTTGCGCTTAATTGACAGAATTATAGTATTATTTACAAGTCTGTTGGTTTATATCAATGGTGGTTTGTTTGTTGAAATGTTGATGAAAACAACAGGGAAAGGGAACAGGGAGCTTTGGTAAGAGGAGGAACAAGACCCATACCCTCTGCGTCAGGTGTGGCCGTCGCAGCTTCCACCTCCAGAAGAGTCGTTGCGCCGCCTGTGCTTATCCCGCCGCTCGTAAGAGGAAATGTAAGTAAACCCTTGTCTTTTCCTGTTTACTTTTTGTTTTGTTTTGTTTTGTGGAGTTTATGTGAAGAATATGTTCTTGTTGTCTTGGATTCAAGTCTTGTGCTTTTTGTTTTTCGTGCATCCATTTCAAGAATTGTATCATCAGTTAGGTTTCGATTGCTTGAATGATTACCATTTTGATCTAAGAAGCCAACTTTGTCATCGGATGTGACATTGTTCTTACATGACAGAATTTTGTAATCTTATATGTCTTAGGTTTTGGATGTTTGAATGAATATATGTTATCCAATGATGTGACAAACTATGATGTTTGTGCTGTTTGTATCTTCTGCTAAATGATGACTTTCTCCAGTTTGTATAGTTATTTCCTTTTCTTGTAGTTAGGTTATGATTTGGAATGGATGTGTAAGAGATTTTGTTAGTGTGAGGTGGTCTGTGAAGTAGTGAATTTGAGTTGTTGGTCATGTGATTTATTGTTTTAGTCTCCACATTGTTTAAAATTGGTTTGTAAGTACGTTGATTGGTGCTTTTTTTTCCGTTTTCAGACAACTGGAGTGTGAAAGCAATCCGGAGAAAGACCACAGGAACTGGAAGGATGAGGTATCTCCGCAATGTTCCTCGCAGGTTCAAGAGTGGTTTCAGAGAAGGTATAGTATAGTGCGTCTAACGGGGGTTGAGTTATTACAATCCTGCACTTTTTTTTCCCCCTTATGTTGAGATGGTTGTTTATAGTGGTTTTCATATCATTCTTGGCTTTGATTAGGTACTGAAGCTGCACCAAGGAAGAAGGGAGCTGCAGCAGCATCTGCTTAAGGCAACAGAGGGTGATTTAGGGCGTAGTGAATGTGCCCATTAATAGATGAAATTTGCAGAGATAAGTTTTGTGGAATGTCTGTTATTCACATTAAATGCTATTTAGTTCGATTTTGACTTCCAATTTTCAAATAGTAGCTTTTGATTTTCAACAAGGATGACGTGAGGTTATTTTTAAGATACTTGCCGTTTCATTTCTATTGAGTCTTATCAATTTGAAATACTGGTAATGAGCTTTTAATTCAGGTTGTTAATTCAAGCTGATTCCTTTAGAATTTAACATGTTCTTGATGGAAGCCGGAATGGCAATCGGTTGGGCCTGGTCTGACCCGTCTTCTGGAATATGCGGCCTGAGTCTAAACATATTCTGTCGAGTCGCTTTGGGTTGAATCATCCTCTTCCCGTCCTTCCGTAGGTTCGAGTCTAGCTAGAAATTTGGTCAAATTTTCTCCTACTTCTCTAGGCTCAAATCTAATTAAAATTTTGGTTAACTTAAATTTGGCTTGTTAAAACAAATTGGATTAGATCAAGGCATCAAATCCTTCTTACCACTTGTTTCAGCCTTCTTTTTGTCCTAAAATGACGTTTTAAATCTATTTGTGCATAAAATGATGACGATTTGAGACAGAAATAGGATTGAAACAGGTTAAGCGGTATAAAGGATCTGAACCTTTCTAACCCTTCTATTAAGGCATAATAATATTTAAATATGAATATTAGTTGATTAATTGACCCTGTTAGTCTCTTCTTGCACGAATAGTAGGGGTATAATTTTTCGGCTTGTTAATTGAAATAAAATTTTTCTTGTTTGATGAATAATCTTTTGCGATCAATGGAAAATTATTTTTTATTTTAAAATGAAAATAGAGGTGATTGAATTTGCACTAATGCAATGGAAACAATAAATTTAAGACACAATAGTACAAAGGATCTGAACCTTTCTAACTCTTAAGACATTAAATCTACAGCATATCCGCACTTTTCTTTGATTTTTGTTCAAGACCGGCTACTTTCTGACCAACAACTTACTCGCAAGCACCTCATTACAAGTTTGGAATGCTATCACAATTGTATGGAGGAGTTTTCGCTCTATGTTGTTCGCAATTGCCTAAAAGTACAGAATTTTTGGCTTGCTTTCTCTCGCTACGCCATCTCTCTTACCTTCTTCACTAGCAACCATCAGGAATGGCTCTCTTAACCTCCAGAATTATCAATTGGTCTCGAGCCTTGACTAAGCAGTTATCTTTGGGACTGTCTGTTGGTTCTTATGGACATAGTAAAATATAGCCCTTTTCGACACTCAGTTTTCTTGGCCGATTTTTGCTGCAACTATTGTGCTCAATTATGTCCGCCTGAGTTCCCAGGCTTCAACCTCGCTTTATCGCGCCCATCTGGCCCCTTGCCTGCGATACGAGCAATTTATTGGGTGGTGTCCACCTACCTCGGGGTGGGTCAAACTGAATACGGATGGGGCGTGCTGTAGCAAAACCTCCTCGGCCACTACAGGGGGTATTCTTCGGAATAGTTCTGGTAATTGGCTTGGTGGGTTTGCTTAAAATATAAGTCAATGTTTTCCGGTTTCGACTGAACTCTGGGGCGTCTACTCAGGTCTCCAACTAGCCTGGACCTTTGGTTTTCGACACGTGATTCTCGATCTGGATTCTCTCATGGTTCTCGAGCTCCTCTCCGACACCCCGAATCGATCCATGTCTCTCAATCCTTTAGTCCTAAGCATCAACGACCTACTTATCCAGAACTGGGTTGTTCTTCCTCAACACTCCTATAGAGAGGGCAACTGGTGTACTGACTGGTTTGCCAATCATGCTTTTACTTTGAGACTCGATCTCATCACTTTTGATAGAGCACCCTCTGGGTGTGCCACTATCCTTATAGAGGATATGGCAGAGGTTAGCCTCCTTCGAAAGATCTTGTAATTTGTGTTATTTCCTTTGTAAAAATAAAAACACAGTTGGAACAAGAGAAGTGATAGAGAGGTTTAAAACATCATTTTAGGGTGGAAGAAGTTAAGTGATACAGAGGATAATCTATTTGTACTAAAATGACTTCGTTTTGGGGTGAAAATAGGGAATATTAAATGGTACAGAAAGTTTGAACTCTTAGATTAAAGTATCAAATCTTTTGTACCACTTAACGTGTTTATGCTTAAAACGACAACATTTTAAATTTATTTATACACAAAAAGACGTTTTCAGGCAAAAATAAATTAAGTGGTACAAAAGATATGAATTTTTAGATCAAAGCGTTAAATCCTCAAGCTCAATCTTAATAATACTTTATTTGACTTATTAATTTCAGATCAATTAAAACTTAATCCTCAAGCTCGATTTGACCAATTAATTTTGAATCGGTAATCTTATTTTCCAATTCAAAACTGAATTTGACCCGTTATTTTGTGACATGTAATCATCATTTGTTATATACACTTTGCCCGCATAAATTTGTACAGCCTAAAGAAAAAACAGTTGCATGATAAACAAAGTAAAAAAGATAAAACATAAAAATGATGAAAAGGTTCGTATATTCTTTTACTTGGTTTTCATGTATACAAAGTTCAGAATCTACATACAATTCCTCGGACAAAGACTAATTACATACTGATCCGTATAGTCTTTAATCTGTTTTTTGGGAAGAACACCAAAAATGCTGACTAAAAGAGGAAAAATCTTTTGTGGGGTGGCAAAATTTTTTACCAAACAGAAAACATGTCTTCAGTGTATGTATCACAAATAAGAAATCAATGGCATACCAAGAGTGTACACGAATGGATGACGACGTTCGACGCGTGACTAATTTTCTTTGAATTCACCAAACTTTTGCTTTTCTTCGTGTAATTGCCTGAGTACAGAATCCATCTCCGGAAATGCAGACAAAAGCAGCAGCTCAAGGAGTTCATAGGCCAGTTGCTTTAAACAAACTGGTGACTACATGTTTGGAAAAGAAAAATGAAAACAATAGAACCTAAATTAATGTATTAAATCAAGAGAAATGATCAGTTATATCTAATGTCAAATAATATGCGTTAGTTTTTGTATAAGAAAAATGTTTTTCTAATGTAAGAAGAGGACATTCAAGCAACTTGATACATTTGGCCAGATAGAGAGAAGTTACACTGGAGCTCCTTTCTGACATGGATAAATATGGCTTACTAGTGTGCCAGTTGCTACTAGTCGTGACATACCAACTAGGAATATCTGCAATTTTAAAGAATGGAGAATACCTGAAGAAAGAAGTAAAGATCTTTAGCACATTGTTGATATTCCCTTCTACCAACAAGGCCTACGATAGTAGCAGGTGCATTATCTGAATCCAATAACCAAGGTTATTTGAGTATTGGAGATGTATTTCAATGTGGCATTGCTCTAAAACCAAATTTTAATCATAAACAGAAAGAATAAGACATTACCAATCATTAGCTCGTACACAAATTTGGCACGTCGATCTGCTTCCTGTTGCAGCTGGTCGTCACTTAATCTAGGGGAAGACATTTCAGGGGTTTCCCTGGTGTTAGTTGAACCCTTTGGTGTAGACATTTCTGTGGATTGCTGACTAAGAGATGTGCCATTAGATGTATTCGCAGAAGTTTGTCGTCGTCTCTTTGGATGTTTAGTTATGAAAATTCCATCAGGCCATAGTATCTAAGGTGAATGAAGAAGAATTCAAATGAGGTTTGAAATAAGGATAGAAGTTCTTATATAAATATTTCATACAGTTTGCTATCTGAACATAAATTATATGCCTCGTTACTCTGTTTAACTTCCAATTCCTTGGATTGACCAAAACTTGGAAACATTTGAAGCCAGATTTGTTGGCGATACTAAAATCTTACATATGAAACCACAGGAAGAGGTGTCCATCCATTAGAGGTTTAAAAAGGAGAGCAGAATACCTTCTCCACCCGCTTGATCCCTGAAGCAACCACTGTACCCTTGCGCAGAAGCTGTATTTTCTCTAGCAACCAATCATCAAGGGCATCACCCATTCCCAGCTGCAGTAATTGTTTGGCCACCCAAAAGGCTTTCCTTCTATAGAACAAACATTATGGTTCGCGGGCAAATGACCCATGTTAGTTGGATGTGGCTCTATCCACATGTAGTCAAAAAGTTGCAAAAAAGGAGTTATTTAAAGTTTATATATTAAGTACCTAATCCATCCACCATCCTGTAGCTGGAAAACTACATCTACAAGATCTAGTACAGGACCTGATAAATTTGGTGGCACCCACTGCAAAGAAGAAATGATAATTATGAGAACTCATTTTCCTTTCTTTCTAATAAGCACATACCTGGATAAAGATTCATCTGCTGATCTTGTGAGGGAACTTTAAGCAAATCTTATCAAGGATTATATGAAAACCAAAAGGCACATGTAGAGAAAGTTTGATCACCACCTAGTATCTTTAACATCAAATTTGAATATAAATGAGATGGTTGCAGAAAAGTCAAGAAGATCATTTGACGCTGAATCAATAATTACCTCTCTGGGAAGGGTAGTGTCAGTAGCAGCGTCATGAAGTGACTCAGATTTCTCTTCGGAACTAGCCTTTACTCTTCCTTTTACGATCGTTTCCAAATTTTTGGTGTACAAAGCATTCTTTTGTGTATCTGAATCACTTCCTGAATTCTCACACAATTTTCTAGTATCTTTACCGACCTTCGTCTCCAGAGAATGAGATGAGTCTTTGGTATTCATTCTCAACCCATCTGCTACACAATTGTTCTTTGCACGAATTGCAGATTCCTTCCACTCATTTCCCAAATGTTCCTTCATGGTGTTGGTGGATATGGGATCAAGTACCGGTGCAACATTATTTGAAACCATTCTACTTGTTTGAGCTGGCTTATTGTCGAGATCAACTAAAAAGTTTCAAGCAAGATATAAAAAGAGAAGATGATCAAAAGAAAGAGAAGAAATCAGAAAGCATCACATTCTGAATTGAACATGCTTCACCTGATAGTGTTTCGATGATGGAAAATGAGTTTGAGAAGACATATGTCTGCACATGAAACAAGTCAGAACAAGGAATCTTCCTAAGAGATGTATAAGAAAAAACCTCCTTAACAACCCTATGTGCACCTGGGAATCAACGCTGAGGAAGTCCCAAACTTCAATAGATCCCGAAATTGTAGGAAGTTGCAGCAGCTTCTGAAAACACAAAGATACGGGAGAATTCAAGGCATGAGCAACACAGTACAAGTCAATATTGAAAAGCAAAAACAGAAATATATGGATTTACACTCTCTCACAGTTGTAAAGTAGATAATAGAGTTATATGTCCCACTGGCATCACGTCCAAAACTAAATTATGCAATTGGACTGGACATCATAGGAGATAATCACATAAATTGATAGACAACATTACACTCCGCACATTTAGTTAGGATTCAATAGTAAAGCACAACTCTTCAAAATTACAATTAACCAGATTATTAAGACCAAGAAACATATCCTAATAAATAGACAGACTCAATTTTACATATCAGATTTAAGTTTTACAGCTCATTCCCTCTATAAGGTAAAGTGCACTAAATATTTGACCTTCAAATATCTGTCAAGCAGTTTACAGCGTTCTTGAATGACAGGGACATCCAATCCTGTTGATAGAAAATGCTTGGGCGGCAAATGAAGACTGTACTCTGGGTACTCTTTGAGACGTCGATGCAATTCTTCAAAATGTCGAAACCTGTTAGATGATACAGAAAAGCACACATGATGCATGTATGTAAGAAGAATCAACCATGCTCTAGAGCTATTTGTAGTTACACAGCATATCAATAGCAGATGCAAGATAGAAAATAGTCATCAAGGGAATGCATGGCACCTTCTTTTGATTGACCAGCTATTATTATTTACATCTGTGACAGATATGGAATAAACAGCAAATGTTCTAGATCCACTTCTCACAATATTTGCGCCTAACACCTGCAACAGAAGATGAGCTTACATCCTTGACATATATCAGCAAACTGATATAAAACGTAAAGAGACCAAAAGAAAGACAAAGCTGACAACTCAACATTAGGCTACCTACCTCGCATCTCAACCTAAAAAAGGAATCCAGCATCATAGAACTCTTTAGGGAATTAACAGTCCGACTATTGTCTCCTGGAATAGAGATTGAGGGTGCAGATGAACTGGCAGTTGCTCCACTGTAAAGTCTAGACATATTTTCAACTTCAGAATCATCACTAGAATCGTCCGCTTTAGCTTTCGCACTGAGTATGTCCTGGCCATCTCCAGAGTAAAAGCTTGTCCTTTCAATCTCTTGCCAGACAGGCAGTCTCTGAGTGCTTGGTCTTGATCTTTTCCTCCCAGACTGGGATGTAGACAACCTTTGATGGTGAGAATGTCCCCTACCAGTCTTCTTTGCATTATAGCCACTTAGATTTTCAAGTGGATGATGAATGTGTGAAACACTTAGATTCCTGTTAGTCTTACCATCCCAAACTTTAGTTACAGGTGAGTCAAGACCAGTCACACCGCTTCCATCTTCAGATTCAGAAGTATGAGAGTCACTGCTCCCCCAAACAGCTTCACCCATTCGCATATTGATATTTTCTTCATCATCATCATCTAGAGTACATAAAGAATTATTCAACATGTTCTGATTTACATGACTTTCTTCCCTGGGGTGAAAGGTAGACACAGACTGAATATTTTTTGCCAGTGGGGGATCAATTTTAGTCATGCCATCCTGCTCCTTGGGTCTTGAAACTTTTTTTGAGTGATTCCCGGGTACAGCTTTAGTAATTGAAGAATTCTGACGGACTTGTTCAATTACTTTTTCTTTGCCTTCTTTATTTTGGTAGTTTCTCCCTTTTGCCCACATGTTTTCAAAATTTTCAGGAGCGAGAGCTGCAGTCTTTCTCTGAGACATCATATCCAACATATCCCCCCATTCTCCTCCTGATGTATGTCGTATGATGCCTCCTCGTTGACTTGAGGAGTTCATTGGCAATGAATTCCATGACCGGGAAGATCGAGTATCAATAGAAAGCAATGGATCTTTTGAGTTATGAGTACCATTCACATTTTCTTTTTCAGGCTTAAGAGTCTCATTTCTGGACTGATCATTTTTGAACTGCACAAGCTCAACACCAGTACCTTTAGGATCTAAGAACCTGGAAAAATGATCAGATGGGACCCTAGAAGACTCGTTAGCTTTGGTCTGAGTTCCCTCTTGTGCTGCAACTCCTCTACTCGCCCTCGACATGACAAAGATCTCAATCCTCTCGTTTATAAATCTGTCAACAAAACAAGAAACGAAAGAAAGATATAAAGAGAGAAGAAGATAGAAAGAAAGGAAATCACAACAGAAACAACACATGACTATGAAGTAATACAGAAGAATGACCGTGGATTAGCTAAGTTTAAAACTGGTCGCACTACAGCACAAGCAAGAAGCTCCCTCACAATATAACGGAAAAAAGAGCATTGCAGATCTTCTGATCTGAATGTGATAGAAATAAGACCATCCATCAGATGCTGCAAAACCTGAGAATAGGCAAACATGTTATTTCGAACGCTGAAGAATGCAGGAATGTCCAAAACATAGGAAACGTCTCTAGGTTCATTGATAACTGTAATTTCAAAAATAAAGTAAAACCTTGTGCTCAGCCTCAGTTGAAAATAAAGCAGGATGCAGTTTATTTTCAGAAGCAAGAACACGTCTTAACTCCTTGTTCCTCTCCTCAATAGTCAGCAACCTGGCCTGTTGCTTTTCAATTTTCCCTTGAGTGGCACGGAAAAGCTCCAAGTGGGAGCAGATGAGATCAATAAGATCCCTGTTTGATCCACAATTATTAGTTAAAAAGAATAGACCATAAGGAAAAAGAATAAAATTAAACAAAAACGTCAATGGAAAGGTTTTTATTAAAAAAAAAAAAAACCTTGTCAGGAGATCAATAAGATTCACATTTCTCATTCGACTTGAAATTTCCCCAATAACACCATGAATTATGTGCACAAGTTCCTCAGGACCATCTCTATCGGGTGTTAAACGCGAGTACCATAAGTCGGTCACCCACTCAGCAACTATACGTCTAGCAAAATGATCAATTGCGTCCTCAACAACAGGAGAATTCACCTTTCTTTTCCATTCACGCTTTTCAATAACCCTAGTACTCTGAACAGGTTTGTTTGGAGACAATGTACTTATAGAGGCAGGTTTG
>JAOTAX010000005.1:2870783-2886012 GCA_025629825.1 Erythroxylum guanchezii
TTTTCTTTGATTAGATTTCTCTGTTACATCTTATGCAATAAATATTATCTGAGAGGATAACTAATTCCTCCTTTCGCCGGAAATTTTATGACGTTAACAATGGAAATATGTGGAAGATATCGTCCTATCTTATACCTCTATGGTTTGTCTTGATTCCCACATTCTAATTTGATTCCACTTATTTATGAAATATGATATCTTACTAGAAGTTCTCAAGTTCTACAGTGTAAAGATTGAGAAACACAGGATTGTATAACTTGGAATACAAACATATTTATGAATGCAATTCAATATTATGATGTTACTCAATTTTCAAATGTCAATTCTATTGCAGGAAACGATAAGCCGACTATGGACTGGTCGACCAGAATCAAAATTGCCGTTGGCGCTGCAAAGGGATTGGCATATTTGCATGAGGACTATGAGTATTCTTTACACGCGTGCTTGCAGTATGTTTGGTTGTTGTTCTCATGGGTGGTACAAAATTTCTCGTCTTCGTCTTCAAAACAAAACATAGGCAATTTTCAGAAATATTTCTTCTATCACATAAGCAATTTTTTTATTCTTAATTATATTATTAAATTCATCATCATCATCATTAATTATTGTTATTATTTATTATTATTATTATTTAATTTTATTATATGAAATTATTATCTTATTATTATTATTATATGAAATTATTATCTTATTGTTATTATTATTAATTTATTGTTATTATAATTATTAGTTATTGTTATAAATTTTCTACTTATTATTATTTTTATTAATATTAATATTAATAATTTTATTAATTTTATTATACGAAATTAATTATCTTATTATTATTTATTTTTATTATTAATTTTATTATACAAAATTTCTAACTTATCATCATTGTCATCATCGTCATCATTATCAATTTATTATTATTATTATTAATTATTATAAATTTTGTACTTATTATTATTATTATTATTATTATTATTATTAATTATTAATAATTATTGTTACTATTATTAATTAATTATAATGCCCTTGTTGGTTCAAAATTGCAGAGCTATGATTACTTTGAAATGAAACGGATGATCTGTTGTGCAGCAGCTTGTGTACGTCATTCAGCACGACTTCGACCATCAATGAGCCAGGTAATTCCCAGTCCTTAGTTTAACACCAACTATAGTGTCATTAGCTATCTACATTTCCTTTCTGGAGATGCTCGGACACTCACACCCAGTAATCATTCGAGTCTCTTTATTGTATGTCAGAAGCATCGTAAAGCGATTACGAAATCCCTATATACAAAAAACTGAACTGCCAAAGTCATTATGCTGGTTAAAGATCCTTATATTGCTGCTGCTGTATGAAACAGATAGTCCGAGCTCTCGAAGGAAATATACCTCTAGATGAATTAAGTGATGGAATACTGCCTGGACAAAGCATGGCATTCAGCTTTCATGGAAGCTCAGATTACAGCTCTAGCCAATATAAGGGAGATCTGAAGAACTTCAAGAAGATTGCACTAGAAAGCCAAGAGCTTGTTAGCAGCGAGTACAGTGCGCCAACCAGTGAGTTTGGTCTGCAACCACCTAGTTCAAGCACCGAAGGACAATCTACACAAGAGAAGGACAGCCCGGGAGTTGAGAAGGAATGCCAGAGACTGTTTAGGATTTAGTTAGGATAGACAACATTACACTCCGCACATTTAGTTAGGATTGAATAGTAAAGTACAACTTTTAAAAATTACAATTAAGCAGATTCTTAAGAACAAGAAACATATCCTAATAAATACAGACTCAATTTTACATATCGGATTTAAGTTTTACATCTCATTCCCTCTGAAGACCTATGTGAGGAGGAAGACACGTGGAAGACAACCATCTTTTGACCAAGTCTCAATTTGCCAGCTACACTCGCCCGAAGAATTGGCTGCAGTTGCTCCGGAAACAGGCCACTACTCCACTTTATCCATTATTTCTAAATTTCTAGTTGTTTGTTGCCCATCTTCGGAATTTTAGTTACTCCCTTTTATTCAAAATAAAATTCGTTTTAGAAGGATACCCACTTATTAAGAAAGCTAATGAAATGTTTGATATATTCTTATTAACGGTACTACTCAACAATGATGCTTTTGTATAATTTGTGTAATATGTGTAATTAAGATGTGAGAGAAATTAAAGAATAATTTTGGAAGTAAAATCGTAAACATGTATGAAAAGTCACGAACGACACTTATTTTGAATTATTGAAATCTCTCTAAAACGATTTTTATTTTGGATAAGAGAGTGTATTAATTTGCGTAGTCATTTCATTTAAATATCTGTTCAGTTTTATCGTTGGCATTCACTGAATTATATTGTTATTTCTTGGAGCTTTGTTAAGTATATAATACTAAGGACAAATGGGATGGATGAGCACAAGATTTCATCCCGTAGTGCCAATGATCCCACGGTCAAATTTTTTTGTTTTTTCTTTTTCTCGCCAATATTTAGTTAATTTCAGCCGTTAATTTGTTCGTCTATCCTGATCCAAGGGTCAAAATTTTTTATTCATAGATATTTATTCTTCTCTCGGAGCCATTCATTTCTTTTTTTATTTAACTAGCATTTTTTCTTGTTTTTTTTTTCATTATTCTGTGACGCGTTGTTAGTGCATATATAAAATCAATAAAGTTTGTCTCACACAATAGTTTAAGCTATTATGATAAAATGGTTACTTAACATGGTATCACAGTAGGTTTGGTTCGGATTATTAATTTCTCGGTTGTCCGTCTAGATGTCCAGTCCCAGCTATCCGGTCCGGTTATCACTGTGTTTATTTCAAATGACAACTGGATGTCTAATCCTAGTTGCACTTGAGGGAGAGTGTTGATAATACCCACATGTTAGTGTTTCATATTGGAAAAAAAGGGAAAAGAGACTAACATATGAGCCTAGTGGATTACTCTACCTATTGCCAATTAATTTTAGAATGGAATCTCGATTGGGCTTATGTATGGCCTAACTTTCCTTCTCGTGTGGGCCTATAGGCCCATTGCAAATTCAACATAATATCAGAGCCTTTGTGACCAAGTGGTCATGAGTTCAAATCCTACCATCGACCAATTATTCAGCACAAAATAAAGTAAACCTATGCAAGTTTCAAGCTCAAAGGACTTTCATTTAAGAGAGTATGTTAGTGAATATATAAAACCAGTTAAATTGGTCACACACAATAACTTAAACTATTGTGATGAAACGGCTATTTAACAGGCATGACTATGGGATGTTTTGGATTATTAGTATTTATTATTAGTCATGCCTGACTAGCATTTTTCCAAGTTCATTTTTTTTATTCATTATCGTCAGTCTAAAGGATGTTTTGCATTATTCCTTTACAAATGAGACTGTTATTTGGCTTAATATGTACTGATAATTACCAATAATTAAAAACCTAAACTGTTCAACGAGTTTAATAAAAATTTTGAATAATTCACTTACCTTAATAACCTTGGTTATTCAAAATTGATCGGTGGGATTTTATTCCACATTTTTTTGTTTAATCATTGATTAACTAATGATTATTAAAATATTATTAATTATTATCAATTAATTATTATATATTTAACACCAATCAAATAATTATTTTAATTAACTACTTTCGGTTTAGCTGATAATGATAAAAATATAATACGTTAATTAATTTCTTAAATTACAATTTATTTAAAAATTAATTATTAAGTATTAAGTATATAATACGTATTAATATAATTTGTAAATAAGAATGCTATGTATTACATAATAAGGTAAAACTCCATTTTATGTGACTTAAATAGTCACAAGCGTGACTTATACTTATGCCTTTAAAATTTTATCACATTTTTTATTAAATCATTAATTATTTAATTAAAACATAATTAATTACAATATATTCAACGCATATAAAAATATAATAACATTTTAAAAATATAATTAGCTAATTAACTAATTAGCCAAATTCGATTTAAGTGATGATAATAATAATGTCCATTAATTACGAAATTGTTAACTATTTCATTAATTTAACTTAACTTGATACGATGATTAATTAAATTAAAATTTAATTAAAAAGAATTATATTAAGATTATTTAATTAATTAAAGAACTTTATTTACTAATTAAATAAAAACTCACTAATGCTTTGCACATTTATTTTATTTGTATAGTTAAAAGTTAATTTAAAAAAAGAACATTAAAGTCCCACCTTGACACCTTCAACTTTAATGTTTTTCTTTGGTTAACTTTTATGTCAAACCCAAGTCACACCCGTAAACAAGCAAAAAAAATGTACATAGAAGGTGCCATCGGTGTGATTTAACATGTCATACCTGTGATATGAAACCTTCTTAAATTCTTTTTCTCCTCGTTAATTTCTTTGCTAAACCAAAGTCTAACCCTTTTAATAAAAATATGATTTAATTCCTTATTACAACAAATTTGCTATGAAACAATTTTAAAAACACAGTCACATATTATAATAATTAGTTTATTAATTATATAAAAATTACACTTAATTAAAAATGACAAAAAATTAATGGGTTAATTAGTCAATGATGTAAGATAATGGAATATATACTAAATATTAATACGAACTAATTGATCAATTAATTATATGTTATTTAACACATCAATTAATTAATTATATATTAATTATAATGGAATAAACTTATATTTAACTATCAATAATTAATTTATAAATAAATTATAGCTTGATAAATAATTAAATAAATAATATTATAATTATCAATTTTTAGACCAAAATAAGCTAATTAGTTAATTAATTAATTTTATTTTTAAAACGTAAGTATAGTTTAATATGTGTTACATATATTATAATTAATTAATACTAATTAGTTATATTTTTATTAATTAATCAACGATAATAAAAATATATATCTGAGTTGCTTGACCTTTATCACAGGTGTGACAATTATGTCACGCCTGTGACTCCCACACTTAATTTAATAATAGCATTTAATTTAATTTAATTTTAATTAATTATTTAATTACTTATATTTAAATTAATCAAGCCATTAATAATATTTAGATTAGTTAATTAATTTTATATAAATTATATTTAATTAAGATTAACAAAAATATCCACTAATTATATATTAATTAATTAATTACACTTTAATTGTATTTAATTAAAAATAAAAACAAAAATTTTTAAAGTATATTTAATTCAGAAATTAATTAATCTCAGTTACATCTGCGACTATTAAGTCACAGACGTGACTAATTAAGTGATTATTATTATATAATAACTAATAAGGATAGTGAATAATGTATATATATTTGTACTATTTAATCAATCAATTTTTAATTAACATGAAATCATAATTATTTCTTTAATTAATCAATCAAAATAAAACAAATCAGATTTTCTATTTCAGTAAAGAAGAAGACAACTCACATTTCCTATTTCAGCAAATAAGAGACTATTACCATTCGTAAATTATTCCTTTCTTATAATTTTTTCAGTTTATTAAATTTTTATCATTTTCATTTATGATCAGATTATATTGTATTAATGTATTACATTTTTTGGATAATATTGTGTTAATCTTTCTTTGATTATCATAATTTTTCAAAAAATAAAATGCTATCTATTTTATACTTTTTTCCATTATGTTTATATAATTAAATAATAGCTATTAGATTTATACGATTATATTGTGTTAATGTATTACGTTTATAGGATTATATTATGTTAATATATAACATTTTTTAGGATAATAATATATTAATGTTTCATTCATTATTATCATCTTTTGTAAAAAAAATATTTTATTTATAACACATTTATAAATAACTGATTAAATTTTACCGCATTTACTTTATTTTTTTTGTTTTAATTTAATATTATAAACGTACCTTATATTATTAGTTACTGTTAACTTCATGGTTGTTAATTATAAATTATTATTGCTTCTAACTTTTTCCTCACAATGATTTTGTTAACTGTTAATCTGTATATCAAAATGTCATAAGCGTGTCTTTTAATATTTACTTAATTTAATTAAATTTTAATTATGATCATTATATTTATTAATTATATATTGTTACTCAACATTGCAATTTATCACAATTATTAATTATGAATTACTTCCTTTAAATGCATGCAGACGGTTGTGACTAATAATTTGCGTTTTATTTATTAAATTTTATTGTTATTTTTATGATATTCTTAATTACAAAATATTTATTTCATCAAGTTTTTCTTCCTGACAAATTTATTTTCACAACGAATTATCCTAAATTCTTATGTAAATAAATGATCCATGTGACAAACCAAATTTACATAGATTTTGTCATATTTTAATTATAAAAAACATTTTGTAATAACTCAGTTAAAAAAAGAAAAAGATTAAATTTCAAAATAGAAGCTAAATTTTCAAACCAAATCATATTATCATATGCTCAAAGAGGATAACTAGAATGACAAAATACAATAAATATACATATCCATGATACAAATCTATAATTTCTTCTTTTTGGTAAATAACATATCTATAATTTCATGTATTTCTTGATGTATTTATGTCTCAAATATGCAAAATAATAAATTTAATTTTTTTTTGGTAAATTTCAACGATAAAAAGTTTAACGTAAACTAAGCATGATAATATTAATGTTATCCAATCTTGTTTATTGAATAATGGATTTTTCCAATCAAACATTAAGCAAAATTTTTTAATAGTTTTTTCATTTGTTATAAAATACATGATAAAAAATTAGTTTTCATTTGTATAAATATCAAGTTATATCTGCAATTAATATTTTCAATATTTCTGAAATTGTTTTCCCTAACCACATATAACCTTCATTTTTTTTAAAGTTTTCTTGTTGTTCGTTATTGCTTGGTTCATTCTTGTATCATTTATATATGTTTAATTTTGTCAAAAAATGTTATCATCATCGTTATCATCACATCCATTCTGAAGCCCTGCAATAAAGCAAGGTCTAGAGAGGTTTGATACTACGCAGCCTTATTTTTACATAGTAGAGAGGTTGTTTCCAGTAGACCCACATGCAGATATAACAATAAAATAGTGATGTAGGTTAAAAGAGTAAATAAAAAAAAGCTGGCACGCTAAATAAAATCAGTAGATAAAATTACAATCAATACACAAGGACATACTTGATGGTGACCAAATCTGCTAATACCTTATACATTGTAAAAACCGGCTCTTCTTGTCACTAATTACGCTAGGAGTCTTCACTGAGAGACCTTGAGAATATGACAATCCTACGGTTTTAGACGGGAATCTTTCCCCACTACACCTGACCTGAAAAATCAAGTTGAAGGCCTGAAAGTCTTAACTAAAACTTACAACTCGCAAATGCAAAAATGACATTGGGTTGGATTCCTATGCGGTATGTGGCGCGAGGTCTTTAAAAGGTGTCGTTTACCCTTATCCGATCATGCTAGACTTTCCTATTTCTAACCACTACCTTAGTAAGGGCCAACTCTGATATATCTTTCCTGATCACTTCCCGCCAGTTCTTATAAGGCCTCCTTTTTCTCCTCTTGTAGTCACCAAGAGTTATTTTCTCATAGCATTGTACTCGAGCATCAGAGGGCATCCTGCGCAAATGCCCAAATCACCTAAGCCTTGTCTCTCTCAACTTGTCAGTAATACTAGTTACCTGTAGTCTGTCTTTCATCACACGATTCCGAACCCTATCTCTTTTGATAATGTCACACATCCACCTAAGCATACACATTTCTGCTAACAACAACTATCGTGTATGTCTACGGCTAACCCTCTGCCTCATATAACATAGTTGGCCGAATCATTATTTTATAGAACTTCCTTTTAAGTTTTGAAGGGATATTTTTATCACATAAAATATCTGATGCATTTCGTCATTTGACCCACCGAGATCTAATATGATGTAATATATCATCATCGATATTACCATCTCTTTGAATGATGGACTCGAGGTATCTAAATCTCGATTTCTGTAATATGATGTCAGTACTAATTGTTACCGCTGCATCTTGTACCATCTGGCTACATGAAAAGTTACATTCTAAATATTTCGTCTTGGACCAACTCATTCTAAAACCTGTCAAAAAATGTATTATATAAAATTATGTTATATTTGTTCCCGACATATTTCTTTTCATTGATATGATAATTATTTTCTTGTTTATTTTTCCATATTTGATGACTTACATATCCAATTTTGCTTTATTAATATACTC
This sequence comes from Erythroxylum guanchezii, assembly GCA_025629825.1. NCBI lineage: Eukaryota > Viridiplantae > Streptophyta > Magnoliopsida > Malpighiales > Erythroxylaceae > Erythroxylum > Erythroxylum guanchezii. The sequence continues at coordinate 2,878,995 of JAOTAX010000005.1, forward strand.
ACTTACATCATATTGGCATGAATTAACCTTCTTATATATCTCTTGACAATTTAATCGCAAATTTTAAAATTACACAATATTTATTTATACATTAAATAATATCACATAAAATTAAATTAAGAAAAAATTATTGAACATATATTTAAATTTTTGAGTCACGAGTGTGAATTAATAAGTCATATATGTGAATGCGTTTAATACTGAGTTAATTTAAATTAAAAATAAGAAAAAAATTATTAAAATTTTTTTAGCCACGGGTGTGACTTGACTGCATAAGATTTGTAGTTACGGGTGTGACTTTTGACTCAAGTGTGTTTTGAACCATTTATAAAATCTTAAATTATTTTATTTTTTCACTCCAAATATTGACCTATTTAATAATAACTAAATTATTTAATTGATTACAAAATTAATAATTAAATGATGAAATCATTTTTTACTTTTTAATTAGATTTTTATATTTGTATTTACTTTCTATATTTGATCCATTTATTTCAAATACATCACACTTTACATTTTCTACTTTTTAATTTTTTTTCATTCCAAAATTTTACAAGCTAATTTTAGTTTATCATTTTTAATATTCTAACATATATATATTTTTAATATTTCTACCATAATTCCTTTCTTAATATACATTTAAAATTTTGCAACCTAATTTTAGTTATTCATTTTTAATATTCTAACTTATATATTTTTAATTTTAATATACATTTAAAAATTTAAATGCTGATAATTTGATCGCAAGTACAATATTCGTTTATACATTAAATAATATCAAATGTTAGGATTTTTGTTTCCTAAATATAATAACTTTGTTCCAGTCACACACACAGTATGATAAGTGATGATATTTGTTTTTTAACTTATATATTATAATATTTGTATTTACTTACATTAAATATTTATAATTTTATCACAACATTTTAAATTACACAATTGACTTTTTTTTTTACTTTAGTTAACTACAATATTTACTTAATAGCAAAACATTTAATACCAGTAACATAACTAATTTTATTAATTCATTTTGAACATTCTAACTTTTACATTTTTAAGTTTTTTTATAGCATTTCCCTTTTTTTTTATTCCAAATTTTTACTTACTAAATTTACCAGTTAATTTTTAATATTCAAATATATATATTTAATTATTCTATCATAATTGTTTCTTATTATACATTTAAAATTTTAAATATTAATAATCTTATCACAAAATTTTAAATAACACAATATTTATTTATTTTAGACTTATTTTGTGTGAGTTTTTTAATTTAGTTTATATATTTTTTACATTTATAACAAATACATTACACTATACATTTCCCTAATTTTTTAATTTTTCGTCCCAAATTTTTACTAACTAAATTTACCCATTTATTTATGATATTGTAACTTATATATTTTTAATATAATAAATTTTAACCTTTTTAATAAAATATACATTTAAGATTTTATAATTTAATTACAAATTTTTAAGTTGCTGCATATTTATTTATACATTAAAATTATATAATGTATTACTGTAACGTGTGACTTTTTTTTTTTACCTTAATTAACTACAATATTTAATTTATAACAAAACATTTAACATTTCTTATTTTTTTCCAATCACATAACTAATGTTACTAATCGATTTTAACATTCTAACTTATACATTCTTAAGTTTTATATAGGGTGAATGATCATAATTCATCTTCTGATTTTTTATCATTCCAAATTTTTACTGACTAAATTAACCAGTTCATTTTTTATATTCAAATTTATATGTTTTGAATAATTCTATCATAATTCTTTTCTTATTATACATTCAAAATTTTAAATATTAATAATCTTAAAACAAAATTTTAAATTACACAATATTTATTTATTTTAAACTTATTTTGTTTGAGTTTTAAATTTTAGTCTATATATTTAATACATTTATAACAAAGACATTACACTATACATTTCCTTAATTTTTTAATTTTTATCCCAAATTTTTACTAACTAATTTTACTTATTCATTTATGATATCTAACTTATATATTTTTAACATAACAAATTTAAACCTTTTTAATAAAATATACATTTCGAATTTTAAATATTTATAATTTGATTACAATGTTTTAAATTACCCATATTTATTTATACATTAAAATTATATAATAATATAACATGTTAGAATTAAATTAAGGGGCATTATATTACTGCGCATTTGCACAGTATGTGTCTGCTAGTCCACTCTGTACGGACTAGTTTATTGGTTGTAATAATGTTTAAGATCCTTGCACGATTTGCTGCCAATAAGAAATTCAATTTCCCTTTGCATTTCATTGTTTGTTTACAAATTACAAAGAGACTCGGTTCTTATCATTGGTATCAGAGCAGCAATGATCCTTTTCACAAAAACAATTAAACCAGTCTATGCCAGTAAGTACACGATCTTCCACGCATGCTTCCAACATGCAACCCCCAACAACACCTTACCCATCTTCAGATGGCCCTTTGACTCCTCCAGGATCATCAAATTTTTACAAAAGCCTCCAAATGTCTGTTTGCCCAAAACCAAATTTTTTTCCTGGGTCATGTGGTATCATCCTAAGGAGTTGGAGTATGACCCTTGTTTAGTTAGGATCCCAAGAAACTAACTAACTTTCCCTTCCTATGACAACTTTACCCACCCTTGTTTTCCGCATATGACAAGGTCTACCCCTCTAAGGCATTGGTCTTCCTTCTATGGTAAGTGAACCTAATTTCTGGGCTCCTATGGGTCATATCAATACCCCCCCTATCAGTTTCACTTTGTCCTCAAGGTGGAAAGATGGAAATTGCTGATCAATCAAGTCATAAGGCTCTCATGTTGCTTCCTCCTTTGGCAGCCCCTTCCAACAGATTAGAACCTCCTTGACTTGAGAATGTGGCCCCTTCCTCACCTCCAAACCGCTGAAGGTTGGATAAATAACTCCAAGCTCGGACCTAAATCCTTAGGCCAACTTACTATCTGGTGTTGACCCGAGCTACTTTTAGCTGCAAAATGTGAAAGATAGGATGAATTTTGGACTCCGGTGGTAAGGCTAGCTCATATGCTACTGATCCCACCATTTGGATGATTAGAAATGGCCCATAGAACTTAGGGGACAACTTCTCGTTAACTCTTTTAGCCAGGGATTGTTGTCTATAAGGGGCTAACTTCAAGTACACGCGATCTCCTACTGTAAATTCAACATCCCTTCGATGCATATCAACCCTTGTCTTCATGTACTGCTGCACTGTAACTAAATGGCTCTTCAACTCCTCTATCATGGCATCCCTCTCTTGTAACATTTGCTCCACACTAGCCACTACCGTCTTCTGTGCTCCATATCTCAAGATCGGAGGTGGTTCGACCATAGACCACTTCAAATGGGGAAGTCCCCAAGGAGGAATGGAAAGAGGTGTTATAACAGTATTCAGCCCAATGCAACCACTTGTACCACTGAAGAGGCTTGTCTCTAGTAAAACAACGGAGATAGGCCTCTATGGTCTGATTAGTGACTTCGGTTTGACCATCAGACTGAGGGTGGTAGGCGGTGCTCCGATTCAATCGAGTGCCTGCCAACCTAAATAACTCCTCCCACACTTTGCTCAAGAAGACCTTATCCCTATCGGACACTAGGGACCTCGGAATACCATGGAGTCGGACAACCTCCTTGGTGAAGAGCGTTGCTATAATCCCTGCTGTGAAAGGGTGTTTCAAAGGCAACAGATGAGCAAACTTGCTCAATCTGTCCACCACTATTAAGATAGTGTCATAGCCTCCCGACCTCGACAATCCTTCAACAAAATCAAGAGATAGATCTTCCTAAATCTGATTGGGGATGGGCAATGGTTGCAACAACCCAGCAGGAGTCAAAGCTACATACTTCTGTTGTTGGCAAATAACACATTCAGCCATATAGGTAGCTACCTGTCTCTTCATTCCTTCGCAATAGAGCTCTTTAGCTAACTTTTTATAGGTTTTTAAAGTTCCCCCGTGTCCAGCTAGATGAGATTCATGTGCTTCCCTTAAAAGCAGGGGAATATACTTGGAGGATTTGCTAAGCACCAACCTTCCATCATACATTAACCTATCATGTACCAAAGCAAAAGGCAACTTACTGGAGGCTTCCTTGGAGATTTCAGCCTTTAAAACTTTCAGCTGATCATCTTCCTTTACCTTTTGCAAGATTTCGGTTAAGTTCACCCCTTGAGAGACCCCCATGACTTGGCAGTCTACCATCTCCCCTTTCCTTGATAAAGCATTTGCTACCTTGTTGCTCTTTCCCGGCTTATACTCCACCTTAAAGTCATACCCCAGCAATTTTGAGACCCACTTTTGCTGATCCATTGCAATCATCCTCTACTTAAGTAGATATTTGAGGCTTTGTTGATCAGTCCTAATGATGAATTGTTGCCCCAAAAGATAGGGTCGCCACTTTTTCACCGATAGCACAATGGCCATGAACTCCCTCTCATAAACAGATTTCCCACGGGCTCTAGGTGACAAAGATTGGCTGAAGTAGGCGATTGGCCTACCATTTTGCATCAACACTGCTCCCGACCCAATGCTCGATGCATCAGTCTCTAAAATGAAGGTTTGCTGGAAATTGGGTAAGGCCAAAACTGGGAGAGTTCACATGGCAATCTTCAGCTGATGGAATGCCCTTTCTGCCTCCTCTGACCAGTGGAAACCTTCCTTTTTTAACAGCTGAGTCAAAGGAGCTGCGATCTTTCCATAATCCTTCACGAATCTCCTATAGTAACCGATCAACCTCAAATACCCTCTTAATTCCCTGACGTTTTTGGGTCTAGGCCACTCCATCATAGCTTGAATTTTGCTCGGGTCAGCTGAAACTCCCATTTCCGATATCATATGCCCCAAATACTCCAACTCCAACTTGGCAAAGACACACTTCTTCATATTGGCATATAATTTATTCTCCCGCAATAGCTCCACTACCTTCAAATGGCTCACATGCTCCTCCATTGTTCTACTATAGACTAATATGTCATCAAAGAAGACTAGCACAAACTTCCTTAGAACCTTTCCAAATACCCTATTTATCAAGGCTTAAAAAGTAGCAGGGGCATTAGTGAGCCCAAAGGGCATCACCAAGAACTCATAATGCCCATGGTGTGTCCTAAAGATTGTCTTCTCCACATCTCTTGGGCTCACCCTGATTTGATGATAACCAGATTTTAAATCCAACTTTGAAAAAACCTTTGATCCAAAGAGCTCGTCCAATAACTCATCTATTATGGGGATAGGAAATTTATCCAACACCGTAACCCGATTTAAAGCCCTATAGTCTACACAAAAACTCCAGCTGCTGTCTTTCTTCCACACTAACAAAACTGGGCTTGAGTAAGGGCTGACACTGGGCTGAATAACTCCTGCTGTCAACATCTCCTCCACCAGTCTTTCTATCTCCGCTTTCTGGCATTGAGGATACCTATATGGCCTGACACTAACAGGTTCTGCTCCCTCCCTTAAGTTTATCACATGATCTATCTCTCTAGGTGGTCCCAATCCCCTTGGCATGTCAAAAACATCCTCATATCTACTCAACAGTGACTGCACATCTGCGGTTAACATACCAGATTCCCTATCTTCCTTCTGCTCCAAAATTCTGACATGTAACATGAACAGTTCATCTCCCTCTTCAGTTTGCTTCATCAAGGCCTTCAGCCCAATCAACCCTCGGGTTAGGTTGGGATCCCCCTTCAATTTCACCCATTTTCCCTCCTCTCGAAACTTCATAGTCAAATCAGCCCAATTAATCACCACCTCTCCCAAAGTTTGTAGCCACTTGACCCCTAGTATCAAATCACACCCACTAAGGGTCATAGGAAGGTATTCCTCACTTATGTGGTACTGTTGAACTTCTAATGGAATTCTCCTACAAACTCCCTTACTCTTTATAGTGACCCCATTTCCCATAACTACTCCATATCCCTTAGTCTCCTCCAATTCTAATCCTAATTGCTCCACTAGCTTCAAGGAAATGAAATTATGGGAGGCACCCGAATCCACCAAACAAATCACCTCCAAATCCCTCACTCTCCCCTTCATTTTTATAGTTTTTGGCATTGTCAATCCCACTACCGAACTCACTGCCAATTCAGCACTCCCTTTTTCCTCTCCCTCACTCTCGGTTTCCTCCTCCTCATCTAACACTAAGAGAACCTGCAGCTGCCTATTTTTGCATCGATGCCCAGGAGTAAACTTCTCATCACATTTGAAACACAACCCCCTGTCCCTCTTTTCTTGCCATTCTGAGGCTGAGAGCCTTTTAAACCCTGTTTCCCTAACACTCTTCCCATTTTTGTCCCCTTCTCTTCGACCTTCCCTCTCCATGTACCCTCCTTTTGCTTCCCCCATTCTGCTCAGACTGATCTGTTTGCTACTCCTATAACTTCTCATCTCCCGATTCTTCTCTTCTATCCCTAAAGCAGTCTCAATTATCTCAGTCAGCCCACGGGGCTTAAGCAGATTCAATTCATACCTGATGTGAGGTTGTAGCCCTTTAATGAAGGTACACTTCATCACCTTCGGCGTTAACTCCCCGCAGGATGCAACTAGGGCCCAAAATTTCTTCCGATAATCCAAAACCATCTCCTCTTGCTTGATAGATAAAAATCATTGGCAAATAATGCCCTCATGGAGGGGTCGGAAATGCCAGAAAATCATACATCTCATTCCCTCCAGTTCGGAATCACCCCCACAGCTTCGATCGTCCTGTACCACGCTAAGGCTTCACCATCAAAACTCAGGGCCGCTAACTCTACCTTTTCCTCCTCCGTATACCTCCCTGTCGAGAAAAAACGTTCAACCCTGTTGACCCATGTGTCTGGGTCTTCTCCGATGAAGGTAGGCATCTTGATCCTCCTAGGCTTGCAGTCGCGCCTCCAGTTTAGAGGTCGGAGATCGTCGACTATGTGTAATGGTCATTTTTATATTAATTTTTGGTACATTATTTTCTAAACTCTTGTCCATTTAATGTTTAAATTGCACTAAT
>JAOTAX010000005.1:2915531-2937920 GCA_025629825.1 Erythroxylum guanchezii
TAATTCATGTAGTGAAATGGAACAAAACAAGACGGTTTATAATGAAATAAAATATAATATAGTAAAAAGTTGTTTGGGAGGGATGAAAGAGTTCATAATGTAATGTAGTAAAATAATGTTTGGAAGATGGATAAAATTGAATGTAATATATAATAAATAATCATTATACCTTTGATATTAAAATAGTTGTTAAAGGAAGTTTGACGCTATGATTTTAAAACAGAAATTATGTCCAATTAAAAAGTCACGTTCAAGTCACAACCGTAACAAATAATTATATATATACTTTTCTATTTTAAAATAATAAAAATTTTAATAAAAGTTTTATTAGTTTATTATTAATTATATAAAATATTATTAATTATTTAATATATTTTATTTTATTAAATTTTACTTTATTCTGTTTGTAATTTATATTTAAAAATAATATATTTATATAAAAATATATACAAACAATTAAATAATATTTTTAATATATTTTTATTTTTTATCAATAAAATTATATTATATTATATTATATTATTATTGATTATATACAATTTATTATTAATAATATAAAAATATTATTATTAGGATAAAGGGAAATAATATAAAAATATTATTAATTATATATAATTTTTGTGGAATGTAATAAATGAATTTGAAAAAAAGAGGGTTAAGTTAGAAGAAATAATTAGTATTAAAAAAATTATTAAGAATATATTAGGTGATATATATTTATTAATTTATGTTCATCTTCAACTTTTTAAATTAGAAATTTTTATTTTTAGTGTTTAAAAAGAGAGTGAAAGAAATCCACCGCTATGATACTCTGTTTTATTTTATTATAAAATCATTAACCAAACGATTAAAGTGTGTTTAACTTATATTCCGTTCTATTACGATTAGAGTGTGAAGCTAATCAATATGCGGACTTCCTCACTAAGCAGGGTCCTCAACTATGATTCGATAGTCTTTTTGAGAAAATCCAGCTCCAGAACTACGTTCATTGCTTCAGAATGATCAGAGATTAGTGGCGATCTTAAGGCGTTAGTACTCGCTAGTTTCTCATCTGCAATTAATCCCAGAAAAAGAAAAAACCTTGGAAGCGTGTCACTTTACGTACCGTTCTATTATTACTAATCTGACACTGGAAAGCTCCACGAACAACAAAAGCTTGTTCCTTTTCATGGAGGCCACTAAAGAGCAAGAGTCCACCGGCGGCATAATGGAGAAGGTCATCCCACCGCCACTGGAAGATGCTGGCCTCGAGGATTGCGCCTTGCCGCCGGAGTCCATCAAAGAAGCGTTCTTGAGGGCGGCCACCGCCGTCAAGTCCCGCGCCATATCCATCTTCTCAGACGACGAAGACGGGGGAGGTTGCCTTCACGACCCCTGGCCTGAGGATAAAGTCGTGCCCGACTCGGTCGTCGGACCGCCGCTGGAAACGGGAAAGTCGGATGCGTTGGTAGTTATCGATGAGAGTGCGGCGGAGATGGCGGCGGGAGGGTCGTGCGTGGCGGATAAGGGCGGCGGAGAGGTGGAGGAGGGGAGAGATGAGGTCTTGGTGGTGGGTGGCGGCGGCGGCGAATTGGAGGAGAGGGAAAAAGGGAACGATTGTTTGGGTGATGAATTCACAGGATTGGAGATTGGAGACAAGAAAAAGAGTAATGGTAATGGTGAAAAGAGTGAAGAAGGTGAGAGGCCCCAATTAACGGATGGTTTTGTTTGAAGAAGCCACAAAAAAAAAACCAAGTTAAAGCCATAAAGGAGAGGCTTTTGAAAGCTGAGGTCTAGTGTTTTTCTAGAATTACGTTGCTGTTCTTATGTTTGTAACTTAGTTTTGTTAAGTTATGGCAATGAAAGTTCGTAGTTTTTCCTGATTCTGTCAGCTGCTTCAGTTACATTTTCGTGAATGATGAGGTAGCAGTGACTTGTAGTTGATCTTCATTTGATGTGAGATCAACTACTGAATGCATGTTTTAAAATTTGCTACTGAATGCATGTTTGAAGAGCTCTATACGGAGATGCTTGATGGAAAGTTTAATGAATATGGGATTGTAGGCGTGTAGGATTAATGCTGCCTGGAAGTTCTTTTCCAATGTGCCAATTATGGTTTGACACTAGCAATTAGTTGTTCACTTGTTCTTTGACTTCACTTATGACTTGGTAAGCAAGAAGAAAGAAGCATTTGTCTCTAGCTAGAGAGCTTTCTACTTTTCTCTTCACCGGGGAATCAAAACATGGAGAAGAATATTTTGCAAATGGTGGCCGAGACAGCAACATTGTGTAAGTTGTTGAATAAATGCTGTTGTAGACATCTTCACACTTACTAGATATTGCAATATTGCGTGCTGGACTTCTTGTGGAATAAATTTGTGTCCTATGGAATCTGATTTATTTAGAGGCATGCTCTGCTTTATTTGACATCCAAAAGCAGTTAACAGATTGGAAATTTCCTAAAGCATATTGCTTGCAGACGACTGCTTCTGAATGACTGTGATGGATGCGCCATGGACAAGTTTTATCAAGTTCATTCCCACTTTTTATCTTGATCCGACTTAAGTGGCTGGACTTTTTGGTACAAGCTTTTGCTTCTCCAAGCTTTTAAATGGCAAGCTCTGAAATCTGAATTGCATTTTGCTTTTTGTTATAAGGCCTTATTGGTCATCTGGTCTATTTATGGGCACATATTCTCTGAAATATTCAGCTTTGTTCTGCTTCAGAATATGTGCTTGAAATGAAATTATGTGGACACTACACTGCCCTTTTGTTAATAATCTCTGATTACTATTGATTAAGATAGAATAAGTGATAGTTAGTTTACGTTCCTTCATGAGTGGAATCTCTTTCATACCAATGACAACTTTGACATAATAAAGAGATGAAATAACAGCTTATGGCCGAAGACGTGGTTCCAAATAGTTCCAAGAGTACTCCTTTAGCAGGAATGTCAGTTTTCATATAAGTATAACCCTTTTACACAACCAAAGAAGGCATACTACTTCCATAAGAAATACAATAGATACGCTCAGAGCACAAATTACACTTCTTGAATGTGCATTATAATGCATGACTTGGGAGGGTGTTCTAGTGAGGCTACCAATTCTGCTCAGTGAGCCAGTTGGGTAAGGAGCGAGATTAAGGAGGGAGATTTTTTTGTTCTTATACTTGGAATAAAAACTTTAGGCAAAACTTAGTGCCTAATCTTGCAAGAATTGCTTTCTGGAATTCAGTTGAAAGTTCTGAATCGAGCGAGGAAGCTGATGTCTCGGGCAGGAGGAAAATGGTTGTGTTTACTGTTAATGGCAGTTATGATTGGTTCTCTCAGTGGAGCTTTAATACTTGTCCTATCAGATCCAATTATAAATCTAGAAAGTTCAAGCAACAGTAGGATCAAAGAGGTTGAGTCTCACCAAATGAGGAGAGAACTGAGTTTTTTATACGAGAAAGGTCGATTGGGTTACAAACATGTTTGGCCGGTAAATCCTGTACATTACCTTTGGTTTTGCGTACAGTTGTATGGTATGTTTGTGGTTCTTCAAGTGAAGGTATGCCTTGTTGCTGTTTGAAAACATTAGAAGGCTTTGAACCTAATAGATTTTAGACCTCCAGTCAGCTGAGACCATGTATATCTTTTTTCTACCATGAGTTCTTTGTCACAATCATTTTTCATGGTAATTGAAAGGGCTCTAAATTGTAAAGTTGGCTTTGCCAGGAAATGAAATTTGGGTGGAAAATTGTGTTGGGCACCATAATTGCATTCATTGGGGCAGCATTTGGAAGTGTAGGAGGTATTGGTGGGGGTGGCATTTTTGTTCCCATGCTTACCTTGATTATCGGGTTTGATGCCAAATCATCCGCAGCAATATCAAAATGTAAGAACTGCAATGCGTTCATTGCTACATTATAACTCTGGTTTGGTATTTTGTGTTTTGATTCAGACTTTCCATCAAGTCTATTGCGGGTTTATTAGGAACTTATTCTATTGCAACATGTGTGCTTTTTTATATTCTGAAGCTATTGTGGGTTTTGCTTCCAGGTATCATCACAGGAGCGGCAGGTTCAACAGTTTACTACAATTTGAAGTTAAGGCATCCTACACTTGATTTACCCATTATTGACTATGATCTTACGCTCCTACTTCAGCCAATGTTGGTTCTGGGAATATGTATTGGGGTTGCACTCAATGTGGTTTTTGCAGACTGGATGATCACTATTCTGCTAATTATTTTCTTTATAGGTATTGCATACTGATATGATTTAAAGTCTTTACTTTCACTTTCTTGGAAAACTTTCTTGATCATTTTTTGTTGCTTTTAGCCACTTCAACCAAATCATTCTTGAAGGGTGTTGAAACCTGGAAAAAAGAAACCAAATCCAAGAAGGTTGTCTGTTAGTCCTCCCTAATCCTTAAGCACAACTTTTTGGTATTGGTGCCAACTTAAATTGATTTGGTTGCTTCTTGACTTCTTATTCTGCATTTTCAGGAGGCCTCTAGACAGTTAGAATCTAAAGGTTATTTTTTTCCCAATCAAGTGCACATACATATATATATATACTTCTCTTTATATAATTGATACAAAGTAGTTTCTCTTAATCAGATGATAACAATGGACAGCCCAAGCCTCCTCTTGAAAACCCCATTAGTGAAATTCAAACAGAAGCCTTGAAAAGGGGAGAAGTAAGTACACAACTGGTCTTTCCTTGATCTCCGATTTCTTTAACTTTGTTCTGCTATTCTTTCAGGTCTCTATCATTGAGAATGTGTACTGGAAAGAACTTGGACTTCTAGTTGCTGTCTGGTTGATCATTCTTGGATTGCAGATTGCAAAGGTTCGAATTGCTAGACCCTCTTTTTGGTTTCTGTATTCCAATCAAGGCTAATGAAGAGGCAATGCCTTTGTCACAGAATTATGTTAAAACTTGCTCAGTTGCATATTGGGTGTTAAACACAATGCAGGTACATCAATTAGTAAAATAAGAGATTCTCATCATTCTTGTTCTTCAAGAAATTTATAGTACCATTAACTTTTTTTCGTCTTCCCCCTCAGATCCCAGTAGCTGTTGGGGTAACATCTTATGAGGCAGTTGGGCTGTACAAAGGGCAGAGAAAGTTAGCATCAAAAGGAGAAACAATCACCTATTGGAGAATATACCAACTTATTCTTTATTCTGCACTTGGTCTGTTGGCTGGTATAATTGGCGGGATGCTTGGTATTGGTGGAGGCTTCATTTTGGGTCCTCTTTTTCTGGAGATGGGCATCCCACCACAGGCAAGATTTCAATTTCGCACTGGTATCCGAATCTAAGAATTAAAATTTGCTCTTGGAATAACGTATCTGAAACTTCAGGTGTCAAGTGCCACAGCTACATTTGCCATGACATTTTCTGCATCAATGTCTGCAATAGAATACTACCTTTTGAAACGTTTCCCAGTTCCTTATGGTAAACTTTTTTTCCCCTAAGTTTGTGTTTATTCATAACATTTGAGTGATAGCAAGAAAGTGAATTCCCCCCTATACTGAGTATTTCTCAAATTTACTGCAGCACTCTACTTCTTTGCTGTAGCCGTTGTTGCTGCTTTTGTTGGGCAGCATGTGGTAAAAAAGCTGATCAGTTTATTGGGAAGAGCATCTATAATCATCTTTGTTCTTGCCTTTACAATCTTTGCGAGTACATTACTACTAGGTATCTGACAATTTCAACATCTTTTTCCTTCCAAATTTGCGTTTCTCATTAATAATAGAAAACTTCATATGTTGATTCTGACAGCTATAAAGGGTTTACTGGTTTTCAAACAGGTGGGATTGGAATAGACCATATGATCAAGAAGATTGAGAGGAAGGAGTACATGGGATTTGAGAGCCTTTGTTCATAACAGTTTTTGGAAGTCTTTACATCTAACAAGCTCGTGGATGCAGCTACCGGGGCAGAGGATAGATATTTCCTATGTATACATTTCACATCATGTTAGGAGGCAAAATACTGGTTTCTACTACTACTAAAATAGGAGCTAAGGGAAGTTTGTTTGTTATATTGTGGTTCTTTACGTAGAAAACCCTGTAGGAATGGTGTCTTTAGTGCAGCTTCCATGTTCTTAGGTAAGAAATGGACTCCTGAAGCTGACATAACTGAAACTATAATAACAGAAAGCTAGAGGTCTCTTATACCACCAACAGTGCACAACATAAGAAAAGCCTAGACCAATTTGACCATAAAATTAGGGATGACAAGAAGTCGCCACCCGATCTTAACGTTGGTTTTGGAGAAGCAGGTACGAGTTTGAACTTGTTCTGATCTTGGGCATATCTGAAAAGTTTAAGCACATATGTTGGATTGAGTTTTAGATTTTTTTCAGCTCAAATTTGGTTTGAAGCTATACATATGAACATATTCAGTCAGAATTAAGACCCCTTTTGTCTGAAATTCAGTTCAAGTTCAATTTTTTGAGCTTAGTTAGAGTTTGAGTTGTGTAAAATCGGATTTAGCCTTTCAACTGTAGGTTAAGAAATTGTGCTGCAGATTCAACAGCTACAACTTGATAGAATTAGAGCAGTATTCACAGTTCCTGAAAGACAACCTCTTTATAGCTCAAAACAACTTGTGGAGATCAACTGCGATTCGACAAAATGTATACAGAACAAGTTATAAGATATTTAGAAGGAGACAAGACCACCTGAACTACAATGTTTGAAAACTATCCCATGTCGGTTTGATTCGCTACTTCATTAATTGAGAGATCTTTCTACTCTAATGGAGGTGACAACAGACTGTATGCGCATGTGTACTTATATTTGATTGCTTTCAAGTACCCATTTTTGCATAAAAATAAACTTGATTGCTCCTAGTTTTGGTCTCCTGCAAAAAGTTATGTCAGGTAGGGAGAGGTGTCGAGGCTCAGGTTGATTCAATCAAAATGACGTTATTTTAAACAATTTTTTTAAAAATAACATTGTTTTGAAGTGTGTGTAGATTGTACATTTCGGTTGAATCTTTTATATTTAAATTTAATTTGATATTGATTTTAATTTAATAATTTGGAGCTGATGAATCAGATCAAATCAATATAAACCCTTGTGAATTTTAAATTTCTTCGATTTTGACCAATTGATTTTAATTTAATAATTTTGAACTAATAAGTCAGTTTAAACTTTAAACCGGTATATGCAAATTCTAATTTTACTTCAATTTCACCTAATTTGATGTGAGGTTAGGGATGGCACCGAGCTCGAGTATGGTTTGACTCAACTGTAGGCTGTCTTGTGTACCGTACTGGATTGCCAGGCATGTGGCCCGACCTAACCATGGGTAGCCCAACCTAACTTGATTTATCATTTAAAAACAAAATCAGGCTGGGCCAGGTCAGAGTGGCCCTGACTTGAGCCAGGCCAGTGGCTTGGTCCAGCCAAGTAATACCAACCCATAACCCGACTCGTGACTTGGTTAATTAAGATCTAACCTGTTGACTTTTGGGCCGAGATGAGCTGGATTGCCAACTTTAAGTTAAAAAAAATGCACATCTTATTTAAAACTATATTTACATTATAATTTTTAGGAGAAATAATGCATTTTACAAATTAATTAATTTAACATACTATCTAATCTTTCTAAAAAATCATTTCAATAATTAATCATATTTTGATTATTTCAACTTTTCTTTTTATTTTTTATCAATTATTAAAAAAGCGATATTACCACCTTCTAAAACTTCTCGTCATCTTTCAAATATTAAGTGACTAATTATTGGGATTAATTATATTAAATTGTTTGATTTGATTTTTATTTATATTTTTAAAGTCATTGCTTATTATATGATATTATTTAATTATTGTGCAATATGTTTGTGTTAATTTTTTGTTTGTCTATAAATTTTAAAGAATGTAATATCATAGCATATGTGAAATATAAATGACATAAAGTTTTGTAATAGCTAATAGTAATATGTTAAAGGTAACCCTAATTCCTACAATGCTCCATATGATCTCTTTTGAAAATTAAAGCAAACCAATGGTTTATGCTAGGAATGACAACTTTAGCCCAACTCAGTTTGGTCTAGTTCGATCTGGTTCGAAATCGATGCCAATGGGTCCAATTTGAATTAATTAATTTTGAGTTCAGTCTTTAAACTTTAGTTAAAATTTAAAAATTTTAAATAAATAGATGCCACTTTTATTTGTAAAAATAAAAAATATTTAATTAGATATGACTCATGTTTTATCAAATTTGATATAACTTCAAATTATCCTGTTTGATTAAAGCTGAGAGTTTTAGACCTACTTAAATTTTAAGAAGAGTCTCAGACTCGACCGGATTTTGGATTAAGTTTAAGTATATTATAAAATTCATAAAAATAGGAGATAAATTTCTTAATCAATTTTAAATTTTTTTTACATAAACTTAAGTTTAATTTGAGTTTTAATTTTTTAAATTTTATATTGACATTTAACTCAAAATGAAATCTAAGTCCAATCTTTTTGGATTAGATTGAGCCAAGCACAAAAAGTCATTTTTGACATTACATTAAAAATTCATCAAACCCAAAAGTTATCATATCCTTGGATTAATTTAACTATACAATGATGCCATTCACAGCATCACAAGAGACGGAAGATGGGGAAAGGTTTTGGATAGACACACCAAAAGGATCTTGCATTGAAAAAGTAAATGACTATTGAGAAAAGAATGAATCAAAGTCTTTAAACTCAAGAACAAACAAAGAACCTGTACAGAGACCTCTATAATTGTCTACGATTTCACTTTAATGCGCAGAGAGATAGAGAGAGAGAGGTAAGTTTCTAAGCAGAAGGGTGATTTTGACTATAAAGATTTCATCTTTGTGAATACTAAGTTACTGGTTAGTGACAGGCAACGAGATTTGGCAACTGCTACGTGAGTAGTATGTTTAAACTCGGCTCAAGCGTTGAGCTTTTTATTTGGTTTTGTTTCATGTTAATGAATTGATACGTTAAGCTTCGAAACTTTCTGATTCGGTAGGAATCGACTGTGTCCTATACTTGAGGAGTTGATCAACAAACCCATCTTTTGAGTTTAACTTGTACTCGAAAGTGGATTAGGAGCATGTTAAGCCTCCCATTCGTATACAATATGAAAGGAGAAAGAAGAAAGAAAAGAACCAACAGCTAGCACAGCTGTCATTTTTGTAGGCTAAAGGCTTTGTTTTTCTGTTAGAATGCTAGTACTATGTAGAGTAGTGAGGTGGCAGGTTGTTAGGATTCTCTGTCAGGATTGTTAGGTATAATTGGGGTATGTGTGAGGTAAGTGGAAAAATCTGTCAGGTTGCGAGAGTGGGAGAGTTGGTCAGCTCTCAAATGTGGCGTGTATTCATCGATACCCATTTCCTTTATCAATAAAATTCTAATACTAGCATTCTTTACCTGGGTTCATTTTTCTGTTTCCCTATTTCCTCTTCCACTGACATCCATTTGCAGAAGTTCTTATCAGAGCAACATGGTTTGGTTCGTGTTTGAGTTTTATTTTAGCTTGTCTCTTTGGTAAATGGTATTATTATTTTTGGGATTGAACTCAAATTCGAGAAAGTTTCTTCATTTTGAGAAACAGAGCCAAAGGTATCCAACTTCATGGCTGGAGAGGGATCAAAATGGTGCGCTATAAGCTTGAAGATGTGGGCAGTTTTGATTAGTTGTATTGGTGTAGCTTCAATGGTTGTTGGAACAGAAAGAGGATTGAAACAAGAAGGCTTCACATTTTGTTATGGTTATCTGATAAAAGCACAGAGTTTCTTATGGCAAAGAGGTGAATTGAGCTATACACATGTTTGGCCGGTAAGTCGACAGTAGTATTTATTTTTCTTCATGTTTGCATAAAAGTTCTGTTCATTCTATTCATTACTTGATTGTTTTCTGTTTGGTTTCCTAGAAGAATTCTAGGAAAAGAATGGAGATTCAAAAGTCACGAGCTTTCATTAAGTGGACCTATACATTTCTGGGGTCATAAATTGACTGTGTTTACATGTTGCTATGATTGTGAAAAGAAGCCATGGTATTTGATGATGGGTTCGATCTTCTTTTACAGGACATGAAATTTGGCTGGAAAATAGTGTTAGGGACCATAATTGGCTTCTTTGGATCAGCATTTGGAACTGTGGGAGGTGTTGGTGGGGGTGGCATTTATGTTCCTATGCTTACATTAATTATCGGGTTTGATGCTAAATCTTCAATTGCCATATCAAAATGTGAGAGAACTTTTCTGGTTGTTTTTCTGTTTCATTATGGTTTGTGTTTGATTGATATTGAACAACAGAAATTAACTATAACAACTGGTTAGACAGGCTCATAAAGAACTCCGATTTGATGATTTTTTGTAACTGTGATATGGTTACTGTTCTCTAGAAATTGCATTAGACTTCCATAAAAGCATTAATAATTCTATTTCCTTGCTTCTGGTTTTTTTGCTTAGGCATGATTACTGGTGCAGCAGTTGCTACAGTTTATTACAACTTAAAGCTCAAACATCCCACACTTGAATTGCCCATTATCGACTACAACTTGGCGCTATTGATTCAGCCGATGTTGGTACTGGGAATTAGCATAGGAGTTGCTTTCAATGTGATTTTTGCAGACTGGATGATCACGGTTTTGCTGATTGTTCTCTTCTTAGGTAATGGATATTTTGATTGCAAGTATTTTTATTAGCTTGGCCTTTAGAGTATTCACCCCTGAATCATTTGCAGGAATGTCCACTAAAGCCTTCTTCAAAGGTGTAGAAACATGGTCTAAGGAGACAATAGTTATACAGGTTGCTTATAAAACATAATTTCTGTTAAACATCTACTTATATTCTGATTATAGTGGGTTCCGGGAAATACCAACCTTATAATTTGTGATTTTTCAGGAAGCTACTAGACGCTTGCGATCAGATGGTTAGTTGGTGAATGATTGAACTGCTCTTTCATGTATTTTTCTGGGAACTTGGAGGTTGTACATGGCTTTTTCCAGGCTAAATTTGCTAATTTCATCAGATGATGGTACTGAGGAACTTGAATATGAACCTATTCCTGGAGGTCCTAGTACTAATAAACAGAAGGCAATGTCGGATCGCAATAGAGAGGTGGAAATAACTATGCAGCTAAAGGAGTAATTGTTTCATTCATAGCTGACTTCCGTTAAATTTCCAGGTCTCTATGGTTGAAAATGTTTACTGGAAAGAACTTGGGGTGCTCTTCACTCTCTGGTTCATAATCCTCATATTGCAGATTGTTAAGGTTTTATTGTCTTTGTTCATTAAGAAATTTCTGATTTGCCATTGATTTACGGTTGACGCACTGACTATAAACCTTCCATTGCTGGATTTAGATTTATACGACAACTTGTTCAGTAGCCTATTGGGTGTTGAATCTATTGCAGGTACTATTTCATATTACAAGATAAAAGACGTTTGCAATTATCTTCTTGTCATTGCTGGTATAACTTCAGGTGGCATTTCATACTAATCTATTGCAGTTTTGCCAATTTCTGCAGATCCCAGTGGCTGTTGGATTTTCTCTGTTTGAAGCTATTTATTTGTACAAAGGAAAGAGGAAAGTTGCATCCATAAGCGAGGAAGTCACAAACTGGCAAGTACACAAGCTGGTTCTCTATTGTGCCAGTGGTTTGTTGGCAGGTGTAGTTGGTGGTTCGCTTGGTCTTGGTGGAGGATTCATTTTAACACCACTTTTTCTGGAGCTAGGAATCCCTCCACAGGTGCATTCTTTCAATTTTCATCTCATGAAGAGTGCAAGGATTAAAGTAAACAATGATAAAAAATGCCCTACCAATTTGTCTATTTAGGTGTCAAGTGCCACAGCAACCTTTGCCATGACATTCTCTGCATCAATGTCTGTGGTTGAGTACTACCTTCTGAAACGTTTCCCAGTTCCTTATGGTATGAAGTTCAGCACATCAAACATTTTCTTCTTTAGCTTGCTTCTCAGATGCTTGAATCATCCCTTATGTTCTTATCTGCAGCTCTATACTTTGTTGCTGTGACAACTGTTGCTGCTTTTGTGGGTCAACATGTTGTAAGAAAGCTGGTTACTCTACTTGGGAGAGCTTCTCTTATTGTCTTTATTCTAGCGTTTACAATATTTGTGAGTGCAGTATCATTAGGTATGTGTCACTAACGGTCACTCTTTCTTTCATAATAAACGTGAACTTCTGTCAGTATTGTGTTCTGCTACTTGTTCTATGTTTTCCAAATTATGGATTTTCCTTTCTTCCAAACAGGTGGGGTTGGCATAGCAAACATGATTGAAAAGATAAAAAAGCATGACTATATGGGATTTGACAACATCTGTTCCTATTAAGGCCTAGCCTGACAAGTATATTGTGGTGTATCAGCTCCAAAGCTTGGTGAATTCTAGAATGAGTCAGAAGAGGACAAGTTGGATAATGGGGTTATGTAATCTGACATTATATTCCATAAATGTTCTTTTGTTTGGTTATCCATAAAAGTATGATTCATCCCCAAGATCGTTTAGTTCTGTAATGTCATCAAGTGGCAATACAATACTGTTATGATCACCTGTTGAGTTTAGCTGATTGTGCTCTGGAAAACTAGCCTAGGTACCAAGATACGGATTTCAACCTTCAGCCAGAAGCTTTCTTTAATAATAAAATAGGATGAAGTTTACCTTAACAATGCAACGCTCCTGCTACACGGGAGATCAAGTAATTCAGAAACTTACCTTCAGTAATAAGATAGAATGAAGTCTTTCCTTAACCAAGTAATGCATCTGGTACCAAGAAAGTGTCAATGGGAAGGCCAGCTA
Source organism: Erythroxylum guanchezii (assembly GCA_025629825.1). Taxonomy (NCBI): domain Eukaryota; kingdom Viridiplantae; phylum Streptophyta; class Magnoliopsida; order Malpighiales; family Erythroxylaceae; genus Erythroxylum; species Erythroxylum guanchezii. Next base: position 2,928,301 of record JAOTAX010000005.1, read on the forward strand.
ATCCATGAACTCTTGGTTTAAGTCCAGATATTCTGGTTAGCGAAGTCAGAGTATAGATTCAACGAAGGATTTCGCTAGTCTGATTGTCAGTTCTTTATGTAAAATAACAGAAACAAACTATGGGAAGCTTTTGCAGCTTTCTTTAATCAGATGCCAAGATAACTACAATTATAGCAGAAGATTCCAAATTGAGTCAGCAGTTAAGTAACCACAGGAGGCTTTGGCCACAGCCACAGCTACATGCTTATGAATGCTACAGAGTGAGAATTTTATGTTGCTGTCATCGCAGATTATATCATAGCTAAAAAGTATACATCTATGTAGCATCCATCTCCATTGTCAATATTGCGAATCACTGGAAATGATCTGAGTCTTTGTTATGTGATTATCAAGAACTGTTCTATCATTTCTGTGAACAATGCTACTAGCATGAAGATGGTAAGAGTACAACATCTAAACTTCTCAGGAGCTATATGTTCTTTTGAAGCATCTTAGTCGAGCAAGCAAAAGAAACTGCTTGCATAGGTGTCGTATTCCGACCAAAAAACTCGTCTAAATTTCTCTGTCATTGTATTTAAACTTCGTAAACCTGATTGCAGTATTCTACAGTTCATCTTTAGATACATGCTCTTTAGCTCTCAAATGTTTGTTGATGATTGCCGCCAACTCCTTTGAGCTGGATTTTGTTGAAAGGTTGATCTGCATGGTACGAAGGATAATGGTACTCAAGCTCCAAAAGAGAAACAATAATAATGTTAAATATATCGTGAGAATAATTACCGGGTTTTCCTTATCATCAGCCGGGTAAAAAAGCAGTGCAGGATAGTCATTGACCTACAATATTTAATGACAACACATAATTCTTGCAGGATCGCTATATAGCATCTATAATTATCTGACAATTCAAAAGAAAGATCTACAAGTTTCTCGTCAATGAAATTTTAGCAACTCCAGATAGAAAGCCAAACTTCTTTACCACAGATAAGTATAAAATCACACATGATAGACAACATAGTAGGAGAGACAGCAAGCTAAATTGTGACGTGAAGATACGGGATTCTGTAGAACCAGTGAGGTTTTGTGTGTAAATGGTTGGTTCAGAATACTGCTTCATGGTAGTTTGACAACAAAACATGAATAAGAGTAACAAATTTATCACAAATTGAGTCTACCAACATAAATATTAATCTTCAGCAGGCAACAGACATGTAACTTTTATCGAATATCCAAGCATTTATACTTCATTTCATAGTTTCCTCACATCATAACACAGCAAATGATTTTACGGGAATTAGTGAGTTGGCTTATGGAAATAGCTTTATTACAGGAACGATATATCTATGGTAGATTGGTTTCAAGGAAAATATAATGATGTGTTTACATGAAACCTATGACTACTAATGAATCTCTGTAAAAATGAGGCAAAGCAATTTAGTTAAATGGCTTACTAATAGTTTGGGGTGTTCATTTGCTGAAGCATCTATCCTTGCAAAAAGCAAATTGTCTGAATCTTTAAAATGCTTAGCCAACTTCTCGACCTGCTTCTTTGCAGTTTCACAGTTGATGCACCATGGTGTGTGTACCTTTATATACATGAACAAGGCTTTCACGGAATAAATACACAGAACTTAATATTCCACCCTTAGCAGTATTTAGAATAGTGTAGCAGCATATTATCCTAAGAGGATGTATCTTACCTCCAACGTAATGCAATCTAATCACAATGATTCCAAAATATTTTTTTAATCATCAAAGTATTATAAATTGAACCTATTACAAAATTATTTGGTATGCAAACCAAACTTTCCCTTTCTGCATAGTTTGAGGTACAGAATAGAGGGGACCCCTTTGGTGAACTGTTTAATGTGAGTTTAAGCATTCTGCTTTCCTAGAGCTTTTGGAATGATAGCAAGTGAGCTTCAGTTATGCTAGAGGATTCAACATAAGAATGACACTAGTGATGAAGTGGAAATATAACATTCCAGCCAGTAGCCTGAAAAGCCTGATCGCAGGCTAGACTAATGCATTATGCTTACCTCTAGAAGGACATTCTTGTGATTGCTCAGAACCAAGTCGTCAAAAGTCTTCCCCACCACAGTCAGTACACTTTCATTTTTCTGCCATTTTCACCATTAAAAAGATGCTTATATTTTGATTTTCAGTAAAATTCAATGCCAAAAACGAATTCCGAGTTCCATTTCTGCTAGGTGGAAGAAGGTTAAGGAGTTTCTGGGAAATTGGCTAACATGCTGTATCTAATTCTGTGCAAATCAAGCATCTTCAGCAAATAAGCAGGTAAAAGTGAGTGAGAGAGAGGGCGGGTTGTGTGAAACTCACATTGTCAGGTATCAGTTGAGATCTGAAATAAAGCGGCTGACTACCAACAAGAAGTCCTGAGCAAAATTCCTATAAAAGCAAACATATAAAATATCATAGCTACTAGATGCTGTCCAGAAAGAAAAGATAATTTAATGAAGACAGTTAATACTTCTATATTGTTAGGCGTCGGATCCGATTCTAACAAATACTTTGCATTGATTCTGTTATCAAACGCAGCCACCTGAAAGCAAAATGAAGATTAGTATCAGTTGCAAATAAGTGACTAGATGATTAAATTCCAAGAAACTGAATGGCTGATCAGTTTCCACTTACCACAGTGCTCTCTGAATCTTCAAGCCCAAACAAAGTTAAGAAGGGCTTTGCCAAGTTTTCATCTTTGATGTTCACATATAGGAACATAATCTGCAAGAGTGCAACTTTAAAATATTAGCAGATAAAAGATAAAAGCTTTTTAAACTTAATTTGTCGATATATGCACCTTTGACTTAAATTTCCTTGCAACCTCTTGAAGAGGCTCAGCAAGATTCTTGAACTCATCATCCTCAGCAAAAACCATTACCTGGATGAAAATGAACACACCGTCCAAGGTTAATGAACCATCCTATGCAATCACGGTAGCATTAACAGCCACTTTTTGATAAAATTATTGATATCTAGTTAATCTTGACACCAGATGGAATTGGAAATTATGATGGGAAACCTCTAACTTCAGCTAACAATTTCTTGTGGAAGATCAGTTTAGAGCTCTCTGGCATTTGTGTTGACATGGATTTATATATACATTTTTCTAGTCTTAAAATTCATTAGTCAATTTACCACATTGTTCTCTACATCCAGAATTCTTCTAAATCAAATCTTTTTACATTTGAAGTTTTGAACAGAAAACAAAAATTAAAAAAAAAAGAAAAGAAAATTCTTGAAATTGAAGAGTTACCTGAAGTTTCAGGGGACTGGAGTAAACTTTAACAGAATTTAGATCAGTTAGCTTGGTAACCAATGGAAACTTGTTATGGTCCAGAAAATCTAATATTTTATCCACCTCAAAAATCCCTTCTGCAAAAAGATGCCAGCCATTATAGTTAGTTAAGTCGGCTACTATGGTTCAGTCTCAAAGGCACACAATTATGAGGAGTTAAATAACCAGTAATCATGTATAAAAGAAAGTCTTACATAGGAATAAATTTTCTAATCTCAAGTCAGTGACAAACTAATGTGTTTGACAAGCATGAGGAACACAAGTTCAATGAATTTCTTATGAAGCAACATCTGCATATGCAACCAACTTGCTGACTCACCATAAGAAGTATATCTTTCAGGCTCACTTTTGACCAATCCAATATAACTGTCAGTAGCTCTGATATTTGGGACAAGGACTTTAGCAATTTCAACGTCACTCGCTTCAACAAACTGGATCTCGTTGTCAGAAATTGCTGCTTTTACAAATTCTTCATAATCAGGTCCCTGAGAAAAATGGTAGTTTTAGATGTCAATGCAGAACAGAATCCCCTCATAAAAAGTAAATATGTCAAAGATTATCTGCCCATTAAAGGTAGAGAGTTATGCAGAGATAGTTTAGAAGGCCGTTTAGATAAGCATACCTCAAATTTCTTAAATAGACCAAGGACAAAATTTTGGTACTCCTTAACAAAATCCTCTGCTTCTGTAACTGAACTCATTCTAATAACAGGTACTCCAGTCTTTTTCCTAGCCCAGATCACTATATCTTCCCTGATTGAAAGTCAACCCCACGAAAATAATCAGTAGACTATTTGATAGTTCAAACAAAGAAGTAATCAATTCAAAGTAACGGATGTTCAACGAGAAATTCTAGTGTAATACGAACAATTTTATAGATCAAGTACGGAAAAAGCAAGAGGATACATAACTCCATTGGTTATAGTGTCAAGACTAAAACTTTCCAAGCAGCCAATTGTACAAAGCATACAATTCCATCAACTATGCTAAGAAATGCACATGACATCAACCTGAAAAGAAGAACTAAAACAGAACTTACGCAGAAAATCCACCATTATAAGCCTGAGAGCTCCCATTGACATAAAATAGCAGGGTAGGGAACCCTTTGATCCCGAGAAAAGAAGCAGCTTTGGGGTATCTTTCAGCATCAAGTTTAGCCATCAAGAGAAGACTCCCCGTCTCCTTGAGCTTATTTGCAGCCTCAGCAAACCTAGGCATAAGCTCAGCACTCCTCGCACACCATGGTGCATACCCAAGAATCAATACAAACTCATGCTCCTCTATGATCCTCTTAGAACTATCAGTGTTCAACTCAAGAACAATCCTTTGAGCTTTAGACAGCACCTCTGCTTCTTTCCGAGTGTCTCCATCTTGCTGGCGCTCGTCTTCTCCTTCTTGCTCATCTATAGCTATCAACTCTTCCAATTCATCATCATTTCCAATCCCTCCTTCATCGGTGGCTATAATGGAGATCAGAGAAGTGACTAAAAGGAATATAGTGAGAGTGAAAAGGATGAATCTTGAAGTGGGTTTTCTAGTGAACATGATGATCTTGATTGGTTTTGGGATTCGAGGACTCTGCAGTTAAAAAGGTACGAGCTTTGTGAGATTTGACTGTTTGAGTGATATGTTCAAGAACAAATTTGTGGGTTTTCGTTGAAAGTGTTTGAATCTGATGATCTTCCTTGATTGGTGGAAATCAAGGGTCCTCCATTGAAGATAGAATCATTGCACTGAACGGGATTAGCGCCGACAAAGTTTAGTCAAAAAAGGACATGATAAATAGACAACTGAGCTTTATCTAACAATATCTACTGAATTCTCTTAAACCCTATAATGGAGGAGAGTATTTTCAATTACTAAATTAAATTCTTTTTCTTCCGAATGTTGTTTCTGACTTTCTGTGCTTCATTGTCTGAAGTGATTGCTTCCAATAACTTTGGAGGTAAACCAGAAACATTTTAACAAGAAAAGAACCATATGTCCCTTGAGTTGGCTTGTAACTTCATGAGACTCTTATGAAATCATATAATTTAATTTTCAGGATTTCGAGATATTTGTTTTTTGACTTTTAGAAATAACCTCTCACTCTCGTAGTAAGGTTGTATGTTATTAAATCTGTCCAAATTGAGTATTGTAGTTGTTGTTATATAATTTTTTTTGACTATCATATTCTTTTAGAATTTGTATAGAAATTTAAGAAATTATTTGATTTATTTCTATTTTCTGATGTTATTTTTTAAATAAGAATAAATGTTTAATTATTAATATGAATATATTTATAATCTTATTTTAATTTTTTAGAATATTTATTAATAAATAGAAGTAAAAATTATTATATTTTACTAATATAAATATTTTAAAATTATTATATTTTACTAATATAAATATTTTAACAAGTACAAAATTATTTCTATATTAATATTTATTTGTTAATATTTTTATTAATACAGTTAATTTTATTTGAATTTATTTCAATATATTTTAAATTTAAATTATATTTATTAAATAATTATAATTTTAAAATATTTTTATTTTTAAAAATTAAATTTAAAATCTAAATGTAATGATTTTTAATCAAACATGTAGGCTTATATGTGTATAATTGTGTATAAAGATTATTATAAAGTTGAGCTCAATTAATTAAAGTGATCTAATATGGTTATGATATTTTGGGCTTTATGCATTTATTTCAAGTGTGAGTTTTATATGTGTAGAAACCGTATTTATATTTTTTAGTTTTATAATGGGTCAAACTAAAAATTAGATTAGAGTTTTACCCTAATAAAAATGGCCATGGTTTCCAAATTAAACGTACATACAATTTCCTCTAACATCCTACCAGCGGATAGAAAATAGAGAGCTAGGAAAAAACTATAAAAGAAGGTTACGTTCTAATTTGGAAGACAAACTGTAAGATTTTAGTGTAGATTTCACAATAGATTCAAGTATGTTTCTGCAACAGATCTAAGTACTCTTGATGATTTGATATTATTATTTTTGTGATCGGTGACAGTTTTCACCTTAAGGGATTAAATTCTATCACTAAATACATAAAAATTACTAAACATAAAAAATAAAAATAAAAATAAAAAATCATATTTAATTAAAATTAATCTAAATAAATATTAGTATTGAGTTTATTTAATTGAATTATTTCAAATCGAATTTATGTTTTATCCAAAATTTAAAAATAAAAAATTTTAATTTAGTTTAAATTAAATCTAAATCACTATTATTATAAATTTTATTTGTTGATTTTGAATTCTTCTTCTTTTTTTATGCTTAATGTAATACGATGCATACTGTAATCGACTTTATATTTTTCATATGAACTAAATAACATGATTATTAATAAAAGTTGTAAGGTCTAACTACTCGCGAGTTAAGAATGCAACAACCATTATGTAAAAAATTGTGGCATCACAAGATGTAAGCCCCGTTCTGTTAAGCGAGAACATAACTGTGACTTTCAGCCAATTACTTCTAGATTTGTAACCTATATAGCTCCACGCAGGTCTCAGCTTGAGTTACATCAGGAAGTTACCCACTTCTGGGTTCGCATTTCTGCGATTCTTGGCCCGGAGACTTTCCTGGGTTAAAGAACAACCCATTCACTCCATCTTATGATGCACGCCGATTCGCGACTTTTTTTCTACAAATAAGAACATGGAACTCTTTGTTTACACTCGGTATGGTCCACTTGCTCTATTAAACACGAAACGATTTCTATGGTCGTTGGAGAGGAACTCACTAAGTGGCCAACTTGCAACTTGTTACCATCACCATCATCATCGTCTTCGATCGGCAAGATGCGGCGCTTAAGGAGATAGAAGCGTTCGAGCCCAAGCCTGATTGAGTTGTCTGAAAGGAGGCGGAGAAGGAAATCAGCGGAAGAGAGACGGTCTTCAAAGAGAGAGTGGAAGAGTCTCGTCAGGTGCCCCTCGGCCATGAGTGAGAGAGAGAAAGAGAGAGAGATTTTGGGTTTCTGTTTAGTGAGGGAAAGAGGGAGTTATACACTTCTTCTTTATTTATTTTTTTGGCAGGATTATGATGTAAAAGAGCAGACAAAAACCAGAGCTGAATGCTAAAAGAGAAGGAACTGCAGAACTTGAAACTCCATTAATGGAAGCTAAGCAGCTCAACAAGAACTACTAAAGGAAATCAAGAATATGTTCAAGTATTCTTCTTGAACTTGATGGGTTTGAAGCTAGTGGAATCAACAACCAAAGAACATGAAACTCTTTTCCGATGCTTGGTCCTCACCAACTTCCCCACAACATTCCCTCTTGACTTGATCTCAAACTTCAACGTCAATGGAAGCACAATCCCAGTTTCAGAAACTGTTAAAACTCGATCCTGCTCCATACATAGGAACCTTGCTTCCTTCCACAGTTACAGATACAATTCTATGGCTCTTTTGAGGCTGATAGTAGTTCTTCAACTGAGAAAACCAGAAAGTATCAGATTCAGTTCAACAGAAGCTAAAGAAAGAACAGAGAATGGAGGAGAAGGTCTCACACTCTCACTCTTGCTAGTTACCTGACGAGTTGCAACTGTGATTTCAGAGTAGATGAGATTGATTGGTGTGGAGCTGACATAAATGCCAAATAGTGCAGCTGGATTGTGTATGTTCATTCGTAGTGTTGCATTTACTGTGAGCATCTTAGTTGGAACACCTGAGAAGTCTGAACCTTCTCCAACAAGCTGTGAACTATCATACTCTGCAAGTTTAATTTATCTTTCAATAAGAATCCTATAAATATGATCTATTGAAGTAAGAAAACTTGGTTTTAGTCCTCAATCCTATCCCATTTCACATGTTTTGATCAGTTTTACTTAGATTTGATCGAGTTTCGAACTGTCCGAATCAGATTGGAGCAGACTCAAACTAAGAAGCACAAACACGGACACGAACAGGGGACACGACACGGACACAGACACGGACATGGGGACACACCAACTTCTAAAATTTGGTAGACACGGACACGGCATATATATATATTATAAAATTTAAAATTAAGAAAAAATTCAGAATTCATAATATGATATATATTAATTGATGTATTTCAAGACCTCCAACATCTTGATAGTTCATACATATTTGACACTTTATAAGCCCCTCTAAAAAAGCATGGAGCATATTTTCTATTAAGTATATATTCCATTAAGCAATGTCTGAGCGGTCTCCAGACGTGTCCAAGTTGTGTCCATCGTGTGTCAGTGGGTGTCCGACACGGACACGGCTCCATTTTGCCGTGTCCGTGCTACAGAGGACTCAAACCTCCTAGAACTTACCGTCATTCCTGGATTTCACCTCTGATCTCCTTTTCGATATGATATTTTGATACTTGATAGTAAAATGATCGACATACCTTGACACTTGACAGTAACCTGAGGTTTGTGAGGTCTACTAGCACTCCAAAGAATGAAGCAAAAGGCTGTAAACAAGAGCAAGAGACTGTACAAAGCAATCAGGGCCTGGAATCGACAGGTTAATGCCTTGTCCTCCTCAACATTATGGTTATCATATTTCCCATCTTCCGTATCACATAAAACTCAGGCCACCCTTTTTCATTCCACTTCTGATCACTAACTTTCCTGCAAGAAGAAGACGACGACGGCCTGAATATGCCTGAAAACCTGCTGACCGACGAGTTCCTCGAATGCTAGCCAGAAGACGGGTGTGAAGGTGACTCCATTGGACTTGGTTGAATTGACGATGACTTGAGTCTCTTGAAGGGCTTTGCACATAGGATAATACATGACGTTTTGGAGAGCTTGAGGATGATGATGGAGCTTAACTCGTTTAATCTGACTATGACTTTGTCGAATGCATGATTAAGGTTCCCGTTGATATATCGTCTTTTCTTGTACTTTACCCTCCTAGAACGACAAGGACTTGGGATCAGGGGGAAAAAATAAGGAAGCTAAACAGATATCCTGATTTGCAGAAACTTGGCAGGTTTTTAGTTTGTCAGACCATTGAGGACTTGAAATAGCACAATTCAGCACTACAAATTGCAAGAAGATGACGCTGGTCTGCTGCATCCAGATCGGGAAAAACCTGAAGTGACTGACCAAGAAGAGTTAAGTACATGGATTTATCATGAAAACTGATACCAAACCTGGAATGAAGAGAATCATGAGGACGTACTGAAACTGAAATCCCAGAACAAGTTCTTAAAAGGGAAACACCTCTGACCCTGAAATATATATATCAAGAAAGCTGATCTATGCACCTGAAAGCCTCTTTTTCTTACTCTTTCTTTGCAAGAACAAAGAGCTAATTGCAATCTGTTTCC
>JAOTAX010000005.1:2945552-2961504 GCA_025629825.1 Erythroxylum guanchezii
ACATGGAGAATTGTCTGAATGTACATGTGTGTTTTTGTCATGATCTCAAGCACTGAGGACCAAGTGGGAATGAGACAGGTGTCCCTTTTACTAGGTTATGTTCCTTGTTCTAAAGGATAGAGTCGGTTTGATTTGATTGGACTTAAATTTTAATTTAAAGTTAATAATTTGAAATTTTATTAAAAGAGTGTCAATTTAATTATAATAAGAGATAATAATAAAAGTTTAATTCTAAATTAACAACTTAAATTTGAGTAGATCGATATTGAATATGAGTGTCTCAATTTAATTCAAATTAGTTCGAATTATTTGAACTGATTCAGATAAAATAATACCGTTTCGACTCTAATTTAATTAAAATTTGAACTATTTAAACCTAATCAAGCCAAGCTCAAATCATAAATAATCTATTCTCAATCTAATTTACTAACATTCTTAATTGGGGTCGGATTAAAGAAAAAAGTAAAAACAAATACTTTCTAAAGAAAATACATGAGATAGAAGAGCACTTCCAATCAATCTTCTTTCGGAAACATTTAGAATACGACTCAAAACAACTTAATATTTATGTTTTAACTTATTTTTGGAGGAGATTTTCATTATTTAAATTTAAAATATTAGAATTTCGTAGAAAAAATATATTTTTTCATTAATCTATCTACAAAATTATTAAAAATGAGAGTCAATATGATATAATCAATGTACTCGATATACAAAGTTATCCACTTTAAAGAAATCTAAGGAGGATCATGATATACGTAACTATGTTTTTGTATTTTTACAAAAAAATTGTTTCCGTAACTTGAATCTGTAATTTTATAGTTATAAAGAAACAACTTTACTAGCTGCTTCAAGAATCATCCTCAAAAGAGTCAATATAATATAATTTTTCTATTTAAAAAATGTATTTTTTTTGTGTTCGTCGATTCTTAAATTTAAAAGATTCAAATTGTTAAATTTTAAACTCAGTATAAATTTTCTGAAAAACCTGATTTTTAATTTAAGTATCATTATCTAAACATAAATGCATAATTTACATATTATTTCTACAAGAATTTAATCATTGCACTATTTTAATCTCCCATCCTCTTATTAATAAGGTTGTGAGTGTTGGTTTAAACTGACAATTAGAAGTTTTGCATCAGTTCATCTCAAACGCCCATTAAATAAACTTATGATGAGCTGTGGAGAGGGGAATGTGGATGACCACAGAAGTTGGTATCTCCGAGTTACTTGCAAAGTTTTGACCTTTTTGAGACATGAAAAGAACAACCAATCAAATTTTTAAGACACACGCACAGAATCTTCCCTTCAACTCAATCATAGAATGAAGATAATCATAAAGTTTGAATCTTTAAACTTGGTTTGTTCTTCATAGACCAAACTCCACGACTCAAAACATGCACCCCACGTTCATTCCAACAACACAAAAATGGAGAAAACCCATCATGACTATCAACTGTACAATCTCATCAACCTTAGTATATCACCAAAAAACTAGATTCTTAAATGCCATTTTGAAGTTGGCTTTCTCTTCTTTTTTCTCTCCCTATTGTCTGCAGACTGCAGTTTGGGGTAGACAACAAAAAGTCCCCATCTTTGTTCTTGTTTCTGGAACATAGTTTTCTTGTTCATTTGTGCAAGGAAAAGAGGCTTAAGAACAGACCCAAACACTTTTTTGTTATGAAAATTGAAGATGGTTGGTGCTGTTGAACAAGCACAAGAAAGTCTTACATCTAGATTGTTTAATTTCAGAGGATTCTATGATACTGCAACAGGTCGAAATGTCAAGAGCTTGAGCGTGGATGATGATAGTTCTGGTTTGAAGGAGACTTCTGGGGACGATAATGTAACAGCCAGAACCCAGGGTTTAACAAATGGAGATGATGAACCTGCGGAGAAACAACAAAGCGGAAGCAAACTTACAAAAAGTGACAAGGGTTCTAAGTCAAGAGTCGTTAAAGATGAACCTGAGGTCAATCCTCAGGTCAACAAAGGCAAGTCCCTTTTCTTTTTCTGGGTTCATTGGTGTTTTTTGTTTTTATTGGATATAGAAAGATAGAGGTTTCAGGCCTTTAGTCTTGTCTAAAAAAAACATTCACATACGTAACATCAATATTCTCACTACAACCTTTAGCAGATGATTAAAACACCTGCAAAATGATGTCTGTTTCGTTTTATCAGATGAAACAGGACAGGATTATAGCCTGTTTTTGTTTATATATCGTTGAATATGTGCTGGACATTGATTTGGATGTCGTTTTTTTCTTGCTGGATTTGATACAGATATGGAAATGATGAAAGAAAAGTTTGCCAAGTTGCTGTTAGGGGAGGATATGTCAGGTGGAGGAAAGGGTGTGTCCTCAGCTCTGGCATTGTCAAACGCCATCACCAACCTTGCAGGTGCACACCGCTTATCCGAAAAAAGTTTGTGAAGTTTTGAAATTGGGATTTGGGATTTGGAATTTTCCAAATTCATCTGAAATATTTTCTTCTAGCCATAACTTACAGTAGATATCTGGTTGATTCTGTCATTTTGGTTTTCCTTTTCCCTGTTTGCAGCTTCTGTATTCGGTGAACAAAAGAGACTAGAACCTATGCCACCAGAAAGGATGTCAAGATGGAGAAAAGAAATCGATTGGCTCTTATCTGTAACTGATTACATAGTTGAGATGGTTCCTTCTCAGCAGAAATCTAAGGATGGATCAAATATGGAGGTAAAAGCCCCTATCCCAAATTCATAAGAATGTGTTCCTGTTTCTTGCTTATGTAATTTGCTGAAATCTATGTCTGTGACTTAATAGATAATGACAACAAGACAACGAATTGATCTTCTTATGAATATACCTGCCTTGCGAAAGCTCGATGCAATGCTTATCGTAAGTAGACATGAATGATCATTCTTCTAGTTCATTTAAGATATGAAATGGACCTGCAGTGGTTTAAAATTTGCTTTCTGTTTGTCTTTCTGATATGAACTTCTTCAGGAATGCCTAGATAACTTCAAAGACCAGAATGAATTCTCGTATGTGTCAAATAATGCACCAGACTCGGAAAAAGGAATCAAGAAGAAAGATGATAAATGGTGGCTACCTACAATCAAAGTTCCACCAGATGGTCTATCAGATAATACCAGAAAGTTTCTTCAGTACCAAAAGGATTGTGTGAATCAAGTGCTAAAAGCAGCTATGGCAATAAATGCTCAGGTTCTCGCAGAAATGGAGATACCTGAAAACTATATCGAATCCCTTCCCAAGGTAAAGAAATTCATGCAACAAATTGTGTTGGCACTTTTAGTGTCTAAGCCATCACTGACCATGTCTGTTTATAATACGACAGAATGGCAGGGCAAGTCTTGGAGACTCAATATATAAGAGTATAACCGTCGAGTTCTTCGATCCAGATCAGTTTCTTTCCACAATGGAGTTATCATCAGAGCATAAAATCCTAGACCTCAAGAATAAAATGGAGGCTTCTATGGTTATTTGGAGGAGGAAGATGAATCATAAGGATAGTAAATCAGCTTGGAGTTCTGCTGTCAGCATCGAGAAAAGAGAACTCTTTGAAGAGAGAGCAGAAACCATCCTGCTCATCCTCAAACAACGATTCCCTGGAATTCCACAATCTTCACTAGACATTACTAAGATACAATATAACAGGGTAAGAAGAACTTTTCTTATCTTAAATTTTCTTCTGCTTAAACTTGGAGCTCAATGATCCTAAAAAGAAATGGTGATAAACCCAGATTGGGTATGTGCTCGAAATGAAGTTTTCTTCATCCACTGAAAGTTAGTGGACTAAAATCATAGTTTGCATTTGTTGTAACAGGACGTTGGACAGGCAATTCTGGAAAGCTATTCAAGGATTCTAGAGAGTTTGGCCTATACAGTCATGTCACGAATTGAAGATGTACTCTATGCTGATTATGTCACTAGAAATCCATCACATGCAGGGAAAAGAAGAAACTCTGTGAAAGAACCGCCAATGACACCACCCAATGAAGAGAACACAGACGCGCCTATATCAATGACACTGTCAGATTTCATGGGTTGGAGTTTGGATCAAAATGATACAGATATAAAGAAGGATCCAACTCCAGATGAGCTAGTCAAGGATGTGAAGGAAATGAAGAAACCTGCAACTATAGTTACTAACAAGAGAACATCCTACCTTGAGTCCTTAGGAGGTTTAAGGAGTCCAACGTCACGGCATTGATAGTAACTACCAATAGCAACTACACATATAGGGGCAGAGAAGGATCAGAAAACCAGAATAACACTACAGGGTAAGAAAGCCTGACTATCCATAAAAGGAGGCCCTTTGGATGGTGAAACGATTTTCATTCTGATCCTTCATTTTGTGCATAGGAGATAATGAATGTAAGTGTTCAGAAAACTGTTTTAAGTATGCCACGTTACATTCATTTCTTTTGTTTATGAAAGAAATTGTAATGCAGTTTGTTAGCCAATGAAAGGTGATTTTGGTTGACCATACATGAACACAACTGTATTAGTAGCACAATCATCTCATTTATTGGTTCAGTTTAACCATATGAGAAGCATTTGAACTTTAAAGAGACTGCTCAAAAGTCAGAATTGAATACCATTTTCACTGATAAGGAAGCAGAGACTACTACAGTAGGCATTCACGAAGCAAAAAGACGGTACATACAATGAAAAGTTGAAGGATAGCACAAACTAAATTTACTTCTTGCCACGAGGGCCAATCTTTGGTGGGAGCTGAGGACCCTTCTTGATTGGAAGAATATCACCAGAAGCAGTGGCACTGAAGTAAGCAAGGGTTGAGCCACCTCCCAAGATCAAGAACTTTAGCAGCAATCCTCTTTTAGTGAATGGAGCTGCGAAAGTTTCGAAGAACTTGCTCTGCAGTTTTTCAAACAAAAATCTCCAGATTATCAGTTTCGGCAGAAAATTAGAATTCAACAAATGTTGCATTCCATGACTATACAAGTCAACATGTTTGCTTACCAGGACACAAGATTCCCAAGACAAAAACTTATAAATTGTAGAAGAACATTTCAGTAGGAGTAGGAGACAAGTAGTTTTACATAAAAACATTTCAGCAGGAGTAGGAGACAAGTAGTTTTACATAAACCAGCTCATATTAAACAAATGCTAGTCATGTTCTTTGCTGGTAAGTAAGATAATTGTCTGCATATAATCCAAGTAGGAATTGGGGTGTTCTTGATTCTTTTTAAAAGATCTTCCAATCACACCAATATCTTAATGCCAAATTTGCGGGCACCTACTGGTTAATGTTAATCAAAGAATCATTGCTGATACATGAAATCATATATAATTAGTCATGCCCTTCATGACAACCACCAAAGACTATTCATAGTTGTTTAAAAATCTTCTCTTTTTTCTGACTTTTAAAAAAGTGCATGTTTACTAAACACCATTCAGAATAAAATCTTTTCCTTTTCTTTTACATGTTTACATTTCCAATCTGTGGCATGCAACTAACGAATAAATCCTCACATGTTAGATGAAAGCACTCGGCGGCTTTCATAGCTCAGTTGGTTAGAGCACCCGTTTAGTAAGCGGGAGGTCTTGAGTTCAACTCTCAATGAAAGCATACTGTATTGATTTTTTTTTATTATGATAATTGAAAAAAAATCTGCTATGACAACTTCTTTTCTTTTTCTATATTAAAATTAAGCTACTAAAGCGGATCTTGAGTAAGCAATTTAAATCTCTGCCAAGCTTCATCTCTGCCAAGCTTCAGGCCGGGCTTGGAATTTTGATTTATCGAATCCGACCTTAATCCAATCCAAAATCTAATAAAAATTTAAAAATCTTTAAGATTACAATGTATTTTTTTGTTCAAAAAATACTTGATTTTTAAGTTTGATTAAATTTTAGGTCAAATTTTAAAAATTTTTAATACGACCGATGGGCTTCGGGATTGTTGGTTTAACATAAACCGCATTCGAACTTAATCGGAATCTATGTAAGCTAGGTTTGGGATTTTGATTTTTTGAATCCAACCTTAATCTTCAACCAAATTCTAACAAAAAACTTAAGAATCCTGAAAATCTAAAACATACCCCCTTTATATTTTTTGATTCAACTCTAAGTTTAATTGAAATTTAATTCAAATTCGGCATTATGGGTTCGTCGTAAACCCAATCCGGACTTAATCAAAATCTGCGGCTACCTTGGACTTTTTCTAATAATCTCGGGCTGGGCCGAAGCAGACCACAAAGGCCCGGTTGGCATGCATGAAAGAAAACTTAACATTCAGATCATTGAAAGGTAGGTTTAAACCTGGAGAGAGTTGTAAGGTGAAGGTGCATCTGAACCATACAAGTCCCATTGTCCAGTAGTGTTGCCAATGTCTTCCAAATCAAAGTAAACGCTCTTATCACCATACTTAGCCACCACAGCACCACTCGTCCTACTCAAGAAACCAAAGTTTCAAAAAGCTCAATCACATACCAAACTCTGCAAATTTCAGAGTAACAGCCACAACAAAAACAAGGTATCGTGTTTCAGTTGTTTTTCTTATTATAATTTTTAATATAAGTAGAATGTGTGCCTATTAATAAGAATTTAGTTTGGATCGATTATTATTAAAATAATTAGAACTAGTTATTTAGATAGCTGACTCATATCATTTATAAACTATTTAATAATTTCTTATTTAGTCAATATGAGATATTCTAACACTTTTCCTTAGATGTAACTGGGACTAAACATCTAGTTTTCACTTGAAATAAATGTAGTAGTAACCGAACTGGACCATTAGGACTAAACATTCAAACAGATAATTAAAAAATTAATAATCTGGACCAAACTTGCTCTTATAGTATATTAGAATTTTTAATATGAATAAAATATAGAGCTTATGAATAAAAATTAGACTCGAATCGATTATTACTAAAATAATTAGTATTTGAATAATTGGGTTATTACAATTTATAAACCATTTAACAATTTAACGTTTAATAAATATAAGATGCTCAGGTTCTGAGAAACTTTGTTACCCACCCAATGTTCTTAGGTCTCAAGCTCTGACGAGAAGGCTTGACATGGAGCTTGGTTCCAGTTAGTGAGCTACCACTAAGGGCCTTGATAGTCGCAGGTTGTACAGCGTAAAAGGTTGTTAGAGATGCCATGGACCTTGTCGAAGCTTTCTGTTTTCTATTGGCTCTGAGAGTGAGGTCGAGGAGGGAGAGAGAGAGAGAGAGAGAGAGTCGGTGGTTTTGATCTTCTTCATGGATCTTTGCATGACACGTGGTGCAATGGGTTTTTTTTGAGAGAGATATGTTGTGGTGCCATGTCACCTCTTGGTGGATAAGCCTATCCACTCTATAATCTTAACATAGTTAGAAGTGTGAAACATTTTAAATTTTTAAATTAAATTATTTTTAATGATATGATTTGTCTGTTAAATATAAATATTTATTTATTATCCATATGAATAAAAATTAACATTTTAAATTAAATCATTAAAAATTAAAAATTAATAATTTTATATATCAAAATTTTAAATTAGAGATTTTGATTTAAATTAGTGATTCCGATAATTATAAAAACATGATTATAATTTGTAATAATGATTTTACATAACTTAATCTTAATAGAAGTTTAATATAATTTTTAAATTTAACATTATACTTTGTATTTAAAATAATAATTTTTTTAAAAAATAATTGAAATAATTGAAAAATATATATTGAATGAGAAAATATTCTAAGTTTCAATGTACAAGTACTTAGGACTGATAATAGGCAAGATCTCTTGATTTGCCCTAATTCAATGATTATATTCGAATTCGAATTTGATTTAGTTTGAATGCTTTGAATTTTATCAAATTAATTTGATTATTATTTTAATTTAAAATTTAAATATAATATCATTTTAAGATTATATTTAAAATTTTTAAATTTTACATTAGGTCGTATTAAATAGGGTCAAATTTTAAAATTTTACAAATTCAAAAATTAAATCAAAATTATACTAATTTAAGCTAAATTTATTAATTTAAATAATTTTAAGTCCATTCAAAACGAGCCCAAAACCTTGAATCCGGTCCATTGTCATCTTCGCCTAGACGCTTTTTCATTACCCAATTTCCACATATAACTAACAGAACTTCTGTTCTCCTTATCCCCGACGCAACTTACCGGAGGGCAATGGCGCTGATAGCATCCCTCACATCAACACTCAACTCACTCACTCTATCCACTCCTTTCCTCCATGGAACAACACCTCTCAATCACCTCTCAAAACCCAATTGCCCTCGCTTTCTGCAACCCCCAAAGTCCTTAACTTTTCTGCCGCCTGTCAGGGCCATGAAGTTGATGCAAGGCAAGGTTGTGAGTTCAACTAATGACAAGACGGTGGCTGTTGAGGTGACCAGATTGGCTCCTCACCCGAAGTACAAGAGAAGGGTCAGGATCAAGAAGAAGTACCAAGCTCATGACCCTGAGAACCAGTTCAAAGTTGGTGACTTTGTGCAACTTCAAAAGTGCAGACCCATTAGCAAGACCAAGACTTTTCTAGCTGTGCCCGTGCCTGTCAAGAGTAAGAAGGAGAAAAAAGAGGGTGAAGATGGTGATGGGGTGGATACGGAACTTGGGATTCCTTTGCAGTCTCAACAGGAACTGCGGGCTTAGTTTGAGGTCTGTTTTGATGCTTAATTGTGCTTCAAGCTTTATGTTCTTGGTTCATGTTGTCCTCTCAAGTCCTTAAAACTGATGTAATTTAATTGCTGTGAAATGTGATTTGAACGTTCTAGATTCCAGTGTTCATTTATGGTTTTGGATAATCCCGCACTTGATTATCAGATGGTCTTCACATTTTGAAAATAGCACTTGAAACAAATATGAAATGGCATTACTATAAAGATTCTATACATTGAGAATAAGTTAATTCTGTAGATCCATCTATGCTAGTAGTAATATCTCTCACACATTCTTACCATGGTATCCAAATTTCAGATACAACTGAACAGCAAACCCTCCATCTGATTACAAAAAAGCAAGGCAAACGCACACAATAACTCCCCCTTGCTACAATATCTGAACTATGTAAATAGAGACCCAAAAATGAAATTGAAAAGTCCTATTACAAGCCTAATGTTTTACACTTGATCAATGTCTACCCAAAACTAACAGAAGTTGATCAACTATCTTCACATTGCAAACTTGTCTTAATATTGCGCAATGTACATGCTATCAGTGTGCTAACGGATTCCACCGATTCCACAGTCAATTTGGTTGCAGGAGAGGTGTTGGTAAGGACTTGGAATGCCATTGTTAGTAACGATCCTCCTTCTGTGCCTTTATCCTCTTGTCTAGAAGTGATAACGAGTGGCCTTGATTCAAGTCCATCTGGAAGAATTGAAAATCCTGAAGGTAGTACTGCAATGTTACTTGAATCACATCCTGTAATCACAGACTGCATTCCTGTAATATCCACAGGGGCATAGACCACCATGGACTCGTATGCATTAGTGCAGCTGTCTTGGATTACCCACGTACTGTTTTCTTTTGAGTTTATTGCCTGTGATGAAAAGTTTGTTATACTATCAAATGATCTTTCTCAAACTTACCAAATCTCTGAATATGGGAAAGAAACTTACTTGAATGGTTACTGCATTGCCTCTATCTTGTCCTTTGGCTAAGTTTGCAATTGATTGTACAGGACCCTCATTTGACATGATATCCCACTGTGAATCATGTAGAAGATTTTGTCTTTACATTCTAACCATTCTTTGTATGTCGCGGAAATTTATTCGAGGACTTTACTTTATGCAAGCATTCATACCTCATTTCTACGTGTGTCATCTCTTAAGAAATCAAACAGGGCATGAGTAGATACAGGCAGCCACACTGAAGTAACTGCACACAAGATCACTCCAAGAGGTTCACCAGGGTCATTTAAATTCTTTCTAGAGGAAACTCTTATGTCCTCTCCTGTTTTGCTTGATACCTTGTTCCATGTGTGGTAGCTTGATGCCCCAATTGCGCGGCAAAACCCCAGAGTCATTCTCTGTGCTAACTTCAGGATGCTTTTCCTCCCAGCTAGTGTTGCAACTCCTATTTTTACAAACGAAGAAAGTTCCTTAGAGCGAAGCAAAAAAATTGACATGCTGTATACAGCCTTGATTGTGCAACTGACTACCTCAGCTGCTACGCACAACAAAATTTACATGCAGGATACATGTTAACTATAATACACAAATAGTCATGAATTTTGTAGTTACTTTCTTAAGACTATCCGAACTCTTATTAGAAACCTAGCTTACCACTTGAATCTTTTGTGGGAACATTGGTAGCCATGAAGAAAACCAGACGCTCACATTGGAGCTGCAATGTTGCAACCCAATGTCTTGCACCAAAGGCTAGACCACTATTGACGATAGTGCGATACATGGTATGGACTGTGCTTTTCTGGCATTCCAGGTGCTCCACCCAGGTTACCTGAAATGGATATCATTGCAAAATCGATCATGATCGTTTTAGTATATAGTTCTATTTTTGGCTTTGACCCTAACCTTTAAACATGATTAACTATTCATACATTTCTTAGAAGTATATCGGGATAATCTGTGACAAGTTTGTTTACCTTGCAATGGCCATTTGACTTATCCTCAATAATACAGCCAGAAGGACGTTTTCTGCATTTCACAAGTGAAGCATCAATGTTATCTTCAACTTTGTCTATGGAAACATCAACAATTGCCCATTTCTCTGCACTAAGTTGCTTGCAGTGTCTAACAAAGTACACCTCTCTACTGGGCACCATTGGTGTCATCATTTGCATCTCTGCAAACATCTGCAGTAACTGCAGATGATTAATTCTGGAAAAGGGATTCTTGGAAATCAAAGGTTATAACAATTTGTATCCTTATATGACCATTGCAGATTCAGTAAATTCTAATTTGAAGATAATATTTCTGACACAGAATCAAATCCCTCTGCTTACCTCGCTTCCTATTCCAACTAGTTAACAACAAGAATTGGAATTACTTGTGATTTCGACCTCATATTGGTAAAACAGTTTTTTTTCAAGGAAGAAGGAAATTCAGTTTTTCAGAGAAATTCAATGTCTGCTTCTATGCAATTACCTCACATAGTTTCTAGACAACAATCTTGAAGCCCATGAATCCCTTTTGGTCATTAGCTTGTTACATATGCATAAAACTGAAAAAGGAACCAACTTTTTAGACCCATCAGAAGAACCTTCTGAACTGGACACTGATCTTCAGGATGTCTATCCTATCTCACGGAAATCTATTTAAGTAACTAGTATCTTAAAAATGTCTAATTAACTCTCTATGCCTTTTTCTCTTGAGATTAGTTAACTTATGTAACTACTTGTTTGGTGTCGAAGTTTCAACCTGCTTGACTTGTAGCTGAGTCTGCTCTGCTTTATCGTAATCCTTGAAAATAATAAGGCCCACTTCCTTTTTCCAAAGATGGACCACTATGTACTATTATTTTTGTAGATTATTTTCTGTACCAAAAACAAATTTAGTATTAACCAAAAGAACAACGATCTCTAGCCTGGGACAACGATCTCTAGCCCACCCAGGACATGAACTTGATGGTGATTCCTTACGCCTGAGCTTTTGTTTTTATGTGTTTGCAGACTCGTAAATCACTAGACTTGTGAAAAGTCTAAGTGTTTGTTTATTGAATTTGTTAGTAAAGGAATATAGATTTAATTGCAGAAGAGGTCAAATCAGTACTCACCAATTGCACTGCGCCATTTCTGTTTGGTCCGTCACCACTGCAGATGACAGAAACGCTGGCCGCTTTTGAAATTAAGCATGGAAACATTTCCTTCCATTGATTCTGCAAGAAGAAAAAGTGAAGATTATCTTAATATTTAGCTGATTATCAGTACTGATTACTAGAGTGTATCGCCATCAGAAGTCAGATTAGTGTCTCACCACGTCTATGAAGCTTTGAACCAGACGTGGAAGATCCACGAAAACAACTCTAGTCTCTCTTGAGGCTTCAATGGACCTCCTTGGCCTGCTACTGCTTGAATTTTCTGCACCAAACTCTTTGATGTACTCGTCGTAGTTAAGAATCTCTCGACCGGTTTCAACACTTCTAACCCAGAGGGGATCACCAGCGGTGGCCATTTTCTGGAGCTCGTCTGCTGCCTGATTAACAATCTCCATAATTCTTGGCTTCTCAAGGCCAAATATTCCAGTATAAAAATCCAGAGAACTTCTGTTCTCTTGATCATTTCCTGCTGAGCATGAGGTTGCTGCTCCTGAAGGCTGCTTTTCCAAAGCTGCTCTAAGCTTCTCGACCTAGACAAGGAAACCATATGAAGTGTAAAGCAAACACATACATGATTGGCACTCAGGAAAAAAGTTCACAATCATCCTAACCTCGGATTTGAGTTTGGCGTTTTCGATCCGAAGTTGTCGCTCCTCAGCTGTCAAGCTAGAGTCTCTGCTAGTGGTAGAACCACCACAGTTGGGGCAGCAAGCTCTATTGATGGTCTCTCTCAAGGACTTGTTTTCCTCCCTGAGCTTGTCAATTTCACCTTTCAACAGAGAATTTTCATGGCGTTCTTGTATAGCCTGTGAAGAACACACACATCTATACTCATTAAGTGCTACACAACTTATTTACTGAAACAATTTCAAAAAACTTATTTACTGAATCATTGACCAGCTTTCTCAAATGTGATTGAAACTCACAGGAATTCAGAGTCCATGTGTGAACGATGATACAAAATGTAAAGAAGATTGCAATTACACACCTTTATCTGAGTACGCCTATTCTGAAACCAAAACTTGACCTGTCTAGGAGCTAGGCCGAGTTGTTTGCTCAGTTGTTGCCTTTGCTTCTCGTCTGGATGTGGGGACTCTTTAAATAGCCTGAAAAACCAGAATATACACAGAAGATTCAGTACTTCCTCTCATATCCCATGATTGAAACTTGAAAGGAACAGCTTTGTGTATGCACTTCTGTAATAGATATCCATTGACATGTTGAGGGAAGAAGAAAAGGAAACTTTTCCCATAGAATTCTAAATCATCATCAACTTTATAATCCCTCCTTTTGCACATTCCATTAAGGTAGTTCTATGGAAACATTGGCTTTGCTTTGTCTTAACTATACATTTTGCATTTGCAGTTAAACCTTAATCCTTGTACTTTCCGTCAAGACATACTAGTATGTATATACATGAATGTACATGTACGTGTATGCATGTACGGGTATTGGACATGGTAAAATACTTACGCTTCCATTTCCCTGATCTGTTCAGCTGTATGTCTGTGATACTTCTTTCTTTTTTTCTTTTTGTTTTTGTCGTCACCATCTTCATCATCAGGATCACCTTCACCTTCAAAATCATCGTCTGATCTTGACCTCATGGGGCCCGAGTTCTCACTGCTAATCTCCACCGTCTCATCTCTTCTTCCTCCGGCGACCACTCCTCCGCCGCTCCCCTCATCCCCCTCCTCCACCTCCACGCTCGCAGCCGCCGACGTTGGGGTTACATTAGCCCCACGGAATATTCCCGCCTTCAATATCAAGAAACGAAAACCAACCAAACGTTTAGAAAGGGAAAACAAGCGGCCCGCCTCCATGTCAAAGTCCCTGAATATGAACGATATGCATAGCAAGCACATACCAAATATCATCGATTACATGCATAAAGACTCCGGTTTTCGTAAAAAGAAAGAGAAATATTGGTGGGTTTTGAAGATGCTAGCCAAAGGAAGCGAAAGTTGGAAACTTTATGTAACACGATCGAGTAGACAGACATGCATAAACAAAACACAGTTCAGAACATAACAATAGAGATGAACATGTAAAACTACAAGTTTTGATGAGGAAGAGAAGAGTAAGGGAAATTACGAGACTGAGGGATAGAGCAGGAGAAGCAAAGAAGTCTTTGGTGTGAGAAGTTGGTGGATTGGACATGTCCACGCCCATGGCAATGCAAAGAAGCTGGTTTTTCTTTTTTCTCTCTGCAGATCGAGCTTTAAGGTGCAAGCCAACAATGGTGGGTTTTGAAGAAAGAGATGAATGTTCAAGTGGGACCGTGTTGATTTAAGGATATAAAACAAAATCTATACTAAAGAGGGGCATTGTTTCATAGTGGGGATTGGAAGACACACGCACAAACACGCAGATTGAGAGAGAGAGAAAGAGAGGCTGGTAGGAGTTGACTGTTAGATATTCTAAGTGGACATGTGAAGATCCAACTAACTTCTAAGCAGTTGAATGATCCACTTCACTCCAACGGTTTCTTCTCTTTTATAGTCTTGTGCATTGTGCTCTGCTTCTATTTGGTGGCTTTTGGCAAAGCTTTGGACTTTGGGACCCCCCTCGGCTTTGTGGCTCAAGCTGCCTTTTCCGCTCTCTAGCTCAGCTCATCAAGCTTCTATCTATCACAATTGAATGCAAATTATGGCAATTGGAATAAATGTAAATTTACATACCTCAAAAATAAGGATGGCAATGAGCCTAGCCACTCGAACTCAAGTCCGATAGGGTTTGGATAGCCTGAAGTTTAAATTACCTTGATTTTTAAAATTTTTAAAATTAAAAAATAAATTTACATCATTTTTTCTTATAATTTTTAAACTTGGGTCGGGCATGAATAACTCAAATCCGAGCCCAATCTTAACCCAAAAATTTTAAAAACAAAAAATTATATCTAAAATTGAAGCTCGGTCAAAATGGACTCGTTAGTTTCTGACCATATTAGATTAGACTCAGATTCAAATATTATATCAACTCAAAATAATATTATATTCTAACAAAAATATACTCGTTATTCCAAATTTGAAGTTGTTTTAAAATTCGAGTTAGAGTAAATCTATCTTATTAATTTCAAACCAAGTCAAATTCATCTCTAATTCTTTTATTAAAAATTTTATTTTTTAAATCGATCGTCAATAATATTTTTAGAATATAATAATTCACTAATCAATTTCTTCCAATAATTCGTGCACATTTTCTAAAAATAATTCATAAGAACAACTTATTAATTCAATTGAAATCACAAACTAAAATAATATCTTCATAGTAATTATATATTCTTTTACTTTCACCCAATGATTCAAAACATTACCTCAAAATATGTTAAGATAACTATAGAAATTGTAGTATAGTTATGTGAACATCTTAAATAATTAAATAGTAACTCAACGGTTAATTATTTTGAGTTCTTCAAGTTTCTACCTTTTCCAAAATGGGTTTTGATGAATATTGAAGTTAATATGGTTCCATTAATATCATAAATAATGAATTAATGGCTAAATGAGAGACCCTTTTAAATAAATTTGTCTTTGTATTTTTTAAGTATAAATTAGGATCAATTAACTCATTTATTATAGTTTCTCCTTTTTTATTATTAATTATTTATTTACATTCTACTACTTTTATATTTCTATTTTTTAAATTTTATTTATAACTTAAAAGTATTTTTTTCTTCAAAACCTAAATATTTTTTTATCAAATTTTAATTAGTTTATATCCTTTAGGACAATGTGCATTTTAATCTATACTAGAGCGTCTTGTTACTAAGAAATGTATTTTTTAGAATAAATAAAATTAATTTGAAGTAAAAGACTAATAAAAATGCTTATTTATTTCATTAAGAAAACAATTCAATGTGATAAATAATATACATATGACCATGAGACACCACATTAACAAACTAAAGAGTTAGGTGATTATTTTAAATGTGTAAAGAGGAAAAGAAAATTAGTTGTGATGTAATTCAATTGTCACCACTATATTATTATTGTGATATTGATTTGGATTGTTTTTTAGGGTTTGATGTTGACTGATTAGTTCACAAAGACTAAATTTTATTTCAAGAAAAATTCAACAACATGAAACATGTTAATAAAATATGTTGAACAAATAAAAAGAGAGATTGTGTGTACATTTTTTAAATTGAAAAGTATGTATCATTGGTTTTGGATATATATC
>JAOTAX010000005.1:2980772-2993428 GCA_025629825.1 Erythroxylum guanchezii
CTGAGCTCTGGACAGAGAGAATTACAAGCTAAGAAATGGCTGATAAAGCTTTGGGTATTTATATGTTTGTGTGCTTGCTCTTTCTTTGTAAATGGAACGAACGGTGGAGATCAGTTTCTTTCCGGTCAAATCTACGGCTGTGTTTAAACTTTAGTTTTAAGTGCAGCTTCTGTATTTTTTGGTAATAATTTCTAAGAGCATCTAACAAAATTAATTAATTATTAATCGTATTTATAATAATCATACTTAAAATTAAAAATTTGTATGACAATATCCAACTCTAGCGTGGCCAAGAAAGATCTCTTGAGATTGGACAGAAAGAACACTTGATCTAATCAAAATATCTTGTTTCATAATTTCTTTAATCTATATGAGGAAGATTTTCTAACTTGGAATCTCAAATTAATAAAATCATTAGAGTATTTGTAAAGTCATACTTAAGATTCACATGTATCAATTTACGCTACAATCACCTACCTGTTTCTCCAATAGAAGAAGTACTAAATTGGAAATACAAAATACTTTAACACAAAACAATGTCTTTTGCATAATTAATTCAAAGCATGACGATTCCTCCCAACAAGCACAAAGACAAAATTCAAATGTTGATGTTATATCTCCCTAATTGCAATAATTACATTGACTACTTAATCAAGTTTGAAAGATTGGCTCTCAAGCTATAAATCACAGTTAAACACATTTGTATTGATGATGTTTTGCTTTACTCACAAACCTAGTAAGAATATTAAGTCTTATTACGTTAATTTTTGGATCTTTAAAAAAATTTGAGATCAGTTGGCCATCTTTTGTTGTGTCTAGAGAAAGTTTTTCTTTTAATAGAGAATTTGTGATGTATTGATTGTTGAGCGAATTTCTCCTTTGCTGGTAAGTTGGAATTTATCTGCCTCAAGTAACTCATTTGTAAAAAAATTTTTCCTTAAGCTTAGGTCTCGTTAATTACCAAAAAAAAAAAGTCTTTTGCGGGCAGGTTTAACTAATATGTAAATAAATAAAAATATTAAACTTGAGATTAAATAAAAAATCTAGAAAATTAATGCGAAAAGAATCACATAAAAATGTATAAATGTTCAAAATTTAGGAATTAGTATTGTTGATTTGTTTTTATTTTACACATGAAAGCTACGAAAATTAAAAAGTTGAGTTTAATGAATTAAATTAGTAGTAAAAGGGCAATAATCTTCGACATCAGGTGGTAACCAAGAAATCGTACGTCCACTAACAGAAACGTTCCTCTCTCAGTGACTCTCTCTCTCTCTCGTGTGTATAAAGAAAATGCGAAAAATGAAGAAAACGGCATACAAACTAATAGGAACAGCTTAACAATAAGGACTCGTATGATTTGAAATCCCAAATTCACCAAAAACGTTTTGATCTCACATCAGATTCCGCATTTCACTTGAAATGACACAATCTTGACTCGGATCCATAATAGGTGGTTCTTGAATTGGCGATTAATGTGAGTGTTTGGAGGATCAATGGCGTGGTTTAGCGGGAAAGTGTCTCTAGGGAATTTCCCGGATCTAGCCGGAGCGGTGAATAAGCTGAGCGAGAGCGTGAAGAACATCGAGAAGAATTTCGATACCGCTCTTGGCTTGGAGGAGAAGCCTGAGTCAAGTTTAACAACAACGGCAACAACCACAGCTTCCACCGAAGGTACTTGTTGGTTAAATTCTAGAAGTTTCATGTTCTTTTCTTCTTTTCATTTTTGAACTGATTGGATAGGGTCAGGAATACTGGTTTTGGATATAGAACTAGTTAGTTGTATAATTCATTGTGTACGTGTGTGTGGAAATTATACATATGTGGTTCTTGAGGTTGTTAAAGTAAGGACATTGATTTGTGTTTGACTGCCAGCTGTGGGGTTATGGCCTGTTATGGCTTTTATGGGACAAATGAATGAGGAGCAAAATGTTGAAAGTTCGGGAAAAGGTGGATCTCCACAGGAATCGTCAATGATTGGGGAAAATGAATCACAGAATTGTAGCATTGAACAAAATGCAGATGAAGAGAAAGCTGTTGTTGTTGAAGAAAAGAGTGATGGTCTCGAGGAACAAAAGAATGACGAGAATAAGGCGATTGTGGAGAGAAAAGATGATGCAATTGCGGAGCCTGATGATGCTGAAATTGAATCGGAATTGAAGAGTTCGCCTATTGATTCTCCTGAACCCAGTGTCCATGGTGTTAGGTGCTTTGATTTGGATGGTGATCATCAGTGGAAACTGACATCAGAAGTGGGGGCTGTTGAACAGTTAGATTCAGTGGAACCCAAGTCAGGAGGTATTGGAGTAGATCAAGCTGAGGGTGGGTATGTTGTGCATGATGAATCTCATTGTGAAGTGGATGTGCATGAAAGAACTAATGAATTGAAAACACAAGCACAGAAGGATGTAGAAGAAAGTTCCCTGGTTCCTTCTGCAGTGACTAGTGCTGACCAAGCAGAGTCATTAAGTGATAACCCTGCTGAGGCATTAACGGATGCCCATGCTGAGGAATCAAGTGATACTCGAGCTGAAGCTGAAGTCAATGTTTCTGATTCTCAACCTGAAAACGTGAAAGAGACTAAAATGAATCATGATTCTTCTTTATCGTCTGCAACTCCATCAGATGAAGCTCCAGGCATGGTTTTGGAATCAGTTTCTCGAGAAAGTGATGCAATTGTTAAGGCAGTTGTAGAAGACAAGCAATTAATTGATCCTGAGGTTGATACTAAAGAGCAACGCCTAAGTTCAGGATCTACTGTAACTGACGATGTTGATTATGTGTTTGAACTGGAGAAGGTGAAGCAGGAGATGAAAATGATGGAAACTGCATTACTACGTGCTGCAAGGCAAGCTCAGGTATTCCAATTTACATCTTTTTACTGGTTTTCCTCATTCAGTTTCGATGCTTAATTCAAATTCAACTCACTTTGTTACTTTTCCAGGCAAAAACTGATGAGATTGCAAAGCTGATGAATGAAAATGAGAACTTGAAAGTTGTTATTGAAGATTTGAAGGTCAGTTTTTTTTTCTTGGCTGCCAGTTGCTTTGAGTTAGGTACAGTTTGTTGACATGATCATCATTTATTAAAACTCATTTACTACTACAATTTTTCTCTCGGTTCTTTTTAAATTTTCTCCAGTGTTATTGAATTGGATATTCCAGTTACATTGTATTGCATAATTGTGCTACCTTGTTATATTCATATGTGTATAAAAAAATCTACTGCAGTATTTACAATCTCTCAGTTGAGATATCAAGAAAGGTACTTTTTAGGATGTATGGAAGTTGTACCTCTTCTGTGCACAATCATCTCTAAAGGTTTAGCTAACATTCTTAAAGTGGAGTTTAACAAGGTAGCTGTATGCTTTAAATATGCAATTTGTTTCTACCATGGGAAAATATTTTTAAGAGGTCTCTGCTTGCTGCCTGACATTCATGGATATTCATTTCTTAGATAAACTTGTTCAATTGGAATAAGGTCATGTGATTTTCTCTCCTGCTGTATTTCAGTCTTTCCCTCTCATATTTCTTTGATATGAAACTTTGTCACTCCTACTATGATTAAACATTCAGATAATTGCCCTATTCTTTAGCTCTTACCTGCATTTCTCACTTACATGGATGGAGTTCATGCAACAGAGAAAATCAAGTGATGCTGAAATTGAGTCTTTGAGAGAGGAATACCATCAGAGGGTTGCAACTCTTGAAAGAAAGGTGCTCCACGTCTTTCTCCTTTTAACTTTTTCTTAAAAAAGATTTATTTATCAACATTGTCCTGACAAGCAATTTGCTGTAATTCTCTGCATTGAAGGAAAATATCTGGTTATCAACTCTTGAATAACCAATCTGATATGTGTTCAAGATTTTAAATATGTGTGCCAATTTGTAGCTTAGGATGAAATTGCAACAAGATATGCATAATTCCCTACTGCAATATACATACAACCACCCCATTTATTCTGGCAATATACTTATTTTCATGTGGTATAAAATTATGGACCTGCCTATAAAATACATTGTAGTTGTATACAGTTATATTTATATTATAATATACACAAAATTCCATCACGTCTTAGAAGATGCCAGTGTCTTCAGGGGATACTATGATAACCATGATTTATGTTGCATAGTTAAAATGAAAGCTTTCCCCAATATTGATATAACATGCTCATTTAAGATGACTCACATTTTATGACAATTTTTGTGGCTCCTTTTGCTACCCTTTCTGCTGCAACAATTGTCTTAGCATGTTCGTTACAGGTTTATGCCCTTACGAAAGAAAGGGATACACTCCGGAGAGAGCAGAGTAAGAAGATTGATGCAGCGGCTCTTCTGAAGGAAAAAGATGAAATTATCAATCAGGTTATGGCTGAAGGTAGAGCTATGTGTCCATTTCCTTACTCTAAAAACATAGAGTTGCCCTTACTTGTTTCTTTCATTATCACAGTATCACAGTACTAGGTTTCTTCAGAGCTACCATTGATACGTCATACTCGAATGTATGTCAACCAATAGTCAAGGTTAAGCTTTTGACACATAGTTGAAGAGGCCTACTCCCAACTATGGTCCCACCAAAGGTCTAGCTAGCCAAAATAGATATTCAATGATGATGAATATAATTTTGTAGAACTTTAAAAAAGCTTGGGAAAAAATGCATTAGCATTAAGGATGTTCAAATATCTGTGCTTTGAAATTTCATATTTACTTTGCAACGGAAATTTTTTTTGCATATGATTTTTATATTTGAAGGTATGCATCCATAATTCCAGGTGAAGAGCTTTCGAAGAAGCAGGCTACTCAGGAAGGTACAATGAGGAAGTTAAGAGCCCAGGTAGCTGAGTGACTTGTTGATTCTACTAACTTTCACATTTAATTCCATATCTTCTGTATATCTGATCTAAAAACATTTTGAATGTTTTCAACTTTTAGATAAGAGAGCTTGAAGAAGAGAAGAAAGGTTTGACAACCAAACTTCAGGTAATTTTAGTGTAAGCTAGTTTTAGGTCATACTGCTGTAATTTCACCACTGCATTGACCCTAAATTTGGTATGGGCTAATGCCCGTTCTGTCCATCTTTGTTGAGAGTTGCTTTGCACAAACAAACACCTATTCACACTTTAATCTCTTTCAACTGCAAATGTGAAAGTTGATCACTGACATCCTTCGCCCTCATACCTGTCAGACCTGATTTTGCCGCCCTTTTAAACATTTCTAATGCCCTCTATTAACATTTAATTGGAATATGGACCCATGTTAGTTGCATGTAAAGAAAAATCATTCCACTATCCATAAAGTGGCCAATGCTTGTAGTATGTATTGCATCCTATCATGTCTTAGTGCTTAAGATTACTCAATGATTTTGGGTAACAATGCTTATTTTATACATATATGAGCTTCCTCATCCTCCTTCCAGGTTGAAGAGAATAAAGTTGAGAGCATCAAGAAGGACAAGATGGCTACAGAGAAGTTGCTGCAAGAAACCATAGAAAGCCACCAAACCAAACTTGCTGCCCAAAAAGAATATTATACTAATGCTTTGACTGCAGCAAAGGAGGCAGAAGCATTGGCTGAGGCACGTGCAAACAATGAAGCCAGAAGTGAATTAGAGAGTCGTCTAAGAGAGGCTGAGGAACGTGAGACTATGCTAGTTCAGGCACTTGAGGAACTAAGACAAACTTTGAGTAGAAATGACCAACAGGTAGTTCCTTAATATCTTGAAATTGTAGATTTGACATCCATTTTAAATATGGAATTTACCTTTCTACTTGAAATGTTACAGGCTGTCTCCAGAGAAGAAATGCTTCGGAGGGATATTGAGGATCTTCAAAAACGTTACCAAGTCTGTTGACTTGATGAGATTCTGATTTAATAAATTTGATGACGTTCTTTTATTCTTTTAATTCTGGTTCTAATGTCGTGATTTGCTGTTTTGTTAGGCTAGTGAGCGCCGGTGCGAGGAGTTAGTCAGTCAAGTTCCTGATTCTACAAGGCCTCTTATAAGGCAGATTGAAGCAATGCAGGTGAGTTGGAGAATTCTTACAGGTTAAGAGTTCCCATATGGACCTTCCACTTCAATTCTGAACTGTTTTGCTGTTGATTTTTCCCTCACTTGGTAATAGGAAACAATGGCCAGAAGGACCGAAGCTTGGACTGCTGTTGAGAGATCTTTGAATTCTCGACTACAGGTTCCTAAATATTATTTGTAGTGTCAGAGTAAAAGTTGAAAAGAATTGTGAACATGCTTTATTCATAACGTATTGCTGCATCAACAGGAAGCAGAGGCCAAAGCTGCTGGAGCAGAGGAAAAAGAGCAATCTATTCATGAGCGCTTGTCACAAACCTTATCCCGGACTAATGTTCTCGAAGCGCAGGTTTTGAGCTCAAAATTGATCCTTTGTTTTTTGGCTGGGAATGTACCTATGTGATGGTTATGAGCTGAAATTGATCATATTTTCTCAGATTTCATGTCTTAGAGCTGAGCAAACACAGTTAAGTAAGTCTCTGGAAAAGGAAAGACAGCGAGCAGCTGAACATAGGCAGGAGTACCTTGCTGTCAAGGAGGAAGCTGACACTCAAGAAGGTCGTGCAAACCTACTCCAAGAAGAGATTAAGGAACTGAAGAGAAAGCACAAGGAAGACTTACAAGAGTCAGTTATGCATAGGGAACTTCTCCAGCAGGTTCAGTTCTCAAGTTTTTTTGTTCTTTCTATGTCTGTCACTCTTGATTATGTTGCATTATGTGCTCCAACTGTCTCTTACTCCCTTAATACCTGTTAATATTTCTCCATGGGAAGTACACTTTTCTTTTATTAGTCACTTTTTTCATGTGATATCATTTTAATCAATTTGCTAAATATTGGATAGATTTCATAGTGAGAAGGAATTATTCCATGGTTATAGTTGTAGAATTCTGATTTCAGGTTCATTAATTATTAGTGTACCTGTTTCATCACTTCATCTCAGAGGAGTTGCACGAGACATTTTCATCAAGACCTGTGTTCATGCTTATTTTGTAGTTCTTAGTGGATCAGAACTCCTGAACTAAGCCCTATGTTTGGTACAGGAGATTGAAAGAGAGAAGACTGCTCGTTTGGAATTGGAAAGGAAAGCTCGAGCACAATCTACTGTAACAGATCAAACTCCTTTATCAAGGAGCAATTCTTCTTTTGAGAATGGTATTGCTGTTTTCTGCATTAACTTATACCACTATCTCTTTTTGAGAATGCATTGTCCATGTTTTTATTTCTATTTCCTTGCTTTTGTAGGAACCTTGAGCCGTAAGCTCTCAAGTGCTACTAGCCTGGGCAGCATGGAGGAGAGCTACTTTCTTCAAGCATCTTTGGATGCATCTACTGACAGTTTCTCCGAGCGGAGAAATCCTGGAGAGGCAACCACAAGCTCATACTACAGAAGAAACATGACACCCAGTTCCTTTGAATCTGCACTTCGGCAGAAAGAGGGTGAACTTGCATCTTACATGTCTCGTTTGGTAATGCTGTTGTGAATTTTTTCAAGGTTATGTAATCTATTTTGTAAACTAGGTTAGATAAGTTTGACCTATTAATATCAGTTTATTTTGTTTGGGCATGATATAATTGCTTATGTATACATTTATGCTTCAGGTGTCTATGGAATCCATACGAGACTCTCTTGCAGAGGAATTGGTTAAAATGACTGCAGAGGTTAGTTTCTAGATTGTATAACGAACTGTTTAAACTTGCAGTTTACTTCCAAATCTTTTCATTCTTGTATGTCCTTTAACTCGATGAATGTCTCCATTGTGGCAGTGTGAAAAGTTGCGGTCAGAGTCTACTTTGTTGCCTGGCATAAGAGCAGAGCTAGAAGCATTGAGACGGAGGCACTCTGCTGCATTGGAGTTAATGGGTGAACGTGATGAGGAGGTATATGCACTTAAAAACTATTGATTAGACCCTGAATTAGCCTGAAATTCTTGTGAATTGAGGCCTTGTGCATATGGTATTGGTTCATTTCATCATATTGCAAATGTGCTGAACTTGTTACTGTTCGTATTGCAAAGGCCAGTTCCCATAAATACGGAAGACCTTTTTATCTCTTTTCCGATATTATCGACAAACGTAATCTTCTCGGTAACTCAAGTAATGATTTATATATTAAAGTCTCGAGTTTGGCATCATCACAAGTAGACCATGCGATCCATGTGCCGGTTATCCTAGGATATTCATGTTGGCACTTGTACTTCTCCTTCCATGGCGGGGCTTAGAACTATCTTACAAGATGTAAATCCTATTATCTATCATGTACTGACATTTGAATTCCTGGCAATGTTTAGTTGGAGGAACTTCGTGCGGACATTGTAGACTTGAAAGACATGTACAGAGAGCAAGTGGACTTGCTTGTGAATAAGGTATATGATCTGATCCGTTAGTCCTTTTTCTTTCCCATTTCTCACCACTTCTAAGTTCGATCAATCCCTCTTCGATTTGACATATTTATGTTTGACAGATCCAGACAATGGGGATCACTGCATGAACCAACTGGATGGTATCTTTTTTGAGCTAGTTCTGAATTGATCCCATTCATGAATTTACACTTTTGATTTGAAGTTAGTGATTGGTAGTGAACAATGTTTCTTTTACACATCCTTTTTGATCTCAAAACCTTCTGTTTTTGCATTGTAACCTCGAGGAATTTTGTTGTATATCATTCAATCCGATTCTGTGAATGACCATGTCTATATTCTTGAATTTGTTCTTCATGTTTCACTTCTTCCTCATTTACTGAAATGTGTTGAATGCCAATAGTCATATTGACATTTAGCTAAGGATGGGGCCGGTCCATTGTGATGGGGCCCAGGTCTGAGGCCTGAGACAGGCCGGCTGAGTCGTAACTAGACTCGGTCCGGCCTGAATTTTTTTTATTTAACTAAAAATAGAATTTTTATTTAACTAAAAATAGAAAATGTGACGTTGTTTTCTACAATAGTGGCCGGCCCGAGGCCCTTTTTTGAAAAAAAAAATCAGCCAATTGCCATCTATACATTTGGTTTCAATAACTCCCAAGAGTACACATACGAGAACTTGATTGATAGATATGTTAGAATTGAATTTATCGTCTCCCAATTGATTTTTATTTTTTAAACGGTACCGTATTGAAATAAAAAATTAGTGTAAATTACATGAAACTTTTTTAAAATTTTTAATATTTAAAATTCTTGAATTTTTATAGTTTTTAATTTTGCAAAAAATCTCTTTTTCAAAATTTCGATTAAAAATTCAATCCAGTTTTTAAATTTGAATAGAATTAATTAAATTTGATTTAAATTAATAATTTATTATAATTATGTTAAATTATTAATTTAAGTTAAATTTAATTAATTTGAGTAGGTTTAAGAGTTATTTAAATTATCATATCAATTTAAGAGTTATTTAAATTATCATATCAATTACATTTAATTAATTCAAATATGGTATTTATATTGCATGTATTTATTATTATTATTTGATTAAAATCTAAAACAGAAGAATTTTTCTCAAACATTTAAAAATCATAAAATTTAAAGATTAGAATATTTTTAAAAGTTTCTTCAAAGTTTAAGACAAGGAATTGTCTAGAACATTTAAAGTTTAAAAGAAATATTTTTGAAAATATTAACAATTAACATATTTTTTAAAGTTATTAAAATTAATTGAAGTCTTTCACACAAAATATTAGTATTACATTATTTTAATTGAAAAAGAATCTTATAAATTATTGATTTTATATTAAAAAGTATTTTTAGATAATAAATAATAATTTTTAAAATATGAACTAAAAATAAAAAGTCAATTACACCCGAATTTTCATTCACTCTACCGTATACAAAAATCATCTATTTTTCTGTTTTATCTCGTCTTAGTCATTTAATTTTTGTGAGTCCTATTTATTAAATGGATGGATTTTATTAAAATATAGTAATAATAGAGTAATGAGATTAGGTAACCAAGACCTCTCCTCTAGAGCTCTTAGGTTAGGATCTTAGGGGTTTAAGATTAGTTCGGGTAAGTTATAGGATACCTAATGTAATTAAAAAAAAAAACCCCAATTGGTGTCGTGGCAGTGTATAAGTGGGCGAGCCCAAATGAAGAGAAATAGACTCGAAAGCACCCGATCTATCTCTCACCAACAACCGAAAGTAACAGATATTACCGTCTCCTGTAGCTTTGCTTCTGTCCCCTTCCCCGCCTCTAAATGCTTCCATCTTGTCACACGCACACTTCACAACACCACCTGCGCACGTTAGCACCGACCCCCTGTTCACACATACACACTCTCTCTCTCTATCTCCATCTCTAAAGAGACGCATTTGGTTTAAACTTTCGTACTTTTTGGTGTAACTTTCACCTACCTGGCGCATTTAGCCACCACCACCACGGCAGGTCCATTTCGGCACTTCCACAAAATTTTCACGTTCTCTGTTTCTGTCATCTGACAGCATTTCTCAATCATCGCCTTTCTCGTTCTTTAGTTGACTTGCGCCTTATCAAGTGTGAATGCTAATATAGAACCTATGTTCAGGTTGGAATCAGATCGGAGGGAAGTGATTCTTGATGATTTATCAGTTTCTTGGGTTTGATTCTTGTTTTGAAGCCAGATGGTGAGTGTTTATATTATGTGCTCGTAATCTTCTTAGATGTGATAATTTTCTGTCTTTGTATGTCCATTTGATCGAGTTAAAGATAGCTGCTTTAGCGTCATTGGATATCATCTACATTGCAATGTTCGGTAAATAAGACGCAATTATTTCATTGTAGTAATCAAAAGTTTCTCGTTATACTGCTTTTGGATCTAGAACGAGAACTGATTTTCTTTCTTATTTTCCCTTAAAGTTTATGAACTGTTAACTTTTCTGCTCTTCTTTTAGTGATTTGGTCTGTAATGTCTGCAGTTTGCTATGAATGTGGACTTGGCACACTCAACGTACAGACGTAATTTGTGGAAGGACTTTATAAATGAGTATTATAGGGAAGATGGATTAGGTATGTAATACGTCATGACAGATTGTTTTCGGGATCTGTATACCAAAACAAGATGGATTAGGATGTTTTTTTTTGCTTTCATTTTTTTCCTTTTCTACATGTCTATCAGAAACAACCTCTCTAATTGTTGGAGATAAAGGCTACATTCTACTGAACTTTCCTAGATCTTGGATTTCAGCAGGATTTCTATTGGGACGTAATTGTTGTTGTTGTTGTTGATTTGTATGATACTAATCATTGGATTGGTTTCTTGTTTTGGTATATGTAGTGCAGGAAGCTGGCAAGGATGTTGGGAAACCATCATGGAGACATTCTCTTCCACATATTCTTGTTGCAACCATTTCTTCGTTCTTGTTTGGTTACCATATGGGGTGTGCCCTTTCAAAACTTAAATCTTGATTGTGAAGTTTTTTTCGTGATGCTGAGGTGATTTGTTCTCATTTATTTGCTTAACTAAATGCAGAGTAGTTAATGAAACTATGGAAAGTATTTCTGTAGACCTTGGCTTTAATGGGAGTACCATGGCTGAAGGTACTCATGTGATGAGATGTTCATCTTGTTTAAGTTTCCAATTGGGAAGATTATTCTACTGAATAAATTTCAATATTATAGGTCTGGTGGTAAGTATATGCTTAGCAGGTGGCTTTGTTGGCTGTCTATTCAGTGGTTGGATTGCAGATGGAGTTGGACGTCGCAGGGCCTTCCAGCTGTGTGCTTCACCCATGATAATTGGTGCTTTAATGAGGTAAAAGTACACAACTTTTTCTTGTTTTATTCTCTGATGTATGGAGGATCAACTTCTGTAGTTATAGTTTGCGATCCAAAATCCTAGGGTGGATGTAAGTATTTTATGAAAACTACTTGATGATGACTGAATTCATTATATTCTGTTGCTTTTGTATTATTTCGTTAGTTTGTCCTCCAACACCAGTTCTTCATGTTTTCGTTCATTTGACTAGCCACTGTATACTTAAGACTCTTCAATTGTATCTTTGCAGTGCAATGTCAAAAAATCTATGGTGTATGCTTCTTGGGAGGTTAATTGTTGGAACAGGGGTGGGTATTGGCCCATCTGTTGCATGTCTATATGTGGCTGAGGTACAACTCTGGTGGTTCAATTCTTTGTCTACTTCAGTACTTAGCTGTTTACTTATTGAATGAATCTTTTATATTGTATTCATGACCAGGTATCACCAGCTTATGTAAGGGGTGCTTTTGGGAGCTCGACTCAGATTGCAACATGTTTTGGACTTATGGGAGCACTTCTTATTGGACTTCCAACCAAAGATAACGTTGGTTGGTAAGATGATCACAACAGCCAATCACCAGAGAATTGATCAATAACCAACAACTTATTTATCCATTAACCTATTCAGGTGGCGCATTTGTTTTTGGGTTTCGATTGTTCCTGCTGCATTGCTTGCTCTGTTTATGGAGTTTTCTGTTGAGAGCCCTCATTGGCTTTTAAAGGTACCAATTTTTAGCTATATATCCCGAGCATTTAGTAAGATATGATTTTTAAAACATGCACGCACCAAATCATAGGAAAAAGTTTTATGTTCTAAGAGCCTCATAAAAAAGGCTCTAGGACCTGTCATAACTAGAAGATTATTCCATGTTAATGTTATTATGAATTATGATTCGACCATACTGCTCG
>JAOTAX010000005.1:3012266-3042325 GCA_025629825.1 Erythroxylum guanchezii
TTATTTTCACAATTTCAAGTTTCTGGTCGGGCTAAAACTCGAGTAAAGAACATAAAAGCTTATAAACATGATCTCCAGATTCTATAAAAGCACCAAGTTGCCTTCACGTTGTTTCATCTACCAACTAGCAATTTCAAGATTTTTTTTTCTTTTTAACCCGTTTAAAAGTTCGATTTGTTCGATTATAAAAATTTCAAATTATAATTTTTCAATCCGATTTTTAATTTTTTTGTTTAGTTTATTTTAATAACTTTTATTATTAAAAATTGATCAATTTATTATTTTTTAATTTTAGTTAATTAATCGATTTTAATAAATTAAAATAAATTAGTTAATTTTTATTAAACAATCTCTTTTTTTATTAAATTTTAATTTCAGAATAAGTTTTGTCTGTTTTTTGATTCTCAGTCCTCGCCAGTGAATTCCAAATATCGGAAATTCTTATTATTCGGTCCTCCACTTAAGCTATGTTGGACGGGTAATTACCCGCCCAACCCCATAGTCAAGCTGGATTTAGACATTAAGGCCGGGAAGAAGGGAGGGTGTATACCTAATTTTACTCTGATCCAATTGGTATAAGATTTTTTCGATTATCTAAAAAACCATTTAATGAAAGTAGATGATTTTTTCATCCATTGCAAAACTTCCATGATCTCTTCCCGAACCAAACACGAAT
Source organism: Erythroxylum guanchezii (assembly GCA_025629825.1). Lineage (NCBI taxonomy): Eukaryota > Viridiplantae > Streptophyta > Magnoliopsida > Malpighiales > Erythroxylaceae > Erythroxylum > Erythroxylum guanchezii. Next base: position 3,012,943 of record JAOTAX010000005.1, read on the forward strand.
CTTTCAATTCATTTGCTCTTTATTCAATAATATTTTTAATTTTTAATTTTTATTATATATCAATTTCTAAATCATTAGACTTAACGTGTCTTTGCAACCTGATATATTATAAATTACTAAGGTGAAAAGCTTTTATAAACTCTACCGGTTGACTTCGCCTAACAATTGGAGCCAGCTTGTACATAAGACCTCTCACGTAATCAAAAGATCTCAAAGACCTATAAATTAATAACAAGATGGATATGTTAGTAAGATCTTAAGGATACAAAGCACAATTAATCAGCCTTGTGTAATCTCTGTTATTGGTAGAACAATCACACACACAAAAATGGCAGACTCCAGACCAAAGCATTTGCTTGAAAGCTTTGCTACAATGGCTGATGATCATCCTCTAGATGCCTTATGCATTCAAGGTCTGAAAGTGGTGGATTCCCAAAAAGGGTTTCTTCGCTGCAGTTTCATCGTTCCAGATCGTATATCAGTTAGTCAATCATCATCTTTATATGTTTCTTTTTTCATGTTCATGTTATGTATGTATAATGTGTACGCGCGTGTGGGTACCTTCTTTTTCTTTTGTGTGTGTAGGATGCAGGAGGGAATTGGCACGCCGGAGCAATTGCAACTTTGATAGACGACGTAGGCGCCGCCGCCGTGTTTTCCACCGGCAAGCCTTCAGTGTCCGTTGACTTCAACATTTCATTTTTGTCAACGGCTAAGGTTCAGGTTTGCTTTCTTGTCATAATAGTCTTCTGAAAGCAATCGGCTTTTTTAGTTCCCTGAGTTTTAAATTTGTGGACTGCAATCGGAATTTTGCGGTAATTTTGCGGTTGTGGTCGGAACCATTTCCGTAAATTTGGAATTTGAGTCGCTGCGTATTCTCAATGCTTGAAGGGAAACGTGTATTATTTATTTATGCCAATGATCTCGAGCTCATAAGAGCGTCTTCCATGTTAGAAAAACGAATCTAATAAGAAGAACTGGAATAGAAAATCACACTGAGCAAACAAACACAGGATTTATGTGGTTTGGTAGAAGTAGGTTTTAGGGTTGGCAAATTCGGATACTCCTTGACTTCATCTATAATCAACAGGCTAATTCTGAGTTGATCAAACTTCCAACTCATCACTCTGAAAAAATATTATTTTGGTTTGGTTCAATCCGCACCGGTAAGTCCGGTTCATTGTCATTCCTAATAGTTTTGTCATGGAAAGTTAGGAATCTGTTTGAGAATCCTGTCACAAGATAGAACTCCATGGTAGCCAATGATATTCTGTTTCAGAATTTTGACCCAAGAAAAGTAATTGGCCGTTCTTGAAAGATGCTTCTTTTGAAAGATAGAATCTGGCAGAAGCATTTGAACTTAGAACATGTAATTCATAAGAACTCTAGTTATTTGAGCTTTTAAACAGGATTTAAATGAAAAAGAAAAAGATGGATTCTTAGTGCGGACACGATGAGCCTTGAGTTTATAGATTGTCTGAATCAACAAAAATCTAAACGAACATGAACTTTTGTTCTTGAAAAATAGGTCAAGTTTACCGATCCATAACTTTTTACTAGTGTTGAGTTTTGGAGATTGTAATATGTTAAAAAATACTGATTTGAGTCTATTCTAATGGGCTTATAACAAACTCCAACATCGTAAGCTGATTCTCGAATTAAAATTCTATCAGTCTTGTACTGTTTGGGGCTATCATAGATTTTTACTCTTTCTAGGATTCTGTTTTCAGGTTTTATTAGGCCTTTAATTTGTTATCTTTATATTTTTAGATTATTTGGAAGTATTTAAAGGCTTGTAAATTTCTCTGTAAGCTTAAATAAAAAGTTATTAATCATTTTCTTTCAATTTTTAGGCTAAGTTGTCAAAATTCTGCAATACCCTTTAGAGAAAATGTATTTTGTTAGAGCTTTAGCTCATAATTTTCCATGTATATGCGTTTCCAGATACTGCATTTTCTGTGCATCTATCTATAATAGCTCTCAAGAACACAAACCCTTTTGTATTTTTAATATAAGTTTCTGTGCCAAGTGTCTGGTAAAGTTCTTTTCATGTGTGTCAGGAAGAAGTGGAGATAGAGGCAAAGGTTACAGGAGAGGAAGGAAGATTAACATTAGTAGCAGTTGAGGTTAGAAGAAAAAATGGAGGACAACTAGTTGCTCTTGCTAAGCAATGGATGAGAGCTCACAATCATAGCAAATTTTGATCTGAGACTTCGTTTTCACAGATCTAAAAGAACAGAAACAGGCATAAGTGGACATTGAAAATGCTGTTGTATAATGCACAGAAGGGGGTTTTATTCTATGTTTCCAGGCTGTTGGTACTTTCTTTTTATACCACAATATCCACTCTTTCAGGTTCTTTCCATTGTTCTGTTTGAGTTTACTTAGTGTAGTATGATTTTTATTCTGTCAGGTTTCAGGAAATTATTGAAACAACGTGTCTACATTATAAATAAGACACTACGTCCATTACAGAACCCATGCAAATCTTTCAACAGCATAAACAATTTCCCAGTTTTTACATATCAATACCATTTAGTTTGAGAACATCAATCAGACAAGAACTTCCAAGATTAGGGAAGGAAAGTTCCATCTTTTAATGGAAGGAGCTTGTGATCTACCGAGTGTAATGAAAGTTTGTGATCTTTTAACACGTAGCAGCAAGATTTCTTCAAACCCCATTTGAGTTAAGCCCTTCAGCATTCTCAATGAATCAATAAACATGCTGCAAGCTGCCATAACCATACATTTGGATTCAGGAATCCATCTGGACCTGTAAAACATTATCTAATGAGAGAAGAGGAAATGACTTGAATCCACTAGCTGCAATGAAAAGAGAAAAGGAGTTGGTAATGCTACAGGAAGTAATCATTAGGTCGCTGTTGATTGGTTCTCACCAAGTAAAGGACCACAAGTCATGCTTTTTGAACATTTATTTTTTTTATAATCATGACTTAGAAGGAACATCATTACTTATGTCCTACTGTATAGTTTGTTGTTCTTGTCAAAGTTGATAGATTCACTTCAGAAAAACTTTCAAGAGAAGAGTCCATAAATGAGCAGCTTTCTCATTTGTATGCCAGTGTAACACCCAATAGAGAGTTTTAGAATCCTCAAACAGGAAACGAAAAGTAATACCAACTTTTTCTTTTTAAGTTTTGACACACAAATGATGATCACATGTAAATTTTAGAGACATAAAAGGAGAAAAATAGCTTCAACCTGCAAGTGGAGGTAAAAGCACCACTTGCACTAATACAATCTGGGACAACATATATTACTCTTGATAAAATTTCACAAGTAATTTCAAATAGGAAAGAAATTTTAGGTTGCGAAATAATGTCACGATTATATACGAGTTCAAGGTTAATAAATTTCAATAAACAAAAATTTATGAATTTGAGTCAGACAAATAGTAATTTATGAAATGACTCAAATAAATTTACATTAGTTATGGGTTGGGAGAGAATTAGTTCGATATGAATGAATCTATTTGTAAAAATGAGATAATAAAAATTTATAAATGAAATAATTCTATACCTAAAAGAGTTGAAACTCCAATCTGTTTTTTTTTCCCCCTCGTATCAACAATGTTGGGTGGTTCACTCAAGAATTCTTGAATAATGTAAGGACCAGTCATACAAAAAGATAAGTACATTATATACTTGCTTCTCCATAAGGATCTTGTGTATCAAAAAGTCTTGAACTATAGACCCTATTTAAGTTCTAAGTTAAATGGAAAAAGACAGGTTAGTTTAGATTTCTAAAAGGTAGGCTTTGAGAATTGTCACTCAAAAAGAGAAGAATGAGTTGTGTCTCGACTAGCATATTTGAAATCTAAACTACAATTAATCTTTGCTCTCTTATGAAAATTTGTTCTATAAACTACATGACTAGTATATAGGTTGGAAACTCATGATGCAGCTCCCTTGAGACTTAACAGTGAAATATTCTCCGAGCCTTGGAGTCATAGCAAGAAAAACCTTTTTCAATTCATGTAGTATAATAACGTCACGTACCTTGAATTTTGTTATCCTCTTGTGTTAACTCAAGGTGTATATTTAACAATTTTGATGATAACTATATAATATTTCAAATTTCAAATTAGATTTATTTCCTTGTATAGATAACGGCATTTTTTAAGGAAATAAAATCATAAGAACAATACTTCTTTTCTTGCAGGAATCTTCTTAGTAAACTTTTCTTATTAACATCTAGGAGGATCTTACCTTTTCGAGCAATTAGCTTCGAAAAGTTTTGTTCCAACAAAGATAATATTGAAAATCCAAAGTCAACTCAGAATTAAGATGAAGCAGCGACTAGTTGAAGAAATTGACTATTTAAAGAAAAGCAATAACACTTATGAAGCAATGAGTATATATAGAATTTCAAAACATTTGAGCAGCATCTGTCTTCTTGAGAGTCAAATCATTCTTATTGTGTCTTAGAAAGTGAAATCATTCTATCAAGAGAGAAATTTTTATTTGAGAACTTACTTTTGATTTTACATTTTATTTTTCTTTGAGCTTTTAGAAGCTTGTTATACACTTCGAGTGTGGAATGTTGGAGAACCTTAAAAAATATGTACTTGTGAGCTTGGAAAGGCTCATCAAATTTAATACTCAAATTCTTATAATGAAATACTTTAGTTGGATACTTGGAGACTAGACATAGGTTTGGGTTGTAAGCTGAATCGGAATAAATCGACTGCATCCTTCTTCTCTCTCTCTTTAATCCGCATTATATTAATTGAATGTGTGTTCTTTTTAGCAAGATGCTCCTTCATTTTTATAAAAGACTCCTTATGTTTTGAACTTGCAAAAGGCTCCTTTCAGTTTTAACAGGCACCTTATATTTTTAAATTGTTTTAACATGAGTTATCATTTAGTAGGCTTATTTCGTTTAAACAAAGTCTTATCCCATAAAAGGCTCCTATCGCCTAACAAGTTCCTATTGTTTAAAAGGCTTTATCGTCTGACAGGCTTCTACTTATTTTATTTGTTAACTATAATATGTTTATTATACGAATTGAAAGAACTTGGAAATTTTTTTACATATAATTCACCCTCTGCATGTGTTTGCTTTATCATTTGGCATGAGATCGAGGTTTCACATTTATTGTATTTTATAGCACATGGTAGATCATGGCAAACAATCTAAGAAGCCTTGAAGAACAATATGTCTCAAAGTCTCTTTACTTCAATGGAAATAATTACTCCTATTGCAAAGAGAGAATGACCATCTATCTTCAATCGGTGGATATCAAAATCTGGCAAGCTATCAAAGCTGGAACTAAACCTCCTGCTACTGATAGCGTAGAAGTATGGATTGATGTCGATAGAAGAAATGCACAGTTGAAAGGCAAAGCAAGACATCATATGATCTGTGCACTATCTCCAAAAGAGTATGAAAAGATATCCTACTATTCTACAGCAAAAGAAACGTAGGACAAGCTTCAAGATACTTTTGAAGGAACGAATGAGGTAAAGAATCATAGAATAAATCTTTTAGTGCATCAATACGAGACTATTTGCGTGAAATAAGGAGAAACAATAGACGAATTCTTCAGATGTTTAAACAACGTCATCACTGCCTTGAAAAACTTGGGCAAGACATCCAAATGACTAGCTAGTAACAAAAATTCTAAGATCATTACCAAAGGAATGGAGACCTAAAATGACAGCTCTGGAAACTGCAAAAGATCTCGATACAATCTCACTTGACTAGTTAAGAGAAAACTTAATGATTCATGAAGTCGAGCTTAGGCGAGATGAAGGATCCTCATATAGAAGAGGAAAGATACTAAAAGCAGTTGACGAATCAATTCCATTAAATGATGATGAAAGTGATACTGAGCTGCAAATAGATGAAGATGATGAATTTAAGTTTATGGTCATAAAATATGCCTGCTTTTACGAAAAGAAGCTCATGAAGAAAAGAGAAGTAAACAAGAAAACTGGAAACAACAGATTCCTATCAAAAGACAGCAAAGGCAATAGTAATACACAAATAATCAAATCATATGTTATCACTGCAAGAAGCCTGGACACGCAAGACCAGAATGTCCTCTTCTTCAAAAGAACAAGACAGAAAACAGAAAAGCCAAAAAGCATGCTATGATTGCAACTTGGTCAGATGAGGATTTTGATAACTTTAAAGAAGAAGAGCCTGAGGAAGTCAGTAATGTTTGCTTTATGACTGAATCAGGAGATGATGAGGTATATTATTCTGACTCTGATATTGAAATTGATGAATTGAGAGATGCATATCATGACTTATATGAACAGTTTAAAAAATTAACAGTTTAGGATTTCAAAAAGGTTGAGAAGTAAAAAAATAATGATGAATCTTTAATGAATAAGATTAAATTATTAGAATCGAAAAATAAAGTTTTGTTGTCTAAAGTCACTTCTCTTGAAAATGTTAATAAACAAACAATTTCTGAGAAAGAATGCTTGGGAAAAAAAATAATTCAATTAGAAAACTCATTACTTGAAAATGACTCTGCTAAGATAAAACAATTAGAAGGGAAAGTTATTGCTTTAAAACTCGAAAGAAAATGTGTTAAGAAAATTGTTTCTCTTGAAAAAGATCTTGCTAATTTTGTCAATGGAAGAAACAATCTTAATGCATTACTTAGGAGTTGTAAATGTGTTTTTAATAAGGTCAGAATAGGATATAATGAAAATAACAATATTAAGTAATACAAAAACGTTTTTGTTAAATCCAGCAGTAGTTATAACCAAAACAATAAGAACGTGGTAAGTAGCAAAAATCATAACAACTATCATTCATCAGTTTTGTGCAATTATTGTGGTAGCCATGGTCATATTAGTCACTCTTATTACTTTTGGAAAATAAAAAAACAATGTTAAATGTATGTTTAGAGACCGAAAGGTAAAACTACTAATGTGAAAGGACCTAGAAAGATTTGGATACCAAAAATGAGATAATAGACTCTGCAGACATGCTTTAAAATGAAGACAAAGGAAAATCAATGAATAGTTTATAGCGGTTGTTCGAGACACATGACAGATGAAATACCACATTTCAACTATATTGAAAGAAAATACGGAGGTAATGTTGTCTTTGTCAATAAAAACAAGGCAAAGGTCACCGGAATTGCTAAAATCGGTGATTCTAACTCTACTTCTATTGATAATGTTCTTTTTGTTGATAAATTGAAACATAACTTGCTTAGCGTAAGTCAATTATGTGATAAAGGTTACAGAGTTATTTTTTATGCATCACATTGTAAAATAATTGGTAATCTTAATAATAATATTTTATTTGTTGGCCCTAGAAATCAGAACATTTATTGTGCTCAATCGGAATATATATCTTCTCAAAGTGACAATTGCTTTGTCTCAATAGAAAATGATTCACTTATCTGGCACAAAAGATTTAGACATGCTAACATGAACATTTTATCAAAATTGTTCAAAAATGAGTTAGTAAAAGGACTGTCGAATTTGAAATTTGAGAGCAATCAGGTTTGTGAAAGCTTGTTTAAAAGGAAAACAAATCAGAAGCAGCTTCCCTCCTAAAAATATTGTAACTACTAATTAGCCACTTGAACTCGTACATATGAATTTATTTGGTCCTACGAGGACTCAAAGTTTTGGTGACAAACATTATAGTTTTGTTACAGTAGATGATTTTTCTAGATTTACGTGGGTTTATCTTCTATCAAATAAAGATGATACTTTTGAAGTTTTTGAGAAGTTTGGCAGATAAGTTCAAACTGAAAAAGGGTACTGCATTGCATCAATTCGAAGTGATCATGGAGGAGATTTTGATAACAAAAAATTTAAAGACTTCTGTAACAAAAATGATATAACTCACAACTTCTGATGCCCAAGGACTCCTCAACAAAATAGAGTTGTTGAGAGAAAGAAAAGGACTCTCGTAGATATGGCCAGAACAATGTTATGCGAAAGTAGCTTATTTAATGGTTACTAGGCAGAAGTCGTGTCAACCACTTGTTATATACTCAACAGGTACCTCATAGGACCTATTTTGAAAAAGACCCTCTATAAGTTATGGAAACGAAAAAAAAAACTAAATGTTGCTTACTTTTGAGCATTTAGCTGCAAGTGTTTCGTTCTAAACAATGGAAAAGACAACCTTGGAAAGTTCGATTTGAGATCAAACGAAGATATCTTTTTGGGCTACAGCACCGTTAACAAAGGATTCAGAGTATATAATAAAGGAACAAAGAAGATGGAAGAATCAATACACGTGGTATTTGAAGAAGCACTACCTTCAACAATAGTGACAGAGTCAAATGATGAAGAGCATCCATTGGTACCTAAAAATACATCGGAGAATAAAACTACGTTTATAATACCTTTAGAATTACAAAATCAAGAAAGTCCCCCTGAAGTTAGATAGAGTAGGCTCCTTCATCTCAGTAGGAGCTTATGCAATAAAAAACACCGAGAGAATGGAGAAGTCTTGATACATATCAATATATCCTAGGAGATCCCTCTGAAAGTCTAAGAACAAGATCATCATTCAAGAACAACTTTGTTGTCTCATCTCACAAATAGAAACAAAAACCGTTGAAGAGGCCCTTACAGACGAAAACTGGGTTTCTGCCATGAAAGAAGAACTAAATCAATTTGACAAAAACAAAGTCTGAAATCTAATACCTCGTCCTCAAAATAAGTTAATCATTGGGACTCGGTGGGTATTTTGAAACAAACTTGACAAAAAAGATAAGGTGGTAAGAAATAAAGCTAGACTTGTAACTCAAGATTACAATCAACATGAAGGTATTGATTTTGAAGAAACTTATGCACCTGTTGCTAGATTGGAATCAATTAGAATTTACCTTGCCTTTGCATGCTATAGAAACTTCAAGTTGTTCCAAGCAGATGTTAAAAGTTCATTCCTATATGGTTACATTAACGAAGAAGTATTTGTTAAGCAACCTCCAGGTTTTGAAGATGAAAACCATCCGGATTACATGATGAAGTTAACCAAAGCTCTGTATAGTTTAAAACTGGCCTCTCGAGCATGGTATGAGAGGTTAAGTAACTTTCTGCTTGAGAATAACTTTGAAAGAGGAAAGGTCGATAAAATCTTATCTATTAAGAGAAAGGAGAATGATTTACTTATATTGCAAATATATGTTGATGACATAATATTTGGTGCCACTAATCTATCCTTCCATGGAGAATTCTCAATATTAATGTAGGGGGAGTTTGAAATGAGCATAATGGGAGAATTATCTTTCTTTATCAGCTTACAAATTAGACAAACAGAAAAAGGAATCTCCATTAGCCAAGACAAATATACAAATGAACTCATCAAGAAATATCATTTTGAGAATGTCAAATAGATGGGTACTCCCATGTACACTAGAACTAAACTTGATAAAGACGAAAAAAGCAAAGCTACGGATGAGACAAAGTATAAAGGAATGATTGGATCACTACTATATCTTACAAGCTCAAGACCAGATATTATGCTCAGTGTGTGTCTTTGCGCACGCTTTCAACCAAATCCAAAAGAAAGTCACCTTCAAGCAGTTAAAAGAATCTTTCGATACCTCCCCGGAACTATAGATTTTAGACTATGGTATCCAAAAACTGATTCATTTGACATAATGGGCTATTATGATGCAGGTGATAAAGTTGATCGAAAAGCCACAAGTGGTCACGAAAAATTTCTTGGAGGATATCTAGTATGTTGGTCCTGCAAAAAGTAAAATTGCACAGCACTTTCGATGACTGAAGCGGAATACATAGCAGCTGCTGACTGTTGTGCTCAAATCTTACAGATGAAGCATCAACTATAGGATTTTTCTCTAAATTTTTCTCATATTCCTATATTATGTGACAATACTCATGCTATAAATCTTTCTAAAAACCCTATGCATCATTTTAGGACTAAGCATATAGAAATCAAACATCATTTTCTTAGAAATCATGTTTTAGAAGAAACCATTGATCTTTTGTATGTTAATACTAAGAATCAAGTAGCTGACATCTTCACCAAGCCACTCTCTGAAGATAAATTTTGCGTGTTAAGAAAAGAGCTTGGTATGAGCAAACTCTCTGATATTATTTCTGCATGAATATTTTCTGCTGCTTGTCTTTGCATTTTGTTTAACAAGCTCCTTTTATTATGTTTCCTTAGAAATTCTCTCTTAGTTTAGTGGGCTCTTTAGAGTTTAAAAGGCTCCTCTTAGTTTAGAAGCCCCCTTTTAGGGTAGTAGATTTCTTCTAGATTAGAAGGCTCATCTTCTTTTTATAAGACTTCTCTTGGGTTAACATTCTAAGTAACACGTGTCCTAAAAATAGGAAATCATTAATGGTGTCGTTTTAGCTCTTTCAAAAATGAGCGCACAGTCTGACAACTCTACGTAAGCGTCTGTCAGAAGATATGCAACTAATTACGCTTCCTCTTCTGGCCTCTCTTCTACAATGACAAGAACAAAATCAAAAGGATAACAGAAAACCCCAACTTCTTCTATTGACCATGATGAAGCTCGTATTACTGAACCTTTCTCCTCTAAACCTTAAGAGAAGAAATTGCCTGAAGTGCACTAGATTACAAATGAAAACAATTCAAACGAATTAGAATCTACTTGGTTGATTAGATGACCACAAATCGGAGGAACTCTTGCAAAATAAACCGAGAAAAGTTCTGAACAAAAAGAAACCACGGATGCTGAAAAGAAAGAGGAAGAAAAACCTAGAAAAAGAAAAGAGGGACAATAAGGAAAGGCAAAGCGCCTATAACTAAAGATATTATTAAGGACCCTTTTAATAGAAAAGAGTTGCCTCGAGAAGAGATATTTCCCAAAGAAAAAAAGGGGAAAAGAAAATAAATATAGCTACACATAAGCAAGGAAAGACATCAATACTACCAAAAATGTTTGAATCAATGGAAGCTGAAGTCCGTTATAAGACACAATACAAGAAAAGAAAAGTAGTTGCTAGGCGGATCTTGCCTCCTATGATGATTGATGACATAGGTATACCCATCTCTCCTTCCTTTGTTGCCATTGGTTGGGAAAATTTTTTGAAATTAGATGAGACAGTATGTGATGAGCTAGTCAGGATATTCTACACACACATGAAAAAGAAAGAAATTAATGAAAAGCTATTCATTGTCTCATGGGTGCATGAATGTGAAATTTTAATTTCTGAAGAAATTTTAGGAGATATATTGGAAGTAGCTCCTATAGGGAGAACTAATTTTCTCTCCCATAAATGGGATGTTGATGATCTGGAGTTAGTCGAAGTTGTCAAATCCATTTGCCTTCATGCTCAGAATACCCAAAACGAGAGACCCTATAGCAGGCAATTAGACTTAATACCAGGATGTCTTTTATCATTTTCAACTACTTTAATTTTTCCCAGGAGTAGTTCAGTTGAAAGGTGCAGCCTGCTAGACATATATGTGGAGTATAATTTTCTAAAAGAGAACATAATGAATCTTCCAGTTATGATCTAGAGGTTCATAGTAGATAAGGGGAATCATAAGAATACCATCGATTACCTACCTTATGGGATGTTGCTCACCAAGATTTTCAACCATTATAGAGTTCCTTTTGCAAATCTAAATTGGTCTGCACCAGTTAAGTTTCACCCTTCCATTCCCTATCAAATTGGCTACAAATTGTAAAACAATGTTTAGGTAGACAAAAGATCTGAAAGAGTAGCAGAAAACTTAAATCCTCCTCCAGACTAACAAACTTCTATTCCTCCTCAGGATGAAAATAGTGCAAAACTATATCAACAACTACAAAACATTCAAGCCAATCAAGAACATATGCGAGAACAAATAGATATCATGCAAAATCAGCTTCTTAACATGCAGATTCTGCTGAGAAAAATCTTTGAATCCCTTCATTAACTTTGTTCCTATTATTTTCTGCCTGGCTTATTCGAACATATGATAGTTCCTTCCTCCCTATACTCTATTATTTTTTATAATGACAAATGGGAAGAGTTTATGATTGATATATTTTTTGCATATTTCTGCATATATGATGATATATTTCTCAATACATATTTCTCAATGCTACCTCAAATATATGTGATTGATTTTGCTCTTGAACTTGTGAAAATCTGTAATATATAAATGATAGGTTCCTTTCTTAAGAGACATGCTCCTTCTAATTATGTCTGATATATAAAAGTCACAGGTATCTTTGAAATCATCTATTATCCCTTTGAATTTTGAAAAATATATCTATTATTGCTTGTCATCACCAAAAAGGAGGAGACTGTTAGCTCAAGGTTTATATTTAACGATTTTAACGATAACTATATAATATTTCAAAATTCAAATTGGATTTATTTCCTTGTATAGATAACGATATTTTTTAAGGAAATAAAATCATAGAAAAACTACTTCATGTTTTATAGAAAACTTCTTAGTAAACTTTCCTTATTAACATCTAGGAGGATCTTACCTTTTTGAATAATTAATTCCGAAATTTTTTTTCCAGCAAAGATGATATTGAAAATCCAAAGTCAACTCACAATTAAGATGAAGCAATGGCTAGTTGAAGAAATTGACTATTTAAAGAAGAGCAACAACACTTGTGAAGCAACGAGCATACACAAACTTTTGAAACATTTGAGCAACATCTTTCTTCTTGAGAGTCATATCATTATTATTGTATCTTAGAAAGTGAAATCACTCTATCAAAAGATAAATTGTTATTTGAGAATTTACTTTTGATTTTACATTTTATTTTTCTGTAAGCTTTTAGAAGCTTGTTATACACTTCAACTGTGAAAGGTTGGAGAACTTTGAAAAATATGTACTTGTGAGCTTAGAGAGGCTCGTCAAATTTAATACTCAGATTCTTCTAGTGAAATACTTAAGTTTGACACTTAGAGGTTGGACATAGGCTTAGGTTGTAAGCTGAACCAATATAAATGGACTGCGTCTTTCTTCTCTCTCTCTCTCTCTAACTTTTAAATTTTCGCATTATCTTGTATGTGTGTGTGTGTTATTTTTAGCAAGAGTCTCCTTCTGTTTTCAACTTGCAAGAGGTTTCCTTCAGTTTTAACAAGCGCCTTCTATTTTTAAATTGTTTTAATAGGAGTTATCATTCAGTAAGCTCCTTTCGTTTAAGCAAGGTCTTATCCCACAAAAGGCTCCTATCACCTAACAGACTCCTATCATTTAAAAGGCTTTATCGTTTGACAGGCTCCTACTGTTTTTAGTTGTCAACTAGGATCTGTTTATTATACGAATCGAAAGAAATTGCATTTTTTTTACACACAATTCACCCCCCTCTTGCTTGTGTTTTCTTTTATCATCGTGTGCCCCTCTAACCAAAGGTTGTCTAAATTACTCCACAACTTCTATACAATTAAATCAACAAATAGAGTGGAAAAAATGAAGAGCTTGTCTAAGGTTCTCCTTTCACACTTCTCAATTGTTTCAAATCAAGAGATCAATGTTATCCGACAATATGTTGTGAAAGCTTAAACACAACTTAATATAGAATCTTAGTCAAACTTATAGATACTCATAAATGACTCTTAACTTTCTCTTTGTTTTCTAAAAAAAAGTATTTTAAAGAAAATTCAATAGCTTTTCCAATATGAAATTCTACAAATTTATATCAAAAATAAAATTTTTTACTAAAATCAAACAAGAACTAGCATGAATGTCAAAATTATTAGACAAAGATGAGAAAAATGAAACATCGGTATTACCCTGAAAACAAGAACATCACACTACCTAGCAATTTCCTAGAGTAGGAGCCTTTGAGCAACTAGTAAAAGTTGTTCCTTTGTGATCATAAGGGGTTCAAATCATGAAAATAACCTCTTTGTAAAAATTACAAAGACACTACGTACAAACCCTCCTCCGACTCTCATAAAGCGGGGTATGTAATTTAATTAATTGATGTAACTTACGTTCATAAATAAAAGTATACATGTTTTATATTAAAATAAGATAAAATATATAATTACATAATTTTTAACAAGTTACTTATAGAATTAAATATAAGAAATTAAGACTTTATTATAACATATTACATATAAAAATCTATATTTTATTTTTAAAAAAGTTTAAAAGTTATCAAAATCTATTTTTAAAATAAAATTTTATTGCATCATAATTAAAAATATATCTCACATGCACAATAACTTTCCCTCAATTGACACCCACAATTCCTATAAAATCATTCTACAAATTCACAAACAAGATCATAAAATAGGAAAATCCCACGTACCAAAAACTCCATAGATACACTTATGGAGTATTTGGTTGACTGAAATCATCATTTCATTCCTGATCTATGTTTAGTAATAAGTTATTTCCTTGTTTGGTTGAAGAAAATATACATAATATATAATCCAAGAGTTTTCTTACTCCTTGAGTTTGAAGAACAAGAAGAAGAAAAAGAAAAAGACTAATAATAATAATCTTTTTATTAATTGTTTCTTTATCATTCTAAATTTATATTTTTAAACTAGACATTAACATTATACCATTAATAAAAAAATTAAAAATAAAATAAACTAAATAATATATTCTATTTTATTGCAAAAGAATCACTACCTAGCCTACTACTGGTAAGAGTTAAGATACACTTTACAACTGTGTTATATTTGTACAGACATTAACGTTGTGGCTTCTGTCTGCTTCTTCACTGAATCTTATGTACCTTTTGGATTACAAATTGCAGTACCATCATCTCTTAGGTTCAGCTAATTATCAGTAAGTGTGATGCAATATATAACGTCATGATTACGAGTGCTATATATGGACAAAAGGAAGCAGCCTGTGAAGCTGTGGACCAAATACACAATGAGTGCCTGCCATGACTTTGGTTTTAAACCTTTTTTATTCCATAGGTGTTCTCTTCTTTCTTGTCTTCTTATACTGACAGCAGAGGACATGGCCAAGGAACAAATATGTATTGCTATAATGAGTGTTCCTGGAAAAAAAACAAAAAACAAATGTACCCTTTAGCCATAAGGTTAGGGAGTGCGAATTATTCTTTGAAAACATTTTCGTACCAATGCTATATTCTTATTCTATTTTTTTGTGACATTATAGAGGTTAAAGTTGATATTTTAGTCCAGGCCTAACTAGCTCGCACATGAAGCTCTAATGGTTAAAGTTTGAGTTGCTCGAGTTTTAATTTAAATTTAAAAGGCTACTATTGCTTAACAGGTTCGAAATTAAACTAGTTTTAAATTGAAGTCGAATCTATTTAAAAATTTTATAAATCTCGACCTAATTTTGTCAACTCTAATAGAGTCTAATTAGTTCTCTCTAAGTTTATGTTAGCTTCTTAAGTCTTTGAGACTCTATAAATGATGATTTTAATGATTGAGGTTATGTATTGTTACAGGACTTAATGGTTAACTTAATGTTCTAATCTTCTTTCAATAAAGTTTCTTTGCTTCTTTATAGAATATTGTATATTATATATTCAACCTACCAACAGAGAAGATTATTTTTCATTTATAAGTTTATGTTCATATCATTTATTGCTTACTGAATAATTTAAATAAGAACTTATAATAAATTTAATTAAACTGAAATCATCTCCCATAAAAAAGTTAATTATTTGCTTATTTTTATTATTTAAGATGAATCCCAATTAATAATTTGTTCTTATTTCTTAAAAATTAATTAAGTAATTTTTAATTTTGTAGATTACTTTTTTACTCTTAAAATTTCTAATTTTTTGTTTATCCTAATATTATAAACATTGCCAAATAGTCCAAGTATGTATATTTTCTGATTATCACTAATTTTCTATTTTTTATAAACTTAACGCTAATTTGATAGTGAAATTCTTTTAAAAAGAAGAGGATGCAATACAAATTAAGACTGCAAATTCGATATGTAAAACAAATGCTTATATTTGAAAGATATTAGGTAGGGTTTATCATTCTTCTTCCAACAATAAAAGACTAAAGAATGTCACCTTCTAACTAAACAAACTGTTTTTGAGATGAATAAACTCTAATCAAACCGCGCATACACATGAGGCCCTTAAAATAAGGATACATTATGGAAGAACATGATTATCTTAGGGATAGAGATGGTACAAGGATTCAGTTTATGGACACTCATTCCAATTCTCTGAAATCTATAGCATCATGAGCAGTCAGCCTTGGATTGCAGCAGATTGACTGCTCATGATGTTATATATCATTCACAGACATTTCCAAGCTCAACATTTATTGTCTGATCAGAACTCTCTGTCCATGGCTGAAGCCCAGTAGTCAGCACCATTTTCACTTCCAACATGTTGGGTACAAGACACAGGAACCAAGCACAACCCTCTACTCCTCAAGTCCTTTGGATTATCTTGGACATGCTGCAAAAAAGTTATAATTTGTTATTAAGAGGAGTACTTTTCTGTTTTCAGCAAGAGCTAAGCAGAAAAAGAAAAGAAGGGTTATATAAAAGTAATATTTTCTTTTTATTTTCATCATCCCAAACTCTCTTTTTGATTCCAAAATAACCTTTTAAGTAGTCCCAAATTATGTTTTATATCTACTTTCTTTCAGATAAAGGTGCATAAAGCTGGAAACCTTGTTCTATCTCTGCCTACTCTTTATGGATAATATGATAGTTAATTGATGCTTTCTGTACACAAAGCTCTTCCTGAGATTGCTTTTATGGATTGGAGGGTGATTGGAGGGTGATGGATCCAATAAAGTGTGTGTCTCAAGGGCATACACATCTCCTTTGTCCTAGAACCTAACAAACGTATAGTTCTCTACTCTTGCTTTATTTATATTTTCAGTCACAATTATGGGATCTTGGTCTTGCATTGGTAAGTGAAAAGTGGATTTATACATATATATGTGTGTAACTGTGCATGTTTATGTACTTACAGACTGTTGGTTTCCCATTTTTGATGATGGAGTGCCCATGTAAGGGGAACTAAGAGCCTGAGAGGAAAAGGAAAAAAAGAAAAGAATATATGTAAGATTTTTATAACTTTCACAACCAAGAATGATTAGAAAAAACATGAATAATGGAGCACTTTAACTGCATGCTTCTTATCACTGATTGATTCTGAGTAGCATGCAGAGTTCAAAATGTGGAAGAAACATCACCTCAATTTGACCCTGTAGGAATCTGATATACCCAATGGCCTCTAACAAGACAGAAGCTGTGTCAGTCTGCAAAAGGAAGAAGAAGAAGAAAATAAAAGGAAAACACATCAAACACACGCCAAGTTAAGTTATCATTTTTAAACTTTGTCCTTCCTTCAAATGTTAGAAGGAAGAGCCAAGGGACCAAAGATAAAGGGAAAGAAAGAAAAAACAAAAACCTGCAGTATTGCAGAAAACAATGAACTGCTTGCTTCTTAGTGAATCTGTGAGTTTCAATGTATTTATTACCTTTCCAAATGGAGAAACTAGCTGGTGAAGGGCTGTGATTCTGTCACCAAGTTTCTCCTTCCTCACCTGGTTCATTATAGTAACATATAGAAATGAATAGATATCACTAGGTTTTGTTATAAAATTTTATATATTTATATATATAGAGAGAGAGAGATAGACGGAACATAGCAGAAGAATCACACATGCTCTAAGAAGTAAACAATCAAAAAAGACATTAACCTCCCACAGCCGCAGACAGGGAAGTCAGTAGTCACAACACATAATTTGAGAGAGATGTGAAAGAAAAGATGTCACTTACCTTCAAAGGTGGTTGGCTTGAAGATGGCTGAAGAACCCTAGCTTTCTTACAAACTCCACCAGTGGCTGTACTGTCACACTATGGAAAACATAAACCAAAAGAAGAAGATAATAGAAACCCAAATGAAGATATTAGATAGGTTGAAGAAAACTCATGATTCAAAAGAATTCTTATATGCAAATCAGGAAAAGATGGATTCTTTTTTTTTTGAAAGGAAAGTATCATCTTTTTGTTTTTTTTTTTCGTTTTTTTTGGTTATCATCTGTTCTTACCTCAGATGATTGATCTGGATGTTGATGTTTTCCATCTGCTTTGTTGTTGTAAGAGAAGTCAAGTATATTGTTGCTTAAATTTGTAACACAAGACCTAGGGGAAGAGACTAGCATCGTTGCAGGTGACCAACCAGGTCTGCTATCAGGTGCTAGAAACTCTTCATCTACATGAACACCATACAAGTTTCTATACTGTGAAACCTCTTGTTTTACATTACTAACTACAGTAACTCTTGGATTCAATGTTTGGTCTTCCCAGTTCTCCAACTTTTTGGACTGAAACTGACTTAGAGCCAATCTGTCTTCATAACCTGGAAAACCACCCCTGGAAAAACCAATAACGGTAAGGTCTATGGTGTAAGTGATTTAACCATGTCATACAAGAATTCTGATGTGTAAGTTGTTAAGAGGGAGAGTTACATGAGCAGTTGACTCCATGACTGATGAGGAAGTTCTTGGTTATTCTCAGGCAAAGAACTGAAAGGAAGTGAAGAAGATCCAAGCAAATACTGAGGAGGAGGCAAGAAAGATGGAGATGAAGATAACAAGGCAGAAGGTTGTTGAGAAGGTGGATGCATGCTCCACCAACTAGGTTTTCCTCCCATCATTAGTTTACTGATGATGAGCAACACCACCAACCTCTCTCTGCATCAAACTTCAGTTCATAACTTCAAAAACAAACAACTCAAAGAAGAAACCAAAAACAAAAAAGAAACTTTTTTTTCTTCTTCCTTTTCCTTTCACTTTCTTTCTTCACTCACTCATATTCCTAGTTTATGCACCCAAACAAGTCCTTTAAGAGCCCTGCTTTGCTTTCTCAGATGAGGTTGAAGAAAGTTTGAGACTGTGCTCTCTCAAGAAGAGAAAGAAAGAAAGAAACTTTGTTGGAGATGTGGGGTTGGAGAGCTTTGCATATGTTTCCTTCTCTTTCCCTTTTCTTTCATTTACTCAGTTTTTTTTTTCCTTATTCTCTGCTTTTGCTTTATTATAAAGTGGGGCTAGGAAAAAGATGGTGGGAGTGAGAGGCATACAATACAGGGGGGAAAAAAAATCCAATTTTTAGTAATTATTAATAATTATGGTCTATCATAAATAGTAAATTATTAATATTTAATAAAACAATTTATTTTTTATTTTCAGCATTAGTTTGTTTAATATTTTAATCATTTCATGGGTCTCTCACTCACTTTTTGAGTGCAATAATTCCAACTTATGAACAAACAAAATTTCTGAATCTAAGCACCATCCCCACATTCTGAGTATTCTAATAATTAAAAAAAGGAGAACTTGCTAATAAAACCATATCCACAGTACCATTTCATGTACTATATTCCTTTATTGTATTTGGTCCTGATGTTATGGCTATGTAGGCTGCTAGTTCTGAGTTTGCTGCACATGTTCCCAAGTAGAAAGGGTTGATAATATAAATTTAAATTATTAAAAATCTATTTATTTAATAAAATAATTACTAATAACTATGAAGTAATTTTTAAACCATTGCCAACAAAGATAGATGTTATTATATTAAACTATAGTATATTATGGAAATAAGAGAGGGTGTCTTTGCTCTTTTGTGATCAGAAGGTCATAGGTTCGAATATGTTAACTGTTTAACTCGTAAAATGAAAGTTGTAATTGGACTACACGAGCATATAGGAGAGAATTTATGATAAGAATAAATGAAAATAGTTTAATAGTTTTATTAAGATATGAAATTCTTTTGTAATTTAATTAATCTTTTTAAAAATTCTAAATATTTATAATTATTGAAAATTTTTGTGTTTTTTAACTTTTAAAACATTCTCCTCTCTTAATTTTTGCTAAAATTATTAATTTAAATTATATTTAATTGGTTCAAATCAAAATTAAAAGTTAGAAAAGAGTTCTCGTATTAATAATATTTAATTTTTTACGTATAATATTGGTATTATATATGTTTTGTTATTTTAAAAAATTAAAAATACTAAATTATAAAAGTTATAAAAATGATAGTTTTAAAGAATATGAGTTTTTAAAATATTTTTTAACCTAATCTTTTTATTGGTGAAATAAATTATTAATTTATAATGCAAACATGTAATACACTGTTTCCTTGTTTTGTGATAATAGTAGGTATGACTTCTTGGGGATGCAAACAGTGAAAAACATAGTACTAACATTCTCTTAGGCTAAACAAAATCTTACAGCTTCCAACATTAATCAGCTGGCCCACTGTTTTGGGTGAAAATGATGGTTTTCTGGAATCCAAACGTAGGAATATAGGACAGAAGATAAACAACAACAAAACATCAGTACATCACCATCTCTATAGTGACTGCAACTACACGTTTAGTTCCTCATCCCATCTCCCTTTCAAACCTATGCCTCTCTACTTAATGATGTTGTTGAATCTAACATAATGATGATAATTAGATCTTGACTATATATATATTATCTACCGCTTACTTATTAAGCCGAATTTAATTTAATTTAAATTTTGATCAGATTCAAATTTAAGTTTAAATCAACTCTAGTCGATACCATTTTAGCTTTTTCTCAAATTTTGGTCTAAAACCCGATCAACTCGTTGATTTCAGACCGGGCTAATTCGAAAAGACCGACAAGGTAACAACACCAAGAGCGAAGAACAAACCAATTTTCAGGTGAAGACATGAGTTTCATCTATATTTTCTCCTGCTCCTCAATCGTGTGTTATGTAATTTAGCATATGGAATGTGAACTTGCATCACGCCAAGTACGGATATAACTCAAAACGAGGTGATTACTGATTAGGAGACATGAAGATCAACTTTCTGCACATCAAAAGGTACAAACATATGCACACTTAACACATCCTTACTGCTTTATAACAGATGTTGCCATAGATATGGGCCTATCCTGACCTTACATGAACATTGCAGAACCTCAATACCCTGTAGGCTCCAGCAACAAGAAAACTTCCAAATGTGGGAAAGTTGGTGGCTACAGTATGATGCAAAGGAAAATCAAATGAGAGAACAAATTCTAAGTCCTTGATCAATTTTATGCATTAAGAAAAAAGAATTTCTTAGAAGCTGAAAGATGACAAAGAATGATTCCCCATAGAAAATCAAGGGGAATAAATGCTTTATACAGAAAATCAATTATTCTTGAATGATTTAATATTTCTGATTATATTCTTTATGTAGTACTACTACTCTCTTAAATGTTGTTCCTTATGCTATCATTCGTCATTGAATAGGATTTGTATGATTTGCCAAACCACTCTGCCTCTGCATTGCAACCACCAGCTCGTTGCATCTTGGACACCGGAATGATGTTGATGCAGCACATCGTGTTCTCAGGCAATAGTAACAGTACCTGTCAAAAGGGATAACTCAAACTTTAAGTAAAGATCCCTGCAAAACCATCGAGAACAGAAAAAATGTCTTTTATGTGAGGGGATTATTACTATAACGAACTATAACCAAAAACAATTTTGCAGTAGAACGGGAAGATGTAACTTACATGATTCCCCTAATCCCAAGTTAGATAGATTGTAATTTTCATAGTTAGTAGGGTAAATACGTATGACCAAAAGGGCTCCTTTCAGTAGGAACCAAAATTCATATATGTCCATCTGATTTATTTATAGAACCTATGAGTAGCATGATGGGAAAGGGCTAGCTTTCAAGCTTCAGATTTACCAATCACTGTACTTCTGAAAGCAGCAGAAAACAAGTTGGACAGTGGATTAGCTACTCAGAGTGCAAGAAAAGAGTTCTTAAAATGTCATCCTAGACAAGCCTCAAAGCAGAAGATTCTTCGTCAAGGTAGCATTCAAAAGGAAAGGGAGATGAGGAGAAACTCCGTACCTGTGTTGACAAGGCAGAGCTAGAAATGGAATGGTTGGAGTTGCCTGACAGATAGGGCAAGTAGCATCTTCTACTTTGGAACTTGAAGACTTGTCCTTTGAAAATGGGTTGAGAAAGTTTTTAAACGATGATGAATTAAGAAGAGGAAGAAGCAACAATAACATCTCCTGCATGTCAGCCAACAGCACAAGTTCCAGACAAGTTAGAACAGATTGCATATGGATGGCATAGAATCTCAGTCACTTCACAAAGAACAGTAGAGAATTCCCAATAATGTTGAGATATAAATAAGACAAAATGGAAATATAAAATTATAAAAACAATTAGATAAATTTACAAGTAGGTGAAAGAGACAGAAATAAAGCATGCATTCGCATGTAAAGGATTCGGTCAGTATATAGGCAATAGCATGTGAATCTCAATATAAAGAACTTCAAATAACATTATTTATCAAACAAAGCTGGAAAGAAATGTAATTACCGAGAATTCATTCCACACTAATTGTCGATTCATGTACTCAAAGCTAACAGCACGGTTCATATTTGGACTTCCATAGACAAGTCTTGCTTTTAGTATTCTTTCAACAAGGTTCCTATACCTGCAATGACACAAAATATGGAAATGAAAGTCAACTGAACCTGATACATAAAAAGTACTGCATCTTCATAATTTAGGGAGCCAGCATTTCTTCAGTCCATGTACAATCTTCTCTTAATACAACCAGATAACTTTATAACCACAATTTCACCTCTCAACTACAACAAGTTGTGGAATAGTAAACTCAAGAAAACCATGCTCCCAATATACCTTCCTGTATAAAGAAATATCAGTAGGTTGACAAATGAAGAAGCCTTGTAAAGACCCTCCATGTGCTGTGTTAAAATCCACAACTGTCGTGCAAATGGTCTCTGAAGAATACACAAATAAGTAAGCATCCTTTTCATGGGGAAAATGTTAAAAAATGCACGCATAAAGTGTGACAACATTAGCACCTGCTCAGAATCACCCCATCGACGAAATGCTGAGAAAGACTGTAAACGAGCCCAGATGTAGTGACCACCAACAGTGGCAATGCAATACCATAGTTTCTGTGCAACAGTAAGGCCAGGTCCTTCCAATCCTGTTCTAACTGTAGGAACAAAAATTGACGAGTGGAAATTAATATACGTTGATTGTATAGGTCACATTGATGACAAATATAGAGCATAAGTACTGATATTATGAAGAAATATTAGAAAACTAGTATACAAGCATCTCAACTAGAACTATTCAGTGAAACATGGGCCATGGTCAAGTAGAATTCAAGCGTATATTCAATCCTTGAGCATGTTCCTCTTTTTCCATTCCAAAAAGAGAATAATTTTAATTCAGGTGCGCAGAACAAATAAGTCTACATTTTGAAACTCGGCAGCAAACCATAGAATTCAAAAGTCAATAAAGTTTACTGTTTGAGAATTCATGGCACCTTGGAAAATGCAACATGTAAGAAAAAGGAAGCGCAATTAGAAAAAATATATAAAAACCTACTTCAGTAACAAGCAATTGAGGAAGCTACACATGTAAAAGGACATACCCTCTACTCAACCCAGAAAAGCAATTATCAAATTTGGACAGCATTAAACATTTACAGATCCAGAGACATTTACAGATCCAATACCAGCTCAACAACACGAACAGAAAATTTACAGAAGTACATGGCCTGAATGCTTTTCTACCCGATGCAATATATGTTAAGCTTTGGCAAGTCAGAGACCTATAATTCAAGCAACCTACACCCTACATACATTAATCAACTCGAAAATAATAATAAGACCTTAACAGTCTGTGATCATCAGTTAATAGGAGGACTAGAAGTGATAAAAATGTTTGTGTATTCCCCTCAAAAAATATGTATTAACAATAAATCTGAACTTTACCTTTTGTTCTTGGATGCACCGCACGTTCATCCCTATACCTCAAATTCATCAGGGAATTCCCTGGAGTTGGCTTATCTACCCAAATAGAGAATCTCCAAATGAGAAACTCGAGGAAAGCATCAAGTTCGGGCTCATATTGAAATAACATTCCTGGCTAACCCCAAAAAGTTGGATGAAAAGATTAATCCTTGCCCGGGATATATCAGATCTATGCATAGGCTACAAAACTAACGGTATAAACAAGCAGATATACCTTCATTAAAGAGAAGACTTTAACCAATTGTTCCTTTAACATTGCGGACATTTCAATATCCAATCTTGCAGCATCAAATTGATTAACTCTAGATATGGAAATCGGTATACTTGACTGCAATTATAGTCGAGATATTAGAAATAGAAAGGGTTAAAGAAAGAAACTTTTCACTCTTTCCTCTACAAAATTAGAACGCAAATAACCAAATTCTTAAAGTGTAATCCGAATCCAAAAAAGAAAACCCTTTTGGCATTCAAATAGAGCCAGCGGCTCAAAGCAAACAACAAGCAACGAGGATGAACTGGTTCAAGTAATCAATAATTTTAAAACTCCGCTTATCAAAAAGCACTAGATAAAAACATTAGGTAGTAAACCACAGAAAAAACATAAAAGAGCGTTTCAATAATCTGAAGTAACCACATTTCCGATACCCTTCTAACATGAACCAACTATCAATTTAAGTCAAAATTAAGTAAATTGAGGTCAAGCATGAAGCATTAATAAGAATTGAAGTAAATTGATGTCAAGCATGAAGCGTTAATAAGAATTCAAAGAAAGGCTCCAGCTTTTTCACATGACTTGGAAAGAAAGTTGAAGGGGAATAATTGGAAAAAGGAAATAAGAAAGAAGCAAAATTAAATGTCCGCAAAGGTAAGATACCAGGTGGGATAGAGCCATAGATTGCCACTGAGGAAACAACTTTCGGTATGAGCGAAGCCATGCATCTTCCGGTGGTGGAATTTGTTGTGGCGGTGAGGGAGGAGGAGGAGAGAGACTTGTAGCATCCATTTCTGTAAATGATAACGATGATGAAGATGATAACGATGAAAGTACCCAATTGGGGTTGCTAGGGTTTTCTCTGGTAGATTGGAGAAAAAGTTTGGTTCTTGAAGAATTTTACAAGTAGCACCACATGGTGATGTCAATTATGGGATTGGGAGGGACTGTTTCCTCTGTGTTTGGCTTGATGTTTGTGCCCTGAATCACATAATCAAAATCTTTTACAATTACATTCCCATTTCCCAAGCAGCTTGCTTAGCCTTTAAATTTTAATGAATCTTTTAAATTATAATTAATTAATTTAGGTTCTAACCAAATCAATTTAAACTAAACAAATTAGATAAAATTAATTAAAATTAAAATATTTTGATTTAAATTCATTAAAGAATTAAATTAAATTAAAAATTTTATTTAAATACTTGATTTTTGAATCTTATTAACTCGTTATTAATTATAAATTTAACATTATTATTTATTATCAATTTTAAATTAAACGATTTAATTAATAATAACACAAATTTTGAAAGAACTTACAAAACAAGACCATTTATAATCAATAAAATCATTTGAAAATTTTGTTGAATTTTTATATTTTGACATATTTCCTTCATTTTTAAATTAATTTTTATAAATTTAAATTTTTATTATAAATTCTATTTACAAAATTTAAACTAACAACATCCCTACTAGAGAAGAGATTTCTTTATATCCGAAAGAAAAAGATAGAACGAATGATGAATTTTCATCTATCAATATTTTGGCAACGAGTGAATACTCGATTGAGAAGTTCAGTAATACGTAGCCTTATAAACTTTTCAAATAACCCGCATTATGTATTATAATGCTACATGTAATGTTGCATGTTAAAAATGAAATTGTTTTAAAATTTACAAAATAACAACTGATGTCATAAAAAATAAATATCTGAAAACTATTTTACATTGACAAGTTTAACAAACTCTCTCTCAACCTCATTAGCCAGCTTCCCCTCACCCATCTTCCTCAACCCACTACTCAAAATCTTTACAACATAATCATCAGCCGTCCACGTGTCCCCACACCCGCACCTCCTCATCATCTCGCAAATCCTGACCGTAGACTCCCTCCTCCCCGCCTCAACCACAGCCCTCACCAATCTCTGCGCTCCTCTATCTTCCCTCCCCCATTCCACTCCCTCCAACCCCTCCACCACCCTATCGATCTCCTCCGACATGTCGTTCCTCGAGAGCGCGAGAACGACGTCAGCATAGAGGTTCAGGTCCACCTGTCCCGGGTAATCTGACCGGAGGGCGGAGAGGACGTGGAGCGCCAGGTTCGGGTGGTTCTGGCGGAGCAGCTCGCGTAGGGCCGCGATTAAGTCTGATTTGATCAGGCGCGTTAGATTAGGCAATGGTGATGATAATGATGATGACGAGGAGGCGGCGCGTTTGAGAGATTGGATGGCCAGGATTGCTTCGGTGCTCAAGATTCGGCCTTTGACTAACGGCCCACGGTTGGAGCGCGGACCGCACCGTACTGGAATGGAGCAGTTTATGGTTAGGGTTTTCGTTTTGGGTGTGGAGAAGATTGGGGAGGAGGAGCAGGGGCAGTAGAGAGTAGAGTGGAGAGAGGAGGCCATTATCGGAACAGGTGATACGTTTGAGTTCAAAATGGCGGTGATGATAAGAGGGGGAACATTTACATTTGTGTCAATAGGACGATTTTGCCCTTTCTATAGAATCTTAATGTTGATTTTTACATTAAGGAGATTAAATTAATCATTTTTAATACTATCATATTATATTATATTCTTTCTAATTTTTTAAAATAATTTATTTACATATTAGTTGAAAATGTAATTTTCATTTTAATATGTTTATAAAATATTTAAATAGGCGTTGTTATTATTTTTATACTTTATTTAGAATACAATAAATACTATTTTATTAAGTTATCTTTATATTATTAAAATGGATGCTTTTGAGAGTTCAAATAGTCTTTTTTTTATATATATCCAATGGGCCTAGTTTGCCAGTTTTCTTTAATTGTTGAACTTTTTATGGACTTGGAAATAAAATTTCAAGGCCCTGTAACATGACACAACACAAGTAGCAATCACAATTGATCAAGGATCAAATCATAAAATTTAAAATCATTAGTGGGTTAATTTCTGAATTGTCAGACTCTGCAATAATAATATACACGAGATATAAAAAGATTCAGTAATACGTAGTCTTACTTCTAATTAATAAATCACAATTGATCAAGGATCAAATCATAAAATTTAAAATTATTAGTGGGTTAATTTCTTAATTGTCAGGCTCCACAATAATAATATATACGAAATATGAAGAGATCCAGCAATACGCAATCTTACTTTTAACTAATAATTTTAAAAATTGTCAAGCTCTTATCTTATTAATAATCATATTATACACAAGTTTCACCTGTCAATATCAATTTGGTACTTTTTGGATAAAACAATCCCACCATTAACATGAAATTCTTCATTTGTTATTAATTGAGGAAAATTATGTAGAACCCTCCTTTTCATGCTTTATGATCACCATGTTAGTATACATCAACATCACTATTTTATATAATAATTTAACGAATTTACAAAACTGAAATAACTAATAATATTACATATTCAACATTTTTTACTACACTAATCAATTTTGTAAGTCTCAAGTGCAACTTAAACATTTAATTAGAGGTTTATTTCGCTATTTAATAATGTATGAATAAATTATTAAGTAAATATAACAAATTTTGAATTATTTGATGAATTAGTCAAACTGAACTAATCAATAATATTAAAGATTCAATATCTCATGTCTGATTAACAAAATTTTGAGAGTCTTCTGTGCAATTTAGATTTTGAGTGAATCATAACTTGTACCATTCTGATAGGATTGAAGCCCCCTGTATTTGTTAGAGTGTTTCAACCCTGTGTTATTTAACATGTGTAAATTTTATATAAATATATAAAAAAAATTAATAAAATATGGTAAGAACTAATTAACTTAAACAAATAATTTGATTGTCTCGTGTTGATTTAACCAGCACATTCTTCCTTTGAAAGATTGGTGACTGATGAAAGGTGGTCAAGTGTAACAGCGAGATTAGAATATTTCAACTCTCCTTAAGTCCTTATCCGTCAGTCACTGTTATAATTAATTCACAATCTGCCAATAGAATGGATCTGCAATTTATTAATTAGATGAGCACTGGTTTTAGTTGACTAGGGCCAGCTGCAATTAAGCCCTGTAAAATCTGGATTACAACATTCTACAAGACTTGGAACAAACGTAGGAGGAATATACATTATCATTATTTATGATGATTTGACAGACTAATCAGGATTTGTGGTTTAGTTTGCCAAGAACATGCCTACCATAACTTCCATTCTCTACAGGTTATGATTAGGTTTGCATCCTTATCATCGAAGTAATAAACATTAACTTCTCCAATAGACATGTGTGAACTACTAATCCTTCATACATTCCTTTGTCTTCTGATGATGATTGATTTGTCAGGTTGAGAGAGCTCAGACCATATATCAGATCAGACAAACTGTTGCTTTGGGAATGATCCCATTTTCTACCACCTTTTTTTTAATTTCCTCCTTCTGCATATTCCAAACTCTTCTCGAGTTCAGATCAGGCTTTGGAGTGACAACTTTAAAGGGTAATCTTCAATTTCTTGTCATGAAACCACTAAGCACTTAGAGATCAAATGTTAGAAACCAACAAACTTCACAAAGTGCCCTTTAGCTCAAATTTCCCACTTTTGCTTGATGTTACTTTTCACCCAATAATATTCTGACAAGTTTTCTGATATATGCTCATGGAACTTTTTGAAACATCCATCCATGGATATGGCATTGCCTTTGGGACTAATCTCATCCTCAAATTTATCTGTGATTGTGATCCTAATATTGTGATTATGCTTGGAACATTAACGTAATTTACTGTAATTACGCTCGTATTATCCCAAATAATTGATAACTCTTATATAAGAATAAAAGAAGAAAAGGATATAAATTTTCATGCAAGGTGAGTCAGGTATGATAATCACTCAAACACATGTTTTTAGCATTGGAGAATCTATACATACTAGTCAAGCAATTTGGACGGAACAAAATGCATCTGATCATATGTCTGAATACTCGACATCCACTATATGATGATAAGAAAAAGATGGTGTTTTGCTAGATTCTATCCAAGAAACGATCATAAGCTTACAATATTCATCAGCCGAATATTATAAGAGATCATTTGATATTTCTGATACTTTTAGCCCATGTTATCAAATTCGGACCGGACCGGTCGGCTATTCGGTCCGGTTAGACAATTTTTATTATTTTTATTATTTTTTTGTATTTTTTGGTATTTTTAATATTTTTAATATTATATATAATTAAATATAATTATTGTATAATTATGACGTCACACCGGTTCGACCAGTAGTTGAACCGGTCAAACCTATCAAACTGATGACCAATAAAATTTTCGATTCGACCGGTTAAGATTTGAGATCACTGCCTCTAGCAGGTTCAATGTAAACTTGTGACGGTGAAAACTACGTACAATTCTGTGGGTCTAGTTCTGGAAATAGAAAGTACACAGTAAAAGGCTGCATTTGACAATAATCAGTAATCGGTGCTTTACTATTAGGTTTCGGTCA
>JAOTAX010000005.1:3051262-3064273 GCA_025629825.1 Erythroxylum guanchezii
ATAAGTAATTAAAATACAATTATTTATTAATTAAAATATTATTAATTAGTTACCGTATAAGTAATTAAAATATAATTATTTATTTATTAAAATATTGCAATTAAAATATTATTAATTAGTTACAATATAATTAATTAAAATATAAATCATTTATTAATTAATAATTATATCGTAACAATATAATTAATTAATTAACTAATTATAATAAATTTTTATTTCTTAGTATTTTTACAAACCAACTACTATCAATGGTAATGGTAATCATTCATTCCTTTTAACCAACCATCATAATTATAATGATGATATTCATTTCCATTCATTACTATATTCATTCCCATTTCTATTACCATTCCTCTGTACGAATTAACTGCCCCCTTATGGTATAATTTCACTCATTTTTAAAATATTTTTATTTTAAATTATTGAAGATACCTCATGATATTTTTATATCAAGAACTTATTGAATTATTTTAAAATAATTATTATACATATAAAATATTAACAATTTAGATAAAAATGTTGACAAATTAAATAAAAAATACTACTACTACTACTACTATTATTATCATTATATTAAACACTGAAAATAAATAAAAAAAATTGTTGAAAATAGAGTAAGAAAAAAAAAGAAATATGAATCACAGGATCAGAAGCTTTGTCATAGAGCGTGTGATATTTTGGCAGATTGAGACCAAGTGAAAAAGGACAGACAGACAGCTGTTTGGTGTTCGTCCCATCACTTTCTGCTTCTGTGTCTCTGATTTTCCTCTTTTTCTTCTTCCTCTTCTTCTTCTCCTCCTTTTACCTTTTTTTTTTAAACTAATTGTTTTTAGTCGGTTAAATTATAGTAAGTAATAATAATAGCTATACTGTGAGAAACAGAGTGTGCAAAGTTGCCGGGAGGGAGAGAGAGATCCTCTCTCGACTGTCGGTGGATTTCGGTGGTCGGAAAAGGCAAGACAATACTGTAACTGTTACAGTAGAATGTGGTAAAAAAGCTTATAGCTTTGGCTTCTCGACTCATTGTAATCATACCAAGTTGTCTCAGACATACTGTAATGGAGTGAAGTGGTGAGATTTTTCTAGTTAGAAAAATATTATTATGAACATTCTGTGAAATATTGTTTTACTTGAATTTTAACTCTATTTTTAAGTGTTTTTAATGAGTTTTATATTATTATTTGATTTTTTAGCATAAAAATATATTACGAGCATACAAAATACTGTTTTCATTGAGTATATATATATTTAATCAATCAATTAAAACCCGAACTAAAAATTAAATTAGTAGATAAGAGGTTTAAGATTTAAAAGGTTCAATTGATATTATCCTTTTATTAAATCGGTTAAAGATTAAATAAAATTTAAAATTTAAAATATAATTGAAAGAAATTGTCGTTACCAGTTTAATTAAAAAGATTGTTAAATGAAAATTAATCTATTTATTTTAGTTTATAAGAACTTATTAATTTACAAAATTGACAGATAAATTAATAAATTGATCGTTTTTTTACAAAAAAGTTATTAAAGTAAATCGAATCAAAAAGTTGAACAGTTCAAGATTTTTATAGTTAAACAGAATGAATCGGTTGAGTTTTTTAATTTTTAATAATATTAAAATATTATTAAATATTACAGTTTAAGTTAAAATTTTATAAAAATTTTAAATAATAAACAATAAATGAATAGAGAGACGAAGGCATGATTTTTAACTTGATGGATGAGGCTGTGGTACTGCAAAATTTGCAAGTTGTAAACAATAAAATGCATGTTAATATTTAAATGAAAATATAAAATTTTCTTATTAGTTTATAAATAAATAAATAATAAAATGTATGTAAATATTTAGATAAAAGATGCAAATTTATGACAAGAGTTTATTTATTTTAAGAAATAGTTTTATTATTTTTAAAATTTCATAATAATAGATTTTTAAAATAAATTTTATTAAGTTTTTGTGAAATTATTTTCTTATAAATAGTTATTAAAATCACGTTAAAACAATTATAAAGCTATTATCACATTTGTAATAATTATATAATAAATTTGATTAACAATTTCTAAAACTTTTTAATAATATAAATAATTTGAGTAATTTACAAGAGATAAAAAAATTATCTTTTACATTTTTTTATAATTTTTACAAAATTTTAAATAAATTACAACAATAACCATAATTTAGTTAAAGTTTATGATTTGACCTGTTACAAGTTTTACTTGAGAAATCTCATGTTGATTATTTCATGTAGTTTTTTAAGATACGACAATAATAACACTCAGTATAAATTCCGGTAATAAGCGGAGCAATTTCTTAATAGAAAAAAAGCTTAAGTAAATGATTTTGACAAAAAAGAAAAAAGAAAACAACATATATTTTTAATTTTCTATATTTAGATGAATATTATATTAGATAAAAAAGGTTGATTAGTTCTTGGAAGTTGAAACAGACATTTGATTTAACAACTGTAAAAAAATAAATAAATTATGAACTTGGATAAGTTCATCTTCTCAAATCACAAACCACACCAACTTCTTTCATTTCTGTGGTTTGTTTATTGTAAAAAGGTGGTTAAATCAAAAGGCTTTGCATTGAAAGAAAGTGGGGATTAGAGTGTTTCATTTTTTTTTTTAGATTTAAGCAAAAAAAAAAAAAAGATAAAAAGGAGAAAGAAGCAAAGTGTAGTTACAGAAAGGCCAAAGAAGCTTCTTTTCTGCATCAAGCCATTAACAATAACCAGCTCTTGCAGAGTTAAACCAGACTGCCTGTTCTACTTTCTGCTTCTTTTTTTTTTTCTCTAAAAGACACCAACTTTCTTCTTGTTACAAGCTTCTCAACCTTTGCTCTGTGATAAAATTTCCAACTTTCTTCATTTTGTGGCCAACTTTGATGTCTAGACCAAAAGAACATGATTACATAGGCTTATCAGAGACCCCTTCAATGGAGATCTCTGATAAGCTATCTTCTTCTTCTTCAGCTTCTACTCTCTCCACTGATGAGAAGAACAAGAGCAGTACTTCCCTGAATTTGAAAGAAACTGAGCTAAGGCTTGGCTTGCCTGGTTCTCAGTCACCAGGAAGAAAACCACAACCTGGGGCTGGGGTGTCTCTTTTTGGCAAAGATATTGACACCAACACTAAAGTGTGTCCCATAAGCCCCCTAAAGAATTTAGTTTCTGGGGCTAAGAGAGGCTTCTCTGATGCCATTGACGGGTCTTCTGGGAACTGGGTTTTCCCTGTGAACAATGGATCTGAAGTTGATTTGGGTACTATTTTGTTCTCTCCCAGAGGTGAAAATGGTTCTGCCCAGAAATGTTGTCTACCTGTTCCTGCCAAGAAGGAGGTTGTTGGTGCCGTTGCTCAATCTCCAAAACCATTTCAAGAGAAGAATAATCAAGTGTCTAGTGGAAACGAGAACACTAACCCCCCCGCTGCAAAGTAAGCTTACTCTTCCTTCCTGATCAATGTCGGTAGTGCCTACAAAGTTCTTCAAAAACAATTGAAATGTGGTCAAACTATTACATCCTTGAACATAATCCGGTCCTGAGTAAACCAGTTTACTTGTATTGTATGTTTGTGTCTGCTTTGGTTTGTGCAAAGAAAGAGGGAGTATGAACCTCAATTTTAGTAATGGTTGCAGATAGCCCTGTTGAGCATTTTTTTTTCTGACTGGAGAGTTGAAAAGACCAAAGAAATTCCTTTTCTTTTCCTTTTCATATGTTCATTTATTCTATGTATATGACCTTGCCATAGTTCTCTTGAAACAAGGACTTTTTAATTTTCTCCCCTTGTAATTGAAGATCAGATTTTGCTGTGTCTTATGTTTTTCTATGCACAACCACTTGTTGATTGTTTATTGTTAACATTTAGCTTTCTGTTTGGATTACAATTTCTCCAGTGAGGTTTACAATTCAGAATAAGCTAGTGGTGTTCTTGAAAGCACTTGCAAATTCAAGCCTGCTTAATGACAAAACAGAAACATAGCAATTTTAGACCTTTTCTTTTGCTAATTGAAAATTCCTATTACAGGGCACAGGTAGTAGGATGGCCACCAATTCGGTCATTCAGGAAAAATACCATGGCCTCCAATATGACAAAGAACAGTGATGATGCCGAAGGAAAGTCAGGATTTGGGTGTCTTTACGTTAAAGTGAGCATGGAAGGTGCTCCATACTTGAGGAAGGTTGACCTTAAAACCTATAGCAACTATGTGGAACTCTCTTCTGCTCTTGAAAAGATGTTCAGCTGCTTTACCATTGGTACTCTTCCTTTCTTCCTCTATCCTAGCAAGCACATGTAAAGTTTCTGCAACTTGTTTATGTGTGAAAAAGTTACCTCTCAGTTTTTTTTTTCCTCTAAGGAAAGAGTAAATACCTTTTGTTTTGATGAGTTTTGTCTTTTGTCATTCACCTTAATGTTGTTTTGTGATATGTGAGAATAGATTGTTGACTTTGTTTCATGAATGAATCTAATTCAGGACAGTGCAGCTCTCATGGTCTTCCGGGAAAAGATGGCCTCAATGAGACCCATCTAAATGATCTTCTCCATAGTTCTGAATATGTTCTTACATATGAAGACAAGGATGGTGATTGGATGCTGGTTGGAGATGTCCCTTGGGAGTAAGTGCCATTCCTGAGAACTATAGCTTCAAAATCCTGAGTTTTAGATTCTTTTTTTTTTAATCAAATCAATGTCCATGATTTGTTCTGTGACGTATGAGGTTGATGGAATTGCTACCCCAAGTTGGAAACTCAGGAAGACAGAAACATAATTGACCAGAATGGTTTCGAAGATGAAATATTCCCCATTGTATCATCAGAAGTTGCTTTGGCATCTGCTGACATGCAATTTGAAGCAATTTCATAGGATGTCTCATTCTCGATCTAATTCTTCTGAGCTCGTGTATCTTAGTTGATCTTCTATTATTGCCTACGACAACTGAATTTGTTTCCTTCCATTACAGGATGTTTACTGACTCGTGCAGAAGACTCAGAATCATGAAAGGTTCAGAAGCTATTGGTCTTGGTATATCCTTAAATTTATTAGCTACCTCTTTGATGTTCTTAATGTTTATAAATGGCTTCAACATGATTTGGTCTATCATCTTGCTATTTGCAGCTCCAAGGTCCGTGGAGAAATGCAAGAATCGTAACTAGCATAAAATTCATGAAGCTCCAAAGGAGAGATGTTTTCTGAAGTTCCCAGTAAGTGTTGAAGGTTGTTGAATTGAGTGCTCTGTTCATGACCGCTATAGATTTCCAAATGTCTTAAGAATATGATGTATTTCGTGCATTTGAGTAAAAAACTTCCACTAGACAGGATATCATGGGAGACATATCCAGAATATCTATGTTTGTATTGGTGCACTTTGTCTGTTGGACTCCATTTTCCCATGGGTTTGTGATATTATTGTGTAAATGTATGGCTTGCTGGTTATGAATCTCTGGCTCTCCGTCTAGCTTAGTAGTGAGTTTTTTCTTCAAGACATTTATTGGAAGCTCCCAAATACCCGAAGCTACAGTAACCTACGTATTTTCCTGGTAGTTTGATTAGAATTGGACGCTTGGAACAAAATAACTCTACCCGAAAATCACTTCAGGTCGATGGGATATTTGGTCAAAACTTGCAAAGATGAGTGCCTTAACTTTAAAACTTGGCCATCATAAAGCAGATGACTCAGCTGTACCTGTCAATCTAATGTTCAACGATTGGATTATTTGCTTTTCCTGTAATCATTGACCAGGAAAACTCCGTTCGCAACTATCATCAGCATTTACCCACAGCTTATTGAGTGATTGTAACAGAATCAGGAACATTTATACGATTGTGCAAAAAT
Organism: Erythroxylum guanchezii; assembly: GCA_025629825.1. Classification (NCBI taxonomy): domain Eukaryota; kingdom Viridiplantae; phylum Streptophyta; class Magnoliopsida; order Malpighiales; family Erythroxylaceae; genus Erythroxylum; species Erythroxylum guanchezii. The sequence continues at coordinate 3,057,096 of JAOTAX010000005.1, forward strand.
ACAAGAGTTGAAAAGTATTTCATTCTCATCACAGGATTACAAATTTCAGGAGGTAAGGTTGAGAACGGATGCATGATATGAAATGATGGAAATATGCAGCTAAACGTGATAAAACAAAATAATAACTTTTTGGAGTTAACTCAGAAAGTCGATGAACTAAACAACAACAAAGGAGAAGAAAGAAAAAAAAGAATGGAGAGTGATTAGCAACAGTGAAATCTAAACAACTATGAAGAAAATGTATATGGTATTAACTCTGGTGCTTTAGTATGGAGCAAAACTAAAACCGGCGGTGTCAATCAGTGCTTTTTAAGATCCTGGTTGTGAGATTTGAAGATACACCATCTGGGTATAACCATTAAACACGGAAGTCTCAAGTTTACCTAAACCCAGCCGCTGGAATAAGCCATATCGACCATCTTCAACAATAGGACTAACAGTACGGGCGGGATCATATCGTGTTTGATGAGTGAGGGAAGGACCAGCCGCAGGGGGAAGCTCCCAGTAAACATCAAGGATTGATTCAACAAACCGACTGTTCTGAAAATGTTCCTCATAAGAGATTGGTTTATTACTGTGGTTGAAGTTATCACGCATCCAGCCTCTAACTCCCCACCAAGCTTCATTTGGTCCACATAAACCATCTATATTGACCGCCTTTTCCCAGAATATCTTTCTTTTCAATCTAATCCTGGCTTCATCACTGTCTACAAAGCAGCTGTGACCGCCTCCTACACTTGATTAAGAAAGAGAAAAATGATTGACACTTGAACGTGAAGTACAAAAAAGTCAGTAGCAATAGAAATGAAGAAAATACTAAAAATACCAATATCCAATTCTGAATTCCTCAAGCATATTACTATATTGATGTAGAAGACAAAGAAATACATATGCACATACTTGAAATAAAAAAGCAATCCTAATTAAACTTCCTTATATACAGACATCCCTTTATAAGGACGAAAATTTGCTGAACTTCTTATTCCAAAGTTAAGAAGTTCTCCGTAAAGACTGTTCCTGTGTACTTGCATTCAGGCACAGAAAAACAGAGAAGACAGGCAGTGAAACATCACGCTGTAGTGAATCCCCACCATGAGTTTAGGTAAAGGATAAAGGTTTTAAGGAAGAACGCATAGGATAAATCATAAAAGAACCAAAAATTTAGATAAAAGACTAAGTTCTACATCAGAAGGTTTTATGTGAGTTTAAGGCAACAAACATGAGACTGTTGAGACGCATATTTCAAGATACACTCACATCTGTAAGCTTCCCAAAATAAAGCCTTTCAAAACTTCGAACTTTTAAAAATGATTTGCCGATCTGGTGAACGAAAAAAGAACTGCTATGGTAAATTCAATGTGCATAAAGTCCCTAATCAGTTATGGATAAAAATCTTATTCATCTATGCTTTATAAAACTTAACTACACGGGAATAACAGGAAGTTCCTCGAGGTCAGGCATGAGAACTTTTTCCATTTCAAATGTATGTCAAGACCAATAATTATAGATTCATAATGCTCACAGAGTTATAAAACCAGGAAAATCATTAAAACAGAAGGGATAGACCATGCACCTCTTATATAAGACTGGTCACATATCTGCCTCAGAGAGTAGTGATCTCCAGTCCCAGTATCATAGTTATCCTCAAAAACCAGATGCTGAAACCCAGAATCAAGTGCCTGTTTTACCCTGCCCAAGGAACCACTAACTAAGAAAAACAGGCTTCCAGAAATCTTAGCAAACTCAGATGCATAAATAGATGGTTACTGACCTTTTTAACTCATTTTGATGATCGTCAAAAAATATGAGAACTCTGCTCAAATCAGTGATACCATGCTTTCTCATCACAGCATTCCAGTTAACACTTCCAAAATCTACAAAATCCTTTCCAGCAAAATAAGTACAATTTCCATCAACATAAGCTGGCCCCTTCTTCAAATATTTCTCTGGATGCCTCGGTGAAAGTGAAACAATAGGAGTGTTAGGCATAGCTTGCCGCAGCACCCAAGTGGAATGCCCCTTAAAAGCACCACTTTCGATCATAAGATCTGGCTTAAGCCATCGTGCAATGAACCAAAGCCCAAAGCTATGGTCAAAACCCATTCCATACATGTTGTTTTTGATTGGTCGAGTTTCATATATTGGTACAAACTCTTCCAAACCCTTGATTAAATCCTTCGATGTCCACTCCACTGTTTTTCCATATTTCGATCTGCCTATGCCAAGGACAATAATTAAATGGGGGCAGAAGAGAATAAGAACAATAACTCAGAATCAAACTCCGAAACTAATGAAACATACAAAACTTTTATCATCATAAAGGTCGATCAGTAAGAGAACAAACAAAGCAAGGGTAGCATGGAACGAAGGTACCCTAAATCCAAAAAATTATTCTGTAAGCATACACCAAACGAGTAACAACTAGAACAGACAGCCAGCTGCAAAAGTAGAGCTTGAAAATTAAAAATGACCAGCAACGCAGCTACAAACTAAACGATCCCTATACCTACTGGCCAATTAAGCGTGATTTGAACCAAAACAGTTGAATGGTTTGGGAACAAAAAGTCCACAAGTACAGTAAAATATTTTACACTTGTTAACTTAAGCTACCAAAATGCTTAAGATTTCAATTCCATTTACTGCAATGGCAATTACAAGAAAGCCTTCTCATTTAGTCGTTCGCCTCACAAGACCAGAACTAACAACCCATCGACATCTGCTATGAACTGAAAATTACAGTAATACACTAATGTTTAAACTCAGTAAACCCACATATAAAACGAAACACATACTGAAATCTAAGTCAAAAAAGATTCAAACTTTCCCATCCACAACCACAAAAAGACCAAAACCAGATCTGAATTAATCCCATTTAACCATAAAACATAAAACATAAGCAAACAGATACTTACACCAGGGAACACCGAGAGATCCAAAATCCGACTCAAGTCCATCAAGCCCAAAGAAACCAACACGAGACTTCGGATCAAACGGCGAGATACAAACGAAGTTCCGAGAGTGGAAGAACAGAGAAGCAACCGATACGAACACTAAGACAAGGCAGAGTACGAGGCACGCAGTCGGGGCCGTACACTGACAGCAAAAGTGCGAAAAACGAGTCAAGTAATTTGAGGTTAACAAGTAGAGCTTCTGTCTCTTCGTCTTGGATTCGTCAGTGCCGAGGACGGAGTCGTCGTCTTCGTCGGAGTGAGAAGCGGTGCGTCGCGAAGAGACCACGCGTTCGAGCATCTTGGTGGATGTGGCCGTGGTTGTCACTGTCGTCGGACCCTTCGGTGTGAGTGCATCTGTGCCGCTCTAGTTTGTTTAGTAAAGGCCTGGGAGTGAGTGTCGTGATTTTTTTGTTTTCTAATTATTAATTATATTTATTTCTCAAAATATCAAAAATGTGAATACATTTTGGGCTTTTGGCCTATTATCTCTTTTGTTATTTTTCATATTAATTTCAAGATAATTTTCTTTGCGAAAAATAAAAAATTCAGTTCAATGTACATATCTTCTTGGTACAACAATTTGTTTTTTTGGAACAAAGCAACCGTGGTTAATGTTTTGAAACTCGGATCGGTCATTGAATTGGTAGTCTTATTGGTTACTGGTTTGATCGGTTCGATCGGTGAATTAGTCGAACCGGTGTGACGTAATAATTATGCAATAATTATATTTAATTATATATAATATTAAAAAATTTAAAAATTTAAAAAATAAAAAAAATAAAAAAATTGTCGAACCAGTCCGACCGGTCAATTGATCGGTTCAGACTGGGTCAATTTATAGCCGGTTTTGAAGGATAAATCGGACCGAACCACCGACCAGTCAGACTGACCGGTCCGGTTCGAGTTTAAAAACAATGACTGTAGTCATTTTTCTTTGAATGCATACTGAATAAATCTCTGAATTGATACAATAACCTGCAAATTACACTAACTAGGTACTACACACTAGGCAAATCTTAAAAAAAAGAAAAAAAAAAGGTTCACTTATAAAGTAGATTCTATTATGTTCAAAGTTGTGGAATATATGCTTTATAACAACAAAGAAATAAAAGAGGATTATGCAAAAACTAACTTTTATAGTTTTGTTTTGAACTTTGATTCATATGTTTTATTGATGGTAAAAACCAATTTCCGAAGTGAAGGGGACTAAACACGAACAAGAGGCATCGGTACAAGAATCCGACAAAATCGACGAAATTGAAGAGATATAAATGAACAAAAAGAAGAACAAAATTAAGGTCTTTGGCAATTAATGTAAGTGGTGTTCATCGTGTTAAGCAAAGGAGGAGAGTTCTAATCAAAGTTAAGCTAAATTGTGTACCAATATAATATAAGCAAAAGGGATAATTTCATAAACAAATTACACTTAGGACAGTTTCTTACAACAGAAATGGAAAATACTAACCATAAAAGCAGACTGATCATTAACCATAAAAGCAGACAAGAGATAACTAGTCTGTGATCGGTTCTAATGTGGACAAAAAGTAGTAGCATCTTCTGATATCACAAACTTGGTCTCTTCCAGAGATCTTCCTTGGCAAATCATCTGCACATGGCCTGTTTGTTCCATTCGCATTTCCAAATCACCAACTGGTTCTTGGTGGCGGCGTGGCGGCTGAGACGGGGGCGACTCTTCCCTTAACAGTCGATAAATGGAATAACAAAGTACTCGTAAACAAATAATAATGGCTATGATCACTAAAGCTGTTAGGACATAGTCCTTGACAGTACGAGAATGGTCGCATCCAAATATAATTCCTAGACACACCATTGTCCAGAGTTAAAATCTCAAGCAAATGAGATATATAGAAATATAAATGCCTACTTTTGGATTCCTTCTCTTTCAAGTTTGGTATTGGGAAGTTGATGCAAAGAATCTATTGAAGAATGAATATGAATCCCTCTTAGCAGAAAGAATGATCTTGACTATTGAAGACGAAGCTTTAATGCAGTAAGACTATTATAAGTAGTGATGAGACTAGGTTTGTTGGGTTGTGTATTTCATCAGAAGTAAAATCAAAGCATTAACCTTCAAAAGATTGATACTTTCAGGCTTCAGTTTCATTGTTTTTAACAAAATCTACCCCAAGATGCACTTTTTATCTGAAACTTTAGTTTCCTCTGATGTAGCTTTGCTTTTGGTTTCTGAACTTGCAGCAGATTCTTATTTCACGTGAGACCCAGTTGTCCGTTTTTTCAAAAAGGTTACGGATTGCATAAGAGTATCTTTCTGCGGAGGAATTCTGTTTATACCTAAACCAGAATCAAAGCAAGCCTTTTGCTTTTTGGATACTAAAATATGGGAGTCCTCAATCCTTTTATTTGTATCTTTTCCAGGTTCATGCTCTACACAAACTAATAGTCTACTAGAGGATAGTGATTGAGGAAAATTCTGAGAAATGGGACCAAAAGAAATGACCGCTTAGCAGGAATTGGCCTGAAAGCTTTTGTAGTAAATTAGCAGACATGTTAAACGGCTCAAGAGCATTCAGAGATACAAAATGAGGATATGGAATAACTGGTCTAGTCTTTGTGGGCCTTTACTGCAAACTCGAAAAGAATGGATTTTTACGTCATATAAAATATTTATAATATAAGATATTCTCCAACGTATCTAAAAGTTGGGGTTTTTTAGTGGTAAACACATGATTGCTTCCAGGGCTCTCTTCAGGTAAGTTTCCAACGTTTGTTTCTCGGAAAAAATTGTATGATTTCTAGTTTAAAAACAATTTCTTGTCACTTTAGGATAGTGAAATAGGTAGTTAATTTAGGTTGTTGGTGTTGATTTTTGTTGGCCTGCTGTGTTTGCAGAGCCGATAATTTGACGAAATTGATCACTTCTAGTTCTCATGCAAAAGCCGAGCCGCTTAATTGCTTTCAGGTTTTTCACTTTTTGGGCCATTTTTGTTGTTGATGTTCTTGAGGAATGACTGTAAGCTGGAAAAAAGTATAGAGCTTTTGCACCAAGTGATGTAGCGTACTGAAGATATCTAATTGTTTGGTAGAATTTGGGGAAAACAGAAAGAAGTTGCTTATTCAATCTTCAATTTTCGAACAGTTACACTAACAGAAATGGAAAACGAAGAAACACCCTCCATTTTCTGCTCGTTTCTTCTACTTGTTTTGTTCTTTTAAACTCATTAACCTCCAGGTTTCCAAGTCTATTTGCAGAAACAAGACGAAAAATGAAACTAAAAGGCTTTGCCTGATTTCTTCTTCTTCCTTTTTTTCCTCTTTGAAGAATTTAAAGCTTTGTGCGTGGATATCATGAGATTTTAAGTGTAATCTTATTTCTTTGGGCCATGGCTTTGTTCTTCCAAGACTTCAAATGGACGTTTGTGCTATTTTCTTGTGGCACTACTTGATTTGGCCATTTATTTGATGCTAAAACTGAGCTTTTGAGTTTATAATTTTCAGTTCTTGGTATGTTATGTTAATATAAATCATATGGCAGAGATATTACTCTTATCACATTTTGAGGGTTAACAAAAAGAAGGGTGGGACTGAATATCTGCTCGCGGACATGGATGGGATCAAAAAGCGAAAAACAGTTTCTCATTTCTGGAGACCAGTCTCTTCTATAGTAGAAGGTTTGTTTTGTTTGTAGCAGGCTTTCTAATGTTAGAACTGCTTTGGTGGTCAATTGAATTGTTTACTATTGTTACTCTTGAACTAGTATGCTTCATTTCTGGAACATGTGCATAACAGGTGTAGCATGTTAATTAGCATTACAGGTGAAGAACCTTATTATGATTCTGACATCTTGTTTTGACTTATAAATATATATAGTGCGTGCAAGCTACTATGGAAAAAAAAAAAAGCTAATGCAGGACCTGCTAACAATAATCAATGGCCAAACTTTTGTTACATCTATTCCTCTGTTCCTATTATTTCTTTTCTGTTCTTCTGCTGAATTCTTGTTAGTAGGATTTCTCCTACATCAGCATGCCTTGCAATTTGACTATTCTTTGTTGTTACATTTAATCTTTTTCGGCATGTGGTAATTTCAGAACCATTGTAATGTTTTAAAAATTTTTTTGCTTTACTAAATGCATTTTCTTGTTTGAAACATCTGTATTCTCAAGGAGGTTTTGAACAGATTGAACTAAATGTGCAGAGAGCCAGATCAGAGATGCGACTGTTGAGTTGGAAGATAAAATTCAAGCA
>JAOTAX010000005.1:3078643-3091735 GCA_025629825.1 Erythroxylum guanchezii
AACTGACAACCTGATGATTGGTTGTCAGTACTATTAGCTAACTAACTACCCGAATACATAATACCATACTCCTCTGCCGATTACTCCTCTGCCCTCTACTTATTCTTCCTAACATAGAATCGGGTTACCTTAGGTCTATCAGTATATTGTTGATCTAACTTTTCATATTATGTTTTTTGTTTGGCTTTCTCATCATTCTTAGTTGTGGTGAAAATGCAGGCAGTTAAAAGCCCGAATCTTGATTATTCTCACTTCATATCTCTTCCATTGGCCATACATCCTGAATTGGTTGAAAAGCTAACCAACTTTCAAAACTCTATTCTGGGAAATAAAGTGGCTTCAGATGAGAACTTGGATGGTGATTCTAATGAAGATATTTCAGATAGTGAAGGTAAGGGTCAGGAGCTCAATAAGCCACATGATGTTGCAGTAGAAATTAAAGTTGAAGATGAAAAACGCATGAAAGTTTATTTATCTAGCATACCTTTTATTAGCTATTCACCTAAAGCATCAAATACACTTACTTTATCTGGTAGGCTTATCGGCTTAGCAACTAGAAACTGTGGAACACTCTTTCTTGTGAGCTCATACTTTACACATTAAACTGCTCCAGATTTGTGTCCTCTAATTTTTCCATTATTTGTTATACACTATTTTCCCATGCTATATATGATGCTGCCATATATTTAAACGTGCTGTAAGTGTGATATAGAAGTATGGAAGCACTTGCCCGTATCTAGTAGTCAAATTTACTGAGGAGAATTCGCTCTGTTTTGAATTGACCATTCTCCTCATATGATTCTTCCTTCTCCCGCATCAAGTCTCATTAGTCTATTTCATCTTTACAGATACAGGAATAGACAAATCCATATTTATTAGACCCAAAACGTTCCATTTAACTGTACTAATGCTGAAGTTGTTGAATAAAGAGCGAGTTAATGCGGCTGCCGAGGTTCTGAAGGTAATAGTCTTTAGTGCCATCAGTATTTTGATAGTAGAACAAATTGATGGTAAGCTGTTCTATACTTGTGTATATGCCAGAGTATTGCGTCAGACGTGGTGGACGCCTTGGACAATCGACCTATTTCTGTCCAGCTTAAGGGGTTGGTGAGTAAGAGCAATTGTTTCTTTCGCTAACTTCTCAGTCAGATATTTCTCAGTTGTTTTAGAGGTCCTTTCTGGAAAGGCTATACAGTTAACATGCTGGATGAAAGATGGAGTACTGTTTTAGGAACTTTTTTATCCTTACATGCAATTCATTTTCCCTGTATCCAAACATTGCATTTGCCTTTGTGCAGGATTGCATGAAAGGTTCTTTGTCCAAAGCAAAAGTTCTCTATGCTACTGTGACAGAAACTGGTAGTGAAGACCGACTTATGCGTGCCTGTCGTATCCTTTTCCCAAAGCATCAGATCTAGTACCAATAACTTCTCTGTTTGCTTGGAAGAGGACAGGGACAAGGAAACTTCTCCTGACCTGTTCCATTATATTCACAGTGATTCTGTCTCTGGTTGCGTTGATTGAATTTCCTTATCTTTCTTAGAAGTCATTATTGATGCATTTGTTAAGGCTGGCCTTGTTTTGGAGAAAGATGCAAAGCATAAGTTGAAGGTACACTCATCAAGTTTCCAATTTCTTGACCTGTGATCTTGTGCGGTTATGCTTGAAATGCTGTTGACATGTGGCTTTTTACATGTTTAACTACAAATATCTTGCTCTCTTCCGTTGATTAGTTGTTACACTCTGTCAACTGCATTACTTTATGTTTGCCAAGCATATGTTTGTTCTCTGGATTTATGCCTTTGACACAGGATCTAAAATCTTCCTTATGCATGAAATTAAATTGATTGCTATGGTGCTTTTTGTCTCATAATTCGCTAATGGCAGTGGTTTGTTGTCTTCTAAACTACAGTTGCATGCCACAGTAATGAATGTGAGGCACAGGAAAAGGTACTAGTGCTGTTGTTTCTTGCTCTTTTTTTTGTGTCTGCATTACTTGGATCATGGTTTTGTTCTGTGTGGCCAACTACATTACCTGAAACTAACTTTTCAGGAATCAAAGAAGAAAACAGAATTCATTTGATGCCCCTGGCATTTTTAAGAAGTTTGGAACCGAGGACTGGGGAGAATATCTTATCCGGGAAGCTCATCTTTCACAGATTTTTGTCTTTGATGAAAATGGATACTACCATTGTTGTGCTTCAATACCTTTCCCTGGAAGCATGCAGGTAGATTAATTTAAATTGGGAGCCATTAACGAACAAACATTCCTCTGACTGGAAACATATGTGGTGCGAAAGTTTTTACTGACTGTTTAGCTCTTTGATTACTCGTAACCCTTTTACTTTACTATTTTCCTCTGACAACCTGAATTGCAATGAAGAGTGATGGTGAGGCAAACTTTTAGTAACAGCTAGTATAATGCTTTTGTCTCCCTGCCAAATTTTTTTATTCCAAGTTTATGACTACACTATGACACTTCTAGCTGAGCATTAAAAGAAATAGAGATGAGTATGTCCTTGACACTTAATCCAACTTAAATATATAAATTGAGCATCCTCTGTCTGATGATTATGGCATATAATAACTTTAATGATTGATTTGGTCTTGGGATATTCTTCAGTTTCATTAAAGAAATGAGTTATTGCAAAGCAGAGCTACTTAACACAGGGTGCTGACCTCAAGTACCATTGAAGTCAAGGATAATTACTCCTTTTCTATTGCTCATCATAATACGATGTCCATCCTTTGCTTACCATTGTTTTTCAATTGTATGTATGTACATGTGATTGACTTGTACCAACCGAGACAGCATTTTTCCTAGGACCTTAATAAGCAAATGGAGACAGAGCATGTGATAAATGCATCCCTTGTTTCTAAAACCCTCTTTGGTTTTAACATTTCATGGATTTTTCAATTTCAAAACACAATGATTAAACTGTCATCACCTCCAGTAAGGCGCACTCCCAATTTCAACAGTGAATTATGATACACAATGGAGAATTCACCAACCCTTTCACTTTCAAGAACAGGATAAAAGAATCCCCCAGTCCTTATACAGAGTCCCTTTCACTATAGGCCAAGGGGCAAAATAACAATAGATATGACTACTTTAGCATTAAAACAATTGGAGAAAGTTGACGGAACAGAAGGAAAAAAAAAAAACTTTATCTTCTTCTGTGGAAACTTTTCTGTACGACCAAAGAGAGGTCATAGAGATTCCTTACAATGCATTTAAGCCGTCCATAAAAATATAGTTATATCAAGTCCAAGACTAAAAGCCATATCAATCCTATCCACTCTGATGTAATTCACCGACTTTTGAGCTCTTTTTATGAACATGGTCGGTGCATTTTGTGGCTATAAAGCCAGCCATGCCTCAGTCGCCTCCCTCTCTTTATCATTACTTCAACCCCATTGCCCCACCTCCACCACTCCGCCTTCTCCTTTTTCAAACATGCACAGAGGTTGGTCACATGGAAGAGTCATTGATGAGGATCCAGACATTTCTAGTAAAGTAATGGGCATCCAGACATATTCAATAATGATTTGTAATGACAGCTATGAGCAGGAAATAACGTATTTGGACATTCATGGAAGATACAATATTCCCTTTATCCTTAACCTACATAATAATATACTATTCATCTCATCGTGACTTCATTTAATTAGACTAATCTCATGTATACCTACCACACCTCTCTCACGTTTATCCTGTTCCATATTTCAAGCAGTAGCAGTATATATATATGACCCTAATACAGGCTTTTCTTATCTGAACTTTTCTGTATCCTTATCTCTTTATCTTCTATCTTCAACACTTCATCACTTGACATACCTATCTGCTCTCAAACAATGGCCAGAATCGCCTTTGGTCGCTTTGATGATTCCTTTAGTTTAGGATCTTTAAAAGCATATCTTGCTGAGTTCATCTCAACTTTGCTCTTTGTTTTTGCTGGTGTTGGTTCAGCCATTGCTTACAGTTGGTCCCTCTCTTTAACATATATAGTTTTTCTTGTGTTTTGATACTCTTCTTAAAATGCTTATACCAACATATGAATCACCTTTTATCTAATGTTTGTCTTTAAAGACTGTAGCTTGTTCTTGCTCTTAGATCCTTTGTGATCTTAGCATGATTATGTAGTTATCACTTAGATCATGCATGGCCATGCAGAGAATGATCCATAGGTTTCGATCTCCATAACACACACATGTTCTTTCTAGATTCTGACTTTGGTTTTCCGCGTTTAATTGTGCAGATAAGTTGACATCAAATGCAGCTCTTGATCCAGCCGGTCTAGTAGCTATAGCCATCTGCCATGGATTTGCTCTTTTTGTTGCAGTATCAGTAGGTGCCAAAATCTCCGGTGGCCATGTCAACCCTGCTGTTACATTTGGCTTAGCTCTTGGTGGCCAAATCACAGTCCTCACAGGCATCTTCTACTGGATAGCTCAGCTTCTTGGCTCCATTGTTGCATGCTTCCTTCTCAAGTTCGTCACCGGAGGCTTGGTAAGCCAAAACAGACTTAGTTCATAGACAGATTCCTCAGTTTCTTTGTATTGCATAAGAACTTACTGATTTCTTAACGTTGCAGACAACTCCAACCCACAGTTTGGCATCTGGTGTTGGAGCATTTGAAGGAGTGGTTATGGAGATTGTGATCACCTTTGCATTGGTTTACACAGTCTATGCAACAGCAGCTGACCCCAAGAAGGGTTCTCTAGGAACTATAGCTCCAATAGCCATTGGTTTCATAGTTGGTGCCAATATATTAGCAGCAGGTCCATTCTCAGGTGGATCCATGAACCCTGCTCGATCATTTGGACCTGCTGTGGCAAGTGGTGACTTCCATGACAACTGGATCTACTGGGTTGGTCCTCTTATTGGTGGAGGTCTAGCCGGTCTTGTCTATGCAAACTTGTATATTCATCATGACCATTCTCCATTGTCTAGTGAGTACTAAAATCCACTTGTTTTTTGAGGTCCAAGTTCCAACATTCTTGTCTTTGTTTGTAGTCCCTCGTTTTTTAAAAAATAAAAAAAAGAAGGGAGTAAGCAGATTATGCTCTTCTTTCTTCTTCTTTTTTTTTTTACTTTCTGAATTTCTTGTTCTTGAATTTGATCTTGTCCTTTGATGTTGTAAGGTCAATGATGGGATGCGATGCGATGAGATGTTTGATTTATTATGTGAAAGAGGTTCTCATAGTGGTTTTTAGGGTTTGGTATTATCCAATAATGCAGCTCTTAGAACATCATGTATCATCCTCAAGTTTCTTTCAGGGCTATAGCTTGTAAACAATTAATCAAAATTAGATAAATCTATTCAATAAATAAAAAGTTTAAAGTTTAAAAGGTTCAATTGAAATTAGATCATCATAAAATTGGATAAAAATTAAATAAAATTAAAGAATTTAAAATTGAAAGAGATTGTTCTCATCTATCGAAAAATCAATTTAATTAAAAAAAATGTTAAATAAATTTTAATTTACAATAACTTATTAATTTTCAAAATTTGATTGATTAATTAATAAATTGACCAGTTTTTAACAATAAGAATTATTAAAGCAAATCTAACATAAAAGTTAAAACCTGAACCAAAAAGTTAAACAGTTTAAAGTTTTTATAATTAAATGAATTAAATCAATTAGGTTTTTTAATCGTCAAAGTTAACACATGTAAAAAAGGGAAAATTTTTCCAAACGAACAATAATAAGTAAATTAAAAGTTTTTTTTAAAGCCTCAATCCATTAAATAATATTATGATGAATATAATACAAAAGAATTGCTCATATATTAATATTTAAAATTTTATTATAAATATTATGAGGACTAATACAAAAAAAATATTTATCTTAAAAGTTAAAAAATTCAGAAGGTGGCACTTTCTTGTATTTCCATTCATGTACTTTCCACTCAGGAAGCTGCTGTATGACAAGCTGCATCAAATTGAAAAAATATATAACCCAAAAAATATTATTATTATATATATGTGTGTGTGTGAAATAAATTTATAAAATGAATTATAACAAGAAAAATAATTAACTAATAATAGGTACCAGTCCTTTGGATTCAGGAGTTCCAACTGTGGTTTGGCAAGCAAGTCTCCAATTTTTTGGTTTCTAGAAAAAGAATTACAAACACGTGTTAATTATTTTATTATCCTAATTTAAAATGCTATAGTAGCAAAAAAATAAAAAAATATATTAACAAATTGAGATTATAGTACAACAACAACAACGTCCAGTAAAAATCCCGTTAACACGCAAAATTTAAGAATGTCCAGTAATACGTAGTCTTATCTCGATTCGATAGAGAAGCTACTAAATAAAAATATCACATCAATTATGTTCATTTTTTTCCTAACTCAAAGAAGAAACCATGAAAAAGGAAAGTAAATTTTTATTTATTATTGAAAATTATTACACTAATAGTAAAAATAAATTAACTAGTTAATTAAAAAATACCTTCTTCAATTTCTCCTTCTCCTTTTCTGTACGAGGATTAAGTAGGTGCTTCCCTTCAAGAACCTGTTTGATTATTTAATTTTGGATAAACCATGAACTTAATCATGTCAATTTATAAATAATTACATTCTTAGTAAGTAGTAATGTATCAACTTTCATTAGTTTAAACTTGCTTAGATAAAATATTTCGACCGAATACTTTAATGTCAACCATTAAAATTAGTACATTCGAGATGACTAAAATCACTTATTTTAAGTGTACAAGTTATTATAGATAAATTAATTATAGAGAAATTTTGGCTTAAACTTAAATTCGAGCTTAAAATTGATTAGTTTATTATAATACTTAATCAAGATTGCAAACTGGATTCTGAATTTAAAACTAAATATAACAAACTTAATTCATTAACTTTATATTTGATAATTCGATTCCAACCTAAATTACTGCCCTACTTAATCAAGATTAGTTTCAATTGAAAGTTACCTCAACCATACAAGTCCCACAAGTCCCTCCTCCTGCACAGTTACACAATGCTCTACCCTGCAAAAATGAAAATTAATCTCCAAATCACATCTTTTTAGGGATAAAAATGGACGGGCCAGACCCGATCAGGCCTAAGGCCGAAATCGAGCCCAAATGTCATCCCGGCCCTACATATTTCACTAAAAAAAAAAGGCTTCTTCCACAAAAATTACTTCTGAAATAATGAAACTAACTTACATAAGGTCCATAAAGCTCAACGTTTGTATCCAACATTATATCTCTAAGTTTCTGGCCTCCACAAGCCTTTCGAAAATGCAAATCAGGAGTGCCATCTGGTAGTAACACAGACTATAAACCAAACACCAACATATATAAACCAATTCTAAGTAAGTTCCAGGAAACAACATTACATTAAACTTACGTAACTAAGTACAACTAACTAACTTAACATGAACAAACGCAATATGCACTGCTGGTGGTTCTTCTGGTTCTGTGGAGTCGGATGTACTCTCTGGGACAGTGCTTATGGCTTTGGTCATGTGTCGAGAGAAGCTGACATGGGTCAGGGATTTATGGGTCGTCTTGTTGGTATAGATAGAGTGAGCGAAGGTCCGAGGATGTTGGAAAGAAGGAAGAACATAGGAGTTAAGTTGGAGAGTACCCATAAGTTTGGATACTTCAAAAAAGTGTCATAACAAGATAGATAGTTGCGTAGGATATTTACGTAAAGAGAGTGAGGCGTTTAGCTTTGTGTGTGTGTGTGTGGTGGTTCTCAGTCTATCTTATCTCGTATGAAAGAGCCATAAAGGCTGAGCCTGCAAAGTTCCAAGTGAACATGAAAAAATTAACAATTAAAAATTCGAATCAAGTCGGTCATTATAATTATTGAAATGGCTAATTATTTTTATAAATAAACTTTAATTCTTTAGTTCGACATATTTTAATAATTTTTATTATTTAAAAATATTAATCTATTAATTACTTAATCAATTTTTATAAACAATCAATTTTTATAAAACAAAATAAACCAATTATTTTTATTTAAAAATCTTTTTTTCAATTAAATTTAAGAGAATTTTGAACCGACTAATTTTCAGGTTTATTTTTAATTTTTAACTCTTGTTGTTAAAACCGATTAATTTATTAATTAATCAGTTAATTTTTATAAACTAATCAGATTTTATAAAACAAAATAAATTAAATAATTTTCATTTAAAATTTGTTTTTTAATTAAAATTTAAATTTTTAAAGGATAAAGACAGTCTTTTTTAATCTTCAATTTTTAATCGATTTTATAACGATTAAATATCAGTTGAACCTTTTAAATTTTACAAATTTCTTATATTATCGGTTTAACTTCCGACCACATTTTTAAAATATTGAAAAAAAAATTGAAGACTTTAGACCCAACTCAATTTTTTAAAAATATTATTGTTTTTAATTTATTTTTTAAAAATATTATTGTTTTAATTTTAAAATTTTTATAAAACTTACATATTTAATTTCAATTATACTATATAAAATTGGTTAAAAATGAAATAAATTAAAGAATTTAAAATAAAATTAAAGAATTTAAAATATATTTAAAATTATTTAATTATTTTGTTTTTATTTATAAAAATTAATTAATCAATTAAAATTAATTAATTAATTTTTAAAATAAATTAAACTATAAAAAGTTGGAGATTAAATTAAAATTTTAATCATTTTTTTTAAAAAAAATAAGTTAGCAACTTTTTCCCGTCTCTTGCTAGATGGCACACTGCTCCTAAAACCCCTACAAACTACAAAGTCTGCGCCTGTCTCTCTTAATACAAATGCCCCAAGTTTCATGTCTTCGCTTCCTCTTCTCACCCCTAAAACCCTCTATCGCCGTCTCTTCCTCTAAACCAAAGTATCATTCTTTCTTCACCATTCTCTCTTCTTCTTCTCCTAAACGCCTACGTTCGGTGCCCAAGCGCCAGTTTTTCAATTATCGGAACAGAAGCAGTAGTGCTGCTAAAGATACTGGAAAGAGCAGAGAAGTAGACAAAGGGCCTCCAATGGAGGATGGTGGTAAGGATTCTTTGGTGGGTTTTAATAAGAGAAGAGCTGAAGGTAGAGATAATAGTGATAAACCCAGAAAGAATCTCCAGCTCAAATTTCGAAAGCTTAATCCCACTAATACCATCTCCTATGTACAGGTACATTTTTTTTTGGTCACTGATTTAGTCTGTTTTTAAATTGGATTTTGTTCGTTTTTTTGGGTTTAAAAGGTTGAAGTGAAGAACAGAGTTTACTGTTTTCTTCTATCTTTTTTCTTTTATGTTCTCACTTGGCTATCTTTGGTTTTTTCCTTTTAGAAATGATAAAGCTTTGGTCTTTTTGTATGAAAGGTTAAATTAAGTATGGAGTTGGAGATGGTGAATGTTTTGTTCATGGTTTTATTTTTTAAGTGTTTGCTTCTTGTTAGAGCTTTGGTTTATCAAGGGCTTTATTCTGAAACTTGATTTGGAATAGAGTTTGAGTTTTGGCTGCGTGAGTAGTGTAAAATTGTTTTCTTTAGCCATTTTCTATTTCCTGGTGAATGGACATAAGGCTTATACAGGTTCTAGAGGCTGACTAATTACTGATTGTGCTGGCTTTTTGGATTCATTTCAGATTTTAGGGACTGGAATGGACACTCAGGATACGTCACCTTCAGTCTTACTCTTCTTTGACAAGCAAAGATTTATTTTTAATGCTGGAGAGGTAATGACACTGTGGAAGAGTTTAAAAAACTTGTACCCTTAAGCTGTTATTATAAACTGAAATTTGTTTTCTTCCAGATGTTATATGCTTAGAATGAAGCGTACAAAGAAGAAATATATTTGATTTCAGGATATATTCCTCTTTCATTGGCATTTAAGTTGTAGAGAATTGGGTTCAAATTCTAATGACAAATTGCCCTTAGCTGATGTATCTTTCTTTGCAATAACATTGTATTCACTCTATGTTGATGATTATATTTGGAACTTTGCTTGCAGGGGTTGCAACGGTTCTGCACAGAACATAAGATTAAGCTATCAAAAGTATGTAATACCTACAAATTGGTTATGCTGATAAATATTCTAGAGATTGAATGATAAATGCTATTCTACTGAAATTCTTTTTGGATTTTATCGGAGAAGGTTCATGTTTTGGATGCCAATACTGATTTTGTAAATTTTCAGATAGATCACATATTCCTCTCACGGGTTTGCTCAGAAACTGCTGGTGGGATTCCAGGTTTGAGTTTCTCTAGATCAGACATTGCCTATTTCTCAACTTTCATGCTTAAGTTTGATCAACTGAGTTATTAGCATGACATTAACTGATTTTAGTTGTCAAGAAGTTGTTGACGGTCTTAATCACGAAGTTCTTGTTCTGTTTCATAGGCTTGCTTTTGACTTTGGCTGGCATGGGGGAAGAAGGAATGTCAGTGAGTATCCTAGTAATTCATGTCTATACAAGCACCCTGTATGGTAATTTGCTCTGTAAATGCATAGTAAGGGGGTCACTTATTGATTAGTTTAGCTGCTGCTTTCTTAAGGTAAACATATGGGGTCCTTCAGATCTGAAGTATTTGGTTGATGCTATGAAATCCTTCATCCCACATGCTGCCATGGTTCACACGAGGAGCTTTGATTCTGATGCTGCTATCCTGCCAGATTCAAGCAATCTTTCAGACACCATTGTTCTTGTAAATAATGAAGTTGTCAAGATCTCAGCCATACTATTACGAGCTAATGGTTCACAAGGGTCTGTGGTAAAACCTGGTGATATGTCTGTAGTATATGTTTGTGAATTGTCTGAAATAATGGGAAGATTTGACCCAGAGAAAGCTAAGGCTCTTGGTCTTAAACCTGGGCCAAAATACAGTGAATTGCAATCTGGGAAATCGGTCAAGTCAGATCACCAGGATATCATGGTGCGTTTGTAATTCATTGAAAGAGAAATGTGTTTATGGTTATCCGAAGTTTCTTTTGTACTCAGATTGATACTCTATTTTCTGATATACAAGATTGTTGTGATGTCTAGGTTCATCCAAGTGATGTGATGGATCCTTCCATTCCTGGTCCCATTGTACTTCTTGTTGATTGCCCAACAGAATTTCATGCACAGGAATTGTTATCCACGCATTGTCTGAACAATTATTATACACGCCTTACAGACAAATCACAAGAGGATGCTAAGAATGTAACTTGTATCATTCATTTAAGTCCTACTTCTGTAATAAACAGTACTGCTTACCAGAATTGGATGAAAAAATTTGGTTCAGTACAACATATAATGGCTGGGCATGAAATGTGAGAAACCTTTTAGCTATTGCTCTTCTAGAGAAAGTTGGTCGTATGTCCCCTTGATGGTTCTTTTTGTTACTTGTTTGCTTTGCAGGAAGAACATGGAAATTCCTATCTTGAAATCTAGCGCACGAACTGCTGCACGACTTAATTACCTGTGTCCTCAGTTTTTTCCAGCCCCAGGTTTTTGTTCAATGGAGAAACTTAACTCAATACCAAACTCCATCTTATCTGGCGAGGTTTGTCTTATATCTTTAAATTGATTTTTCGGGTCATTATTGACTCGTTATCTTTTAGAATGTCTGAGGCAACTCGACCATGATCTTGTTTTCATTAATCAGAGTCCTGTTCAAAAGTTTGGTGAAAGCTTAGCTGCTGAAAATCTCCTGAAGGTATGAACTTTTTTGTTTGTTAAACGTAAGGTGTTATTGACTTTTTAATTAAAGAGTTTCAAAATGTTATAGACTTAAAATTGTATGTTTTTATTTTACTTTGGACTAAAGTTTCCATTTTCAACAAGTAATAGCAATATTTCTTATCTTCTTGTTCTTCAGTTCACTTTGCGACCTCATGTTCATCTTGGATTAGACAAATCAAATGTTCCAAGTCTGATGACTCCCTCAGAAGTCATTAATGAGTTACTTGCAGAGATTCCAGGCATTCAAGATGCTGCCCAACATATTCGCCAATTCTGGCATGGTCCTGGAGGACCAAAAGGAAACTCTTCTGTGGAAGATAGTAAAATTATGATTGAAGAGCCTTGGCTAGAGGAGAATAATTTTCCGAGCTGTTTAGAAAACATACGTAGAGATGACCTTGAGATTGTGTTCTTGGGGACTGGTTCGTCACAGCCTTCCAAATATAGGAATGTTAGTTCTGTTTATATTAACCTCTTCTCTAAAGGAGGTTTGCTCCTAGACTGTGGTGAAGGAACTCTGGGACAGCTGAAAAGAAGGTGACACTATTCAAAAACTTATGATTGATTGATTACTGGTCTTGTTTGTTCTTTAATGTAGTATCATTGATGTTAGATGACGACAGGTATGGGGTGAAGGGTGCTGATGAGGCTGTGAGAAACCTAAGATGCATTTGGATTTCTCATATTCACGCCGATCACCATACAGGATTAGCAAGAGTACTTGCTCTTCGACGTGATTTGTTGAAAGGCACTGTCCATGAACCATTAATTGTTGTAGGACCAAGGCAGCTCAAGCGGTTTCTAGATGCATATCAAAGACTCGAGGATTTAGATTCACAATTCATCGATTGTAGGAGCACTACAGAAGCCTCATGGGATGCTTTTGAGAATGATGGCGAGTCGGAGTCGAATGAGAATTGCCCACCTTCGGGAAGTCGACATACTCCGTCGTCTTTGTTTACCAAAGGAAGCATTATGCAGAGCTATTGGAAGAGACCAGGCAGTCCGACGGACAACAGCATGGCTTTTCCACTTCTAAAGAACTTGAAGAAAGTGCTCGGTGAGGCAGGCTTGGAGGCCTTAATCAGCTTTCCGGTCGTTCACTGCCCTCAGGCATTTGGTATTGTATTGAAAGCAGCAGAGAGAACCAACAGTGTTGGAAACGTGATACCAGGGTGGAAGCTTGTATACTCAGGCGACACCAGGCCGTGTCCCGAACTAGTAGAAGCTTCTCATGGAGCAACTGTTCTTATACATGAGGTAAGTAACAAACTCAACCACAACTCTTTCTGAGTTCGGAATCTTATAGGGAAAAAAAAAAGAAATTCATTCATGTCAAGTTACCAGTGGAAAACAGGCTTATGATTGAGTGCTTGATTATACTTTTAGGCAACTTTTGAAGATGACTTGGTGGACGAAGCCAT
>JAOTAX010000005.1:3091835-3111710 GCA_025629825.1 Erythroxylum guanchezii
CGACGGACAACAGCATGGCTTTTCCACTTCTAAAGAACTTGAAGAAAGTGCTCGGTGAGGCAGGCTTGGAGGCCTTAGTCAGCTTTCCGGTCGTTCACTGCCCTCAGGCGTTTGGTATTGTATTGAAAGCAGCAGAGAGAACCAACAGTGTTGGAAAAGTGATACCAGGGTGGAAGCTCATATACTCAGGCGACACCAGGCCGTGTCCCGAACTAGTAGAAGCTTCTCGTGGAGCAACTCTTCTTATACATGAGGTAAGTAACAAACTCAACCACAACTCTTTCTGAGTTTGGAATCTTATAGGGAAAAAAAAAAAGAAATTCATTCATGTCAAGTTACCATTGGAAAACAGGCTTATGATTGAGTGCTTGATTATACTTTTAGGCAACTTTTGAAGATGACTTGGTGGACGAAGCCATAGCCAGAAACCACAGCACCACAAAAGAAGCCATAGAAGTTGGAGACGCTGCAGGTGCATACAGAATCATCCTCACTCACTTCAGCCAAAGATACCCCAAAATACCTGTGTTTGATGACAATCACATGCACAAAACATGCATTGCTTTCGACATGATGAGTGTTAACATAGCTGATTTGCCTATGCTTCCCAGAGTGCTTCCTTACCTCAAACTCCTATTTAGAAATGAGATGACTGTTGATGAATTGGACGATGTACTTGGTGCCATTTCTAGTGCCTGATTGTTGGATTCCTTTTTCTA
This sequence comes from Erythroxylum guanchezii, assembly GCA_025629825.1. NCBI lineage: Eukaryota > Viridiplantae > Streptophyta > Magnoliopsida > Malpighiales > Erythroxylaceae > Erythroxylum > Erythroxylum guanchezii. Next base: position 3,092,555 of record JAOTAX010000005.1, read on the forward strand.
TGTTGTTCCAACTATTTGTTTCTCATTATTTAAAACACCATATGATTAAAATCCCACTTGGAGGGATTTAAATTATAATAAAATAAAATTTTTATTTAAAAATAATTTACTTTAATTTTTTATTAAAATGTCTGACTTTAATTATAATTTTTATAAAACAATATGGTATGTCATTACATGTAACATGCATTTTATTAAATTAAAAGTTTATCAAATTTAGAGTTTATTTAATTAAAAGAAAATTAAAATGTTAAGCGAAAATTGAAATTAATGAATAATCTTATTTTATAATTGTGTAAATGTGCATTTTTGTTAGGACATATTTATTAATTAATTTACGTACATGGTCTCAAATAATTATCTTAGAAATTAAATAAGAAAATAGCAAGAGAGACAGATGCTAACGTGAGCGTAGGCGGCGCAGGTTTATATAGACAAACCAGAGCCACACCCGTCGGTGACTCACCATCTTCCTTTGTTCCTTTTCGTCTGAATCTCTCTCTCTCTCTAGCTCTCTAGAAGCCCTAATTTGATCAATTTGACAATCAATCAATCAGTCAAATCAATAAGAAGCATCTTAGTTTCGTAATAGTAGCTCCATCGTCCCGGTAACCCTCGTAATTCGGTATCTGATGCTCGATCTCCGATCTTAGAGATCTCTGTGGAATCTGGATTGAGTTTGATTTCAGAAATTCTTTAGGGTTTTTGAGGGCAATTGTGTTGTGTTAACTGGGACAGAGATGGATTCAAGCAGGAGAGCCGTGGAGTCGTACTGGAGATCGAGGATGATCGATGCTGCGACCTCCGATGAAGATAAGGTCACTCCGGTTTACAAACTGGAAGAAATTTGCGAGCTTTTGAGATCATCTCATGCTAGTATTGTGAAGGAGGTGTCTGAGTTTATATTGAAACGTCTCGATCACAAGAGCCCCGTTGTTAAACAGAAGGTTAGGTTTGGTTTCATTTTGTTGGAATTTGTAATTGCATGTCGCTTTTTTGCTTTGATAAATCTAAGGGGCTATTTGGGCCGATCTAGTAATTTGGGAGTGATAGCCCTTGAAGTTTATTTCTTTCGAGTGTTGTTTGATGTGTAAACTATGAAGTTTGATGAAGAGTGAAATTTTGGTTATTATTTGTTTGAGAATTTGGGGCTGGTACAAAATTGCAATAATGGTGAGTTTAATTCTCGAGTTATGATTATTCAGAGTGATGATGTTTACCGCTATTGAAATATGTGCAGGCTCTGAGGTTGATAAAATATGCCGTGGGGAAGTCTGGAGTGGAGTTCAGGAGGGAAATGCAAAGACATTCTGTGGCCGTACGTCAATTGTTTCATTACAAAGGGCAGCCGGACCCTTTGAAGGGGGATGCTCTTAATAAGGCTGTGCGGGAAACAGCCCATGAGACAATCTCTGCTATTTTTTCAGAGGAGAACAAGCCAGCACCTGCAGATGATCTTAACAGAAGAATACAAGGATTTGGGAATACGAATTTTGACATTCCCACAGAAGATAAAAGATCTTTTCTTAGTGAGGTAGTTGGTCTCGGGAGTGCATCTTTCAAACAGGGACTTAGTAGTCTTACACAAGGTCATTCACAGAGGAAGAATGACAACGGAAACTACAAAAGCCCAAATCTTCACAGATCATTGACAATAGAATCTGATTATTCAGATAGATATGAACCGGTTCGGTTGCCTAATGACAACCAAGGAAGTTTTGGAGCTTCTAAAGGTGTAGCTGGTGGTCCTTGGGGCCAGAGTTCCAGAATGCTGGATACGGAAGCAAAAAATGGGGAGTCCAGTTCAGGTTTGGGTGATAGTAAGACTCGTGAAGAGAGGTTGTTGGAGACCATTGTAACATCCGGTGGTGTACGTATACAACCCACTCGAGATGCAATCCAAGTTCTGTTGGTGGAGGCTGCAAAATTGGATCCATTGGCTTTAAGTCATGCCCTGGAATCCAAGCTTCAATCTCCACTGTGGCAGGCATGATCCTTTTGCGACCTAATTTCAGATTTTTTAAATATCCCAGTAAACGTCCAGTCAACAACGTGATTCATTATGTCTGCTTCTTGTATACTGGCTATCTGTTTTCTTTTGTTTTTTTTGGATGTGACTGCATGTTATTACAGACTTAAAACTGTAGTACCCTGTGTTCTGATAGAAAGTATTGAAAAAGATGAAGTTCCTTTGTGATGGTCGATCAGGTACGCATGAAAGCAGTCTGTGTGCTGGAGGCAATTCTGAGGAAGAAGGATGATGAACATTTTTACGTTATAGCTTCATATTTTAGTGAAAACATAGATGACCTGGTTCGGTGCTCTGAATCTCCCCAAAGCTCTCTCAGGGAAAAGGCTAACAAGGTATTTATGTTGTCTTATTGTTTGTGAGTTAAGTTCCATATTGTTTGAATTCAAATGTCTGCTTTCTTACTGACATGGGTACTTGGCCTTTGATCAACAGGTATTAAGCCTCTTGGGTGGAGAACAGGCTGCTGGTATGGTGGGTTATTCAGAAAAACCAGTAAAGGCAGATACCTTTAATGTCCAGATGCCTGACTTAATTGATACAGGAGATTCTACTGATTTCTTTGGCGCAGATGAATCGTCAAAAGATTCAAGCAATCAAAAGATAGCAGATCAGACGAGACCGGCTATGCCTTTTCTCGATGATTTACTTGGAGATAGTTTTGGTGCTGATGTGAGCAGCATTGAACAGAAAAATGATGATGATCCCTTTGCAGATGTCTCATTTCATGCCGGTGAGGGTAGAGGACAAGTAGATGATTTGTTTTCTGGTATGACTGTAGGTGACGAGGCAGTTAGTGATGAGAATCATATATCAGCAAATGGCAAGGGACCTGAGCTTTCTGATATATTTGGGTCAAATCCTGAACCTTCACAAAATCAGGACAACAACAAAACCAAAATTAACGATTTAATGGATGGTATGTTCATAAATGAGAATATTTCTAAGAACAAGCAGCAAGAAGCATCCTCTGGCGTCCTATCAGAAAGTTTGTTCTCGGATTCCAGTACTCCGCCCAGACAACCGGCCTTTAATGATCATTTGAGTAGTGTGCTTGGTCCTCAGCTGACTGGTATGAATGCAAGTTCAATGTTACTGTCCGGGAGTATGCCGTACAACTTGCCACCTGACATGATGTTGAATCCAGCATTTCTTTCTCAGCAATTAAATTATGGTGCAAGTCTTCTAACTCAACAACAACTTCTTGCTACAATGTCCAACTTCCAGCATCTAAATAACTTGAATGCACAAAATGTTAGTGCTAGTCAAGCTGCTGGCATTAACGGAGGTGTATATTCTTCAACCTTGCCAGATATTTTCCAGTCAAACTTTCCTAATCAAAGTCCTGCCCCAATGATGAGTAACACAAAGAAAGAGGATACAAAGGCATTTGATTTTATATCGGTGAGCTTAAGATTATGTGCATTTATGTTTGGATGTTGTAAAAAGTCCATCATTCATTTCAAAATTTGTGTTGTCTTATATTGGGATAAGTTGTTTCTAGTGGCGAGACAAGACTATTGCATTACTTCCCTAGGTTGAGTTTTGAGTTTTGAAGGAATGCAAGGTTATGCGTATAAATATACCATATACCTTGATAAACGCCTAATATTAATCTGTGTGCACTGATACAGGATCATGTTGCAGCAGCCCGTGATCCCAGGAGAGTGGCTTAAATCTTTGGGGAATTGAATGTTCTTAAGAGGGGGTTCTTGGTATTTTGCTTCGACGCTTGCCTGAAATTTGTCAGCTCAATAGTGATACATTTTTTTGTTGATAATGGAGTCACGTTGACAACATTTTGGATGGGAATAGAATCGTTTGGAAGGTGTACTTAGAGCTCGGAAGTAGGTTCTGTATTTGAGAAGAGAAAAAGATATGTTGTACTTAGCTTTTTATACATCCTTTTTTGTTTTTTTTTTTTGTCCTTTTCCTATCTAAACAGATTTTCTTTTAACTTTTTAACTTCTTATGGTAATGCAAGCTTTGATAGTTTGTTTCTGGTTATGTATTTAAAAAGTGCTTCTTATTTCGTGTTTTCATGTTTCTCCTCCTTGCCTCAATGCTTGTTTGAGGTGAACAAAAATGGAATACAAAAACAATTTATACTGTCTTTCGCATGTTGATATTTCATTCTCTTCTTGCTGTCTAATATTATTTTGGCGAAAGCCTGTGGTTTATTCCATTGCTACCTGGTTGAGGCTTAGAGCTGTGGTTTATCAGAAACATTATGCATTTTCCTATATACCTGTTCGCACTAGAGGTTTGTTTTCTAAGTTGTTTGATTTCTATCCTTTTAACAACCTGCATAGCATAAGGTGAGTTAAAAGAAAGATGAACTGGTTTCAATTTTATTTGTTTGCGTTTCAGAGTCCTGACTTTTCAATCCCAGGAAACCTTTTTCTACGAATCAAATGTGAGAGATGTTGCAAGGATTAGTGGTTAAATGCCGAATACTAGAAGTTACCACTCTCCTACTAAGTGGTAGGCATTGCTCTTACCAGAAGAGTGTTAGAATTTAACAATTTACCCATGGTATTCAACAGGTCTGGTCTTCACGGTAGACTTTTGAAGACATTTTTTTTTTTTTAATGTATCATCCTTGCTTTCTTGAGTTGTTTCACAGCCTTGATCCGCTTTAAGGAGTATGGGAGAAGGGGATTAAAATGGATGAAAGATAATTGAAGATAAGGCCTACAGTAGTAGTAAGAAACATGCCAAGAATTGAGTAAACTTTAGCCATTTCACCAGTTTTTTGTTATAGAAACTTCAAATTTGTAGTTTGCTTGTTTTGAAATCCTGCTGCTTATAGGGACTTCACTCCTTATCAAACAATTCAGGAATTGGCTATGGAATTGTCAATAAAGGTATTGGCAAGATTTATACAATTTCTGTAAATTTCACTGGCGATTACAATCAAGGGTTTTATCAGTTTGCTCCCTAAATCTTAAAAGCAGGTTCAGATCTGCCACTGCAAAGGATCTCCGATCAGAAATAAAAGTTTACCAGTCAAACGAAATGACAACCCTACGAACTCCCTGAAAGCTCCCCAAATCCTGTGTGTTCTAAATTCAGAATTTTTGGTGGCTAGTTCAACTTCTCTTATTGATACTTCCATCATTGTTTTCTGCAGAAATTTCTCCATCAGATTCCTTTCCAAATCCAAGTTCTGACATGTCTTGTTTCGCCATCAAGTTTCTGTAATAAACCAATGAGTAAAAAGTAGGTAAGAGTAGGAAAACTGGAGAAGGAAAAGACTTTATGTCTATTGATTACAATGATGAAATAACAACAGAAAATGAAGATATCAATGTTATCAACTAGACATGGTTACTACACTGCACATCAGTTTCCCTGTATCACCACAAACTTAAGGCTTCTACTGATACAGTCAGGCACGTTTAACAAATAATCTAGCCGAAAAGCTGCAGAAACTATTGTTAACTTCGTGGATCATAATTGCACTTCCACTTAAATTTTCAATAATCACTTGACATAATTGCTGCTAACCATTCACTGACACTAAAAGGGAGAGCAAAATCTGTTGCAGTGGATAAAACCAAAATCCTTTAAGGAGTTTAGCAAAAAACTAAGAACTGTTCCATTGCACCATTGAACTTATCAAGTGCTCCATTGAATTTATCCTGGGAAGCAAACTTAAAAAGTGAATAGTAATAAGTTGCACTTCAACAGGATAGCAGATGACAGTGGCATAACAATGAACTCCATGTTTTCCGAATTCAGCACACATCCAAATGAAACTTGGTAAAAACAGAAAGAAAGAAAAAGTTCAGACATGTTAGAAAATAACGAGATTCTTACTTTTCCATACGACATTCCAGGTACTTCTTTGAGAAAACTCTACATTTGTCAGATTTGTGACCAGAAGATTTGAGACAATTAAGGTAGTCTTTCTTCTCCTGAAACATAGATATAACTGAGGTTACTCAACCTGAGACAGAAGTCAATGTGCTTTCCTGGTCCAAGCAAAACTTCTCAAATAATGAATCACCAGCAAGATCTTCACAAAAACAATACCAAGTCACATTCGTGCAAATGGTCCAAAGGGAAGATCCCTTTTTCTGGTGGCACGGGTCTCAGCCCTCTATTTCCTCCAAATGCACCACCTGTCACACACATGCCATCCTCTGAGAATATGGAAAAAAGCCTTGCAAGAGGATGAGAAAGAAAGAAAAAAAAAAGTTCTAATTCAGCAATTTCACCATGTAAATTCAATAAGCAATGGAGGCTTATCCTGAATGATTAATCATAACAGAGCAAGAACATAAGAAAAGATGGTGCATAGTGCATCGCTCAATCAAAACATCAAAGTACATAACTTCACTTCGATTGAACTGATAATAATAAAACCCACGAAGCTAATCAATGAAATAACTATGAGCTTTCCGATAAAGAGGCCACAAACCTCTATTTTTCTCACCCCCATCGCTATTTTTTAATTCTACATAGAAGCTCCTCATAAATTGTGAATTTGGGAATCTGATCTGAGCATTTGTAGGCGACAATTAGATCAAATACCCATCACCACTACAAACTTAAAACTTGAAAGCTCTGCCTTTTCTCATAAACCCATCAATATTTTGTGAAGGACAACCAAAAGAAAGGAACTTTGTTAAATTTTAGGTTTTTAACTGTACAAAAAGCATTGAACTTTAATTGTAAGAAGTAGAATCGAGGAAGAATAGAGGAAAGAGATTGTACCTGCGCTCATGTTTGGTTCTTTAGTTGGTGTGTTTTGTTGGATTTGATTCTTTAGCTGTTGTTCTTCTGCTGTATTTTGTATTTGGGTATCCTGAAAATTTATAATATTAAGAAATAAAAATTTATTATATTTTAAATACAGAGAGGAGCCCCTGACGAGACTCTTCCACTCTCTCTTTGAAGACCGTCTCTCTTCCGTTGATTTCCTTCTCCGCCTCCGTTCAGACACCTCAATCAGGCTTGGGCTCGACCGCTTCTATCTCCTCCTTAAGCGCGGCATCTTGCCGATCGAAGACGATGATGATGATGATGGCAACAAGTTGCAAGTTGGCTACTTGACACCGTTCTTTAAGCCCATTTATCCATTTCATGCCTTTCAGTTTTGCCCTGCAGAAATGTGTGAGTTCCTCTCCAACGACCATGGAAATCGTTTCGTGTGTAACCATACCGACTGCAAACAAAGAGTTTCGTATTCTTATATTTAGAAAAAAAAAATTGATTGAGACGGGCATGAGATGGAGTTAATGGGTTAATATTTGACCCAGGAAAGTCTCCGGGCCAAGAGTCACAGAAATGTGAGCCCAGAAATGGGTGACGATCTAGTGTAACTCAAGCTGAGACCTGCGTGGAGCTATATGGGTTACTAAACTAGAAGTAATTGGCTAAAAGTTACAGTTATGTACTCGCTTAACAGAACGGGGCTTACATCTGGTGCCACAATTTTTGGGTTGCTCCGTAAAAGGTATCGGTAGATTAGGGTCACTATTTGGCACTTTCTTATATTTTATTTTTTAATATTTTAATTATATTTAATTAAAAAATATTAGTGTTTGCGAGAATCAAAACCATTCCTCCTACACATGAGGGATATAGACTGTTACCTAAAACCGAGGTATGAAAAAAATATTCAATTAACTATAATAAATAATCAACTATTACCATTAATTCCTTTCCTATTAATTTATTCTTATACCTCTTAATCAGGTACTTCCTTAGCAATTTGGCCCAACCCGAAATTAATAAATTGATTAATTTTTATATTAAATTTAAGTTTAAAAAAATCGAACCTTTCCGAACAGCTCAAATCAAATAGTACCAAAATGATATTATTTTGATTAATGCAACATATTTTCAAACTCCTATATGTTATAACAATAATAATAAGAATTAGATAATTTCGACTTGATCAGACTTGATTCTTCCTATGCAGTTTAATTTAATTCAATTCGACTTGATTAAACTTTTGATCGAAGTTAAACTTAAAAAATTGTATTGAAACATAAATCACAACAGTATCATTATAAGATTTTGAGTTTGAAGAGTCGGGTCACCCATCTTCCTTCTAACCCCCTTTTGAGGATGATGAAAAAGCTTTACATGTTTGAAGTTATTCTATCCAACTTGTGATGGATGCTGGACACTTAAACGAATAGTTACATTGTTGATTTGACTTATTTAATATTTTTAAAAATATATTTTTTATTAAAAAGATATATGCATTTATTTCTTAAAATTTTATTATTTTTTGATAAAATTGACATGTGATATATTTTAAATTATGTTTTCTTTCCATTTTATCAAAAAAATTTAAAATGTATGTATTTATTTAATTAATTAAATCCTTGCAGTCTTTTTAGAATAAAAATTTTTAATGTATACTTTTTGATATTTTTAATTTTGTAATTTTTTTAAAAAATCTGTACAACTTAAATTAAAATATTATTTCTCTTAATTCTTTTAATCAAATACTAAGTGGATATTCACCTGTTTGTAATATTAATAAAGACGGAATAATAAAAATAGATATTTTTTATTTGTTATCTTTTCTCAAAAATAAATTAATTTTTCAGTACAATTTCACATTCTTCAGCGAGGCCCACTAGGCATTGAATAAGCCTTATTTGCAAACCCAAACCCAAAGATTGAGACCCTACCTAAAGACTAGATTCAAAAGAACTTATGTTCAAGTTCGGGCCTAATCTGAATCTCCCAAGTTCGGGTCTAATTTGAAGCTCCTAACTTGAAATTTAATCAAATTTAAATTATATTTAATTATTTAATTATTTGTGAGGGGTTCATACTTCTTCTTTTTTTAAAGGAAGTACAACGAGAAAAATTACAGAGCGAGTCTCGGAAAACATAATCCGGACTTATCCTCTAGAAGGATTAAGTGATACTCTATGGGTGTAATAGTTAATTAATGGACGCCTACAATAAAATGAACTGCATAATTTGCTAGTCAGTCGGTGCATCTGTTGCTTTCTTGGTATATATAACGATAAGCAATAGTCCAATTACGAATAAACAGTTCGTGAGTTCCCATAAAGAATCAAACTACCTCAATGAACTCTCTTACAGAGATCATCACCAAAAGTATTCGAGAGCAACTGATCGTTAACCAGTTACAGCTCTCTTGCAGTAGAAGAATGGCCTACATCTGGAGAATCTAATCCCTGGAAAATACCATAGTACCCCCCACACATATCTATGCAAAAACTAAAGTACGCATATCTTTGTAGAAACTAGAGTACAATCTTAGATCTACTACTATTGACCTCCCCGCAGGAGAGATCATTACTGTAACACACTACGGATTGAGTTTTACCTAGTGGAGGCTGCCCTTCCCCGCCGTTCGATGGAAACTCTTGTTATCGCCCTCTGCACTTCCCTTCCTCAGATGGGAGCAGACGGGTTGCTGGAAGCTCGTCTTCGGATGCCTGTAAATCACATGGAAGTTTTTTCAGTCTTAATCCCCCTGTGCTATCTACGATATGGGTAGATTTGGTCACTTAGTATCCTCGGTCATTGAGGCGATGCAGTGATGCTCTCCATCGGCAAAGATCGTCGCCCTCTCCACCTTCACGATGTCTCCTCATAGCTAGTCGGCTTGCGATTTCTCTACCCTACCGATTTGGGAAACTCCATGGACGGTTGTGAAAGCATGAAGTAGTTTTGCCCTAATTGCCTAGTAGTTACCCAACTCTTAGTTTGGTGTTTAAAATGTGGGGTCTCAAACGACTAAGCCTTAGGTTGTTTTGTGTTTCGGGGATTTTAAGCCATGCTTTGGTGGCTTATTGTAACGCTCCTCTGTATATTTCTTTTTTAAGCAATGAAATTTTTTAATTTCTTAAAAAAAACTATAGGATTGAGAGTCCAAGATTCTATATCCCAGATTCCATGAGAGAGTAAGCCCCGAAAAAATACTCCAAAATTTTGCATTCAGTGATGAGCACCATCCGAGATTATGTATAAAGTCTGCAAGCTAGTTGCCTGCACTATCCCGCAACAGTCCACTGGCTGTTGTTGAGGACGAGGAATATTTACAGGTTCCATTTGTGTTTAATTTTTCCCATCCAATTGGAGGTTTGGTCCAACCAATGAGTCTATCTTGTCGAGGACGATCTTCAGTAGTAGCTCGTCGTTGCCACACAACAGATTGGTAAATTTGATCTGCATAAGATAAAATAAGAGAAAATGATGAGTCAAGCCATGTAAAATGACCCTTAAAGAGGGACAAATTTCTCCATTTTCATATAAACCAATATGTAGTGTCAAAAATAATCAACCATTCATACCTAAAAACATGTCGGTGATTCTGAAAATTATTAGTAAGTCAATCCTAAATAAACATGTTAAAAAACATAAGAAGAGATAAGTTGAGTAAGGAATGCATGCCATACTTGATATAAATCAATATGTAGTGCCAAAAATAATTGAACATTCATACCTAAAGATACGTCGGTGATTCTGGAGATTAGTAGTGAGTCAATTCTAAATAAACATGTTAAAAAACATAAGAAGAGATAAGTTGAGTAAGGAATGCATGCCATACTTGATATAAACCAATATGTAGTGTCAAAAATAATTGACCATTCATACCTAAAAATATGTCGGTAATTCTGGAGATTAGTAGTGAATCAATCCTAAATAAAAATGTTAAAAAACATAAGGAGAGATGAGTAAGGAATGCGTGCCACACTTTACGGGTCTCGCATAACACGAGGGTTCATACTTTACAAAAAGATTAAAGTGTTGAACACATTAGTCTACTGAACCATCACGCAAGAAACACCTTATTGGTCACATAAGAAACACATACACTCCCTTTGCTTTTGCAAAATCAACAAAGGTACGTCAGTACGATGTCGTCAGAAAACTGTGAAAATAATTGATCATTGTGCACGTGAAAATTAAGCATATATGAAACAAGGTTCAGCTGTACTGTAACACTAACACCTGTCTAACAATGGTTGAAGGATTTTCAGAATCATCATTACGATTCTGACCAAAGTTGTTTGTACAATTATGTAGACTCCAGATGAAAGATTACGTCGGATGCACAAAATAAATCGTGTAAAAGATGGGTTCGGACTTCGGATCGGATCCCCTCTTTTGTGTATAATGTAAAGTCGTATTTTTTTAATAATATTTTAAATTTTTTAACTATATTTAATTTTTAGTTAATTTTACGACAATTTAAGCTTTTAAATCTTCAATTTTTTGTCCTATTAATTTAACTTTTGGTCTGTTTTTAAAACCATTGAATTTAAAATAACTCCTAAACTTGAATCAAACTAATTAAATTTGACTCGTATTAATAATTTATTAAAATGTTAAATTATTAACTTTAATCGATGTTTAAAAACTTTTATCAAATTCTACGAGAAGAAAAAACTATTTTTAAAATTTCTAAAACTACATAAAAAAATGTCTATGTTTTTTATCTTAATTAAAATTCTTCTTGTTTGACTCTCCAATGTCGATACTACATATCCCTTGCATATATTTTTGCATTTTAGTGTTACAAAGTTGAATAACCCATGTTATTTTAGGTGATTATCACTTAAAAATATAATTAAGAGTTCGTTGTTATTATTAGTATTTTTTATTTTTATTTTTATTTTACTATTATTTATATATTTTAATTTAATTTAATTTCCCTATTATTATTTTTTCTTTTTTGGTTATTTTTATTCTAATTTTACTTTTATTTATCATTTTTTTTATTCATAAGTGGATCATTTAGAAACTTCTTTACTAGTTAGAGATAAGGTTGTGTACTATTAAATCTCTTTAAACCCCGCTTCTTAACAAGATTTCTAGTAAATGTTGTTGTTGTGGCAATAATAGTTAGTTGAGTCACTACCAATTTGTTTATATTCAATTATATCATGCGTGACATGCTTGCTTGTTTCTAGTACTATATTCAAAGACAAGTAGTTTGAACTTTCGTGAACAATATTTTCTTTTATTTTTAATTATTAAAGAGCTTCAAACTTGTGAATAAATAAGTTGTTATATTATTAACAGTAATTATCGATGACATGCTAATCCTATTATACCAAAAAGTTTAGGGATAGCAATCTGACTCGAAGTCAACAGGTGTAGCCCTGATTGATCGACTCGAAACTCAACTGAAAGTGACAAAATAATGTCGTTTTATAAAAAATAACAAAATTTTTAAATTTTTTAAAAATGAATAATTCGGGCCAAGTTGATTGCCTCCCGCCGACCGGCCTATTATCATCCATAAAAAATATCGATTCTTTTTTTTTTCTGTATTGTTGATGATATTTGAAAAAAGAATAATACAACCAATGATTAAAAACTTGAATTTACTCAGTCGTTCTAATCATTAAAATTTTGAATTATTCAATTATTCAGTTCAATTTGTTATAATAATTTTTATTATTAAAAATTATTTAATTTATTAATTAATTTACTAATTTTTATAAGCAAATTAATTTTTATAAAACATAATAAAGTAGTAATTTTTCATTTGATAGCTTTTTTCTTTAATTACACTTCAACTTTTACGATAATTAAGATTAATCTCTATTTTTAATTCTATTTTAAATTATTCAATTTTGTCTAATTTTATTTCAATTCTTTGCAGTTTGAACCTTTTAAACCTTAAACATATATCGGATATAACACAACATTTTTGTTTGATAATAAGGTTAAAAGTACTATTACTTCTCCTAGTTTTCTTTTTTATGTTACTATTCATATTTTAAAAATTACTAATTATTTATAATATTACTAATTATTTTATATTTTGTCATATATTTTAATCAAAGTAATTTAATATTAAAATTTTAAATAGAAAAAAATTAATAAAATATAACTAAATAATTTATCTGATAATTAAACAATATAACCTACACATTCAAACATGCAAGTACTTCCTCTTAGATCCAAAGCAAGCAATACCTTATTCGTTACCTTTACTTTTGAAAAGTTGACAGAAATAATGTCGGTACGATGTCCTCAAAAAACTACGAAAATTGGGATTAATATAATTTATTATTATGCACATGAAACAAGGTTGAGCCATACTGTAACACTAGCACATGTCTCACATGATCGAGAGATTTGCGGAACATCATTACGATTTATATGTACAATTATGTAATTTGTAGGTTTAGTGTCTTTCGTGTTTTAGCCTTTTAGGAGCATCCATTTATCTAATTTTTGTAAGGTCTCATTTATTAGATAAATAGATGCTTATAAAATGCGATAGATATAGAATAATAAGAATAGGTGTTCTGTTCTTAATCTATAGATAAATGATTATATTAAATTCACAAAATAACGACAATATCCTACGATTTAAAATTTTTCTTATTTTTAATTTTTTTACAGCCTTTAAATTTTTTAATAAAATTTAGAGATTTTGATTACGCGAGAATTAATCAAGTAGTACTTACTTACAAAATAAATTAACATAGCTGTTAAATTTTGAATCAAACTAATTAAAATTACTCAAATTATAATTTATTATAATTATACTAAGATCGATATTTTTTCTTCTATTCTTGCTGGTATCTAAAAACGGAATAATATAATCCTAGAGATACAACTAATGATTAAAAAACTAAATTTGTTTAGCCGGTTTAATCATAAAAATATTAAACCAGCCAACCATTTAATTATATTTGCTATAATAACTTTTGTTATTAAAATACAATTGATTTATTTATTACTTAGTTGGTTTTTGTAAATTAACTATTTTTTATAAACTATAATTAAGTAGGCGATTTTTATTTATTAGCTTTTTAATTAAATTTTACTTTATTTGATAGGTAAGGATACTCTTCTTCTCCAATCCTATTTTAGATTCTTCAATTTTGTTCAATCCTTAGTAATACACATTTTGATGCTTAAACATCTTATCCAGATAGAGTAAGAACATGAACAAAAAATGTTATCAGACTATAAGTAACAAGGCTTTAAATTATAGATTACAAATTAATTATAATTATAATATTAGCATTTGTAGTTACGTTTACAATCTACAATTTTAAACCTTAAAAAAATAATATCAGAGATAAAATATATTTTTTCAATAATTAAAAAATCGAATCAATTTGATCATTTCAGTCATATAAATTTTGGATTGGTCACTCTTTTTGTTCAATTTATAAATTTTTGATTCAATTTACTTAATAACTCTTATTTTTAAATACTAATTAGTTTATCTAATTAATTTTTATTAACAGTCTATTTTTTAATTAAACTTAGGTAAAGATATTCCCTTTCAATCTGTGAAATTTGTAATAGATCTACAGGCTCACACGAAAAGGAAAGTTAGACTACTCACAAGCTTAAGTGAGGTTCCATTCTAAAACTAATTGATAATAAATGGAGTAGCCTATTAGGCTTATATGTTAGTATTCTTTCTCATCTTTTTTCAATGTAAAACACTCACATGTGGATATTTTCAACACAATTATATTTTAAATTCTCTAATTTTATTTAATTTTTAACCGATTTTATGACGTTCTAATATTAAATAAAATTTTAAACCTTAATTTTTTCCCCTTTAACTTTCAGTTTTATTATTAAAATATTTAGTTTTTTTTAAGAGAACTCTAATTATTGTCATAATGGTCCAAAGTTGATGGGGAGACATTTAAATTGACCTGTTATTGCATACTCACCTACCAATTGGTGGTGCCTAAAATGAATGCCGTAGTCCTGTAGCTAGATGCCCATAATGCTCTTATAACCTCTTAAGTTATTAATTTTATTTTTGGTCTTACTATGTTCATGAAAAATTTCTATATTTATTGTTAGTTCGCTGGCCAATCACCAACCTCATTTATTATGTGTGGACGTCACGTGGTCTACAAACTTTGAGTTGATAGATTCATTTATCACAGCTATGAGTAGCGACAAGAATAGTTTTGGATGGACTTTTGGGAGGGTGATAAGTACTTTTTTTTTAATTACAAAAGTATTTTTTAAGAAAAAAAGTATTTGATTGTAAAATAAAAAAATATTTCTTTAATAGATAGGACTTCTTTAATAGATAAGACTTTTTTGACAGTCAAAATACAGCTTTTTAAGAAGCTCAAATTTAGAGTTTCTCAAAAAAATTCTTTTTCACGTAAAATTTTCAGATCAATTAATGAGTATATTTTTAACCCATTTTGCTCTTATATTTTACACATAATTTCCACAAACTCATCTTCGCGTTTATTTTGAAATTATATAATATTATTTGACTTTTTTATATGTTTTAATATTTATTTTTGATATTAGTTTTACTTATGTTATAATCCATATAAAAAATTTGGTTAGATATATTTTCATTTATGTTTCATATAGTTTAAAATTATATAATAATTAATATATTATGCTTTGCATATTATTTAATATACTTTAAATATTTTTTATTACAAAATAAAATGTAGTTAAAATTAAAAGTGTCTTTTATTTTTATATTATCAAACAGTCTATTGTATGAAGTTCTTTTTAAAAAAATTTCTTTTTAAATGACAGTCAAACATTTAATTGACTTCTTAGAAAAGTTCTTCTTATAAAAAATTTACAGAAAAAAGCTCTACTATTATAAGCATAACGAAACAGAAGCTAATGCTATCAACACTTTTAGGTAAATATTTGAAAGTGTGTATTAGGTAAAATTTTAATATTACGTAATACTTTGTCGATCATGTATTTTAAATAAATTGTTTAACGAGTCAATAACTTAAAATTGAAAGAGTTAAAGTATGTTGAATTGAATTTAAGATGCAATAATTTTGTTAACAAGTGATGTTGACCATTATACCCTTTTAATAATTGAACTTTTCAAACTTAATTAGTTCATAGATTAGATCCATAATTACTAATTCATTGAAGTCACATCAACCGATAACAGTATTCGGCTCTACATCAGAGGGTAGGAGTGAGTTTTTAACTCTAACAGGATAAAAAGCTGACCTCTTTTTTGGAGCAATTCCAATTTGGATTTCGACATTACAATTAAGAAATACATGATTAGTTATAGTAAATTGTTCCCATTATTGAGTAAATATAGTATATGATGAAAAGGCAATTGGATTTGTAGTTTTAGTTGTATCCTAACAAAGGGAGTGAAAGAATCTAGACTTGACTTAGCTTTACAACTTTAAGTAGAATCTAAGAAGATAATGCCTCGGTTCCTTTACCCTTTTGTGCTTTAAAGACAATGTTAAGTGTAATGAACAAGAGTACTATTGGTTAACAATGGTGATGATTTGGCAATTTATGTTATGTCATCAACCATCATCACCAAAAGAAAGCTTTAAAAAGAGTTAATAAGCAAGAAGATGGAATTGTTCAATTGGTGTCACACATTCCCACCCTACCCTGCCTTTTCACTTATTATTGTTTTTAAATATATAGAACATTTAGTTGTACCCAAATTTGTCCCTTTGGTATATATATATAAATATATAAATATATATATAATCCTATCATATCTTATTATATTTATATAATAGAGAAGACAACATTAAATATCTATAAAGGCTTTGACTTTCATAATTGAACCGAGTTTGATTATATTGTAATTATAATATTATTATCATAATTATACTTAATGATACTATAACCAAATATTGTCATAAAATATAAATAGATTACTTTTTTGAATATATTTAGTCTCTTACTCAAATCTTTCTCTTTGTTAGCAAGTTTTTGTCATTGTGAAATAATGGTAGGTTAAGGGTCACTTTTTAGGAGACTATTCTAGCCCTTAACCTTTCCCTACAAAAACCCTCTCATTATTCTTCTTCTTCTTCCATACCCAACACCTCCTATAATAAGCTATAATCTTTTCTCTCCCTCTCCCTCTCCCTCTCACTCACTCTCACTCATTCTTCATTATAATCAACTTTTAGTGTTCATCACCGCATATTGTCAATCTTCAGGAGTATTATAAAGCTATCTCTTTAAAGAATGCCTGAAGAGAGCACCAGCAACTCCACATCCAAGTACTCCAAAAGTTGTCAAGACCCAGAAGAAGATAAAAGTACGTGCAAGAGACGTCGAGACGGTAGCAGGCACCCGGTGTTCAGAGGCGTGAGGATGCGAAGTTGGGGCAAATGGGTGTCCGAAATTCGCGAGCCTCGCAAGAAATCGCGCATATGGCTCGGGACGTTTCCTACACCCGAAATGGCAGCGCGTGCGCATGACGTGGCTGCGCTGAGCATCAAAGGCGACGCCGCAATCCTTAACTTCCCCGAACTCGTGGAACGGTTGCCAAGGCCTTTGTCTTCATTGCCGCGTGACGTTCAAGCCGCCGCAACCAAAGCCGCGGCCATGGTGGAGCTGGACAGCTCTGTCTCATCGTCAGAGACGTCATCGTCGTCGTCGTCGTCCTCCTCCTCCTCCTCAGAGACATCGTCCATATCCGTGTCCAAAATCGGAGAGTCCGAGGAGCTGACTGAAATCGTGAAGCTACCAAACATAGAAGGGAGTTTTGACTCGTCGGAGACAGGGGTCGAATTCATGCTGGTTGACTCGGTCGATGGATGGGTATACCCACCAATGCTGGACTTGAGCGGAGAGTTCTCCGATCAGTTTCTGGGAATGGAAAGTTTGATGTCAAGTGGAATATTCGGACCTTCAGTTTGTGATTGATTACCTAAATTTGGATTTTTATCCCAAAGATTAAAATGATTTTTAATATTTAAAAAATCTAAGTTCCTAATTGTCTTTTATTTTCCTTAAAATTAGAGAAATATATATATACATAGTAAACTTAGGATTTGAAATATGATCACAATTTCTTTTTTCTTTTTCAGGAACATAAAATCGTAATAGATTGCAATGTTTTGGTCCCTTTGCCAGGAACAAGAGTATAAGAACTAGATTCCCTGTTTTGGAATATTTTATGTCAGTTAATAAATTAAAGGATCGTTTGAAAATAATTTCTCAACTAGTTAGAGATAAGGTTGTGTGCTACTGAACCTTCCCAAATTTCGTATCTTAGCAGAATTTTTACTTGATGTTGATGTCGTTGTTGTAATAAGTTAATTGAGATTAAGCAATAATACCTCTAAATAATCATTTTATTTGTGTGCAAAGACTTGATTTAGTGATATTAGTAATTTATGTTGATTTTATGGAGCAGCTTTAAATCCTTGGGCCAGCTGTCCCACCCTGTGAAGTGCCTTCCCATCAGCAAGAGGATTAGTCACTGGGTCCGCCGGTAGATACCCTGATCAAAGACCAAAAAAAAAAGTGATGTTTGGTAGGTCAAATTTTCAATGACATAAAAATCAGATTTAAGATTTAAAAGGTTAGATCGTTATAAAATTTATTAAATATTTTTTTGACTAAAAACTTATTAAAGATTAAATAAAATTAAAATTTTGAAATATTATTGAAATAGATTGTTTAGTAAAAATTAATTGATTGATTTTAGTTTATAAGAACTTATTAATTTACGAAGATTGACTGATTAATTAATAAATTAATAAAATTTTAACAGCAAAAATTATTAAAGTAAATCAAACTAAAAAATTGTAAGATTCAAAATTTTTATAATTAAATGACGAATTTTATAATCTTGTGATAAGGAAAATGCCATTTTGCTTCTCTTAGTAATAATGGACAGGTGGATAAGAATCCTATGATGTAGATAAGGGTTTTCTTTCTTTTTTTTAGGGTAATGGTCTAAAAGGCTAGTTCTTAAGCCAATTGTGGAAAACTCACAATCGCAGTGATTTTGTTTTATCCAGAGATAAGTATCCTAGGAGCTGTTAACTGTTTTTAACTTAATTAGCTAGTGGGATTGCACGAGCCAATACTCAAAGAAAGTTAACACCTTGTCACGGGTCATTCGATCATTTTCTACATAGTATATGCTGTTTTTATTCCAAGGTTTCAACATTAGAAATCTTCCCTAATGCAATGATTACTTATGATTAAACTGTTAATTCTAAACAGTGACAGAGTTAGAAATTAAAAATAGAAGGGTCTAAATATTTAATTTTTTTAAATCTTGATAGGCCTAATACATCAATGGGTTCCAAATAACTCCTTCCTTATATATATATATATATATATATATTTAAAATAAATTTTTTTAACTTTTTTAAATGTTGGGGGGCCCAATGCACCATGGGCCTC
>JAOTAX010000005.1:3150438-3160867 GCA_025629825.1 Erythroxylum guanchezii
CTATATTTAGGAGTTCTATTGGCTAGACATTGGGTGAGGAAGTCTGCTTGGAAGGAAAGAAAATATAGAAAAAGGGGGGCTGCTGGATTCTGGAAAGCCAGAATCCAACCGAAGCGAAAATTTACCAACAAAGGAGAAATCCAATCTGAATCTACCAACTCAGACGTTGATAGCTGCACATCTGTAGGATATCATCTTTACTAAATTCTGTAATGAATATGAACTTCTATGTTTTGTCACAAAGTACTTAATTTAATGTTGGTTGGATTTTCCCTGCTTTGCTGCAGAATTTATTTTACTTAAAGCTTATGAATTTAGTCTGCATATGTTTCTTAAATCATGCTTGATAAAGTAGCGTAAGTAGGGCTAGAGGAGTGACATTACATTAAAACATAGTACCAATTGTCAAATGTTTAAGCAAGTTATTTGATGTAATAGGAACTGCAATCCTTAATGGTTTCTGCAAAAACTGACCACCATTATGTAACTAGAAACAACTAAAATCATCAGTATCATAACAAGCAACATCATTAACAAGCTTCAAGAATAATCAAACTAAACTCTCATGATCCTCGAACCAAGAATGTCAAAGACAAATATCTACGACTAGAAACTAATGATCAAGCACTAAAGGTGCCAGCGGAAAGAGCCTAATACAAAGGGAACAACCGCTGATTCTAGATCACTACAATAAGATATATGCAACTGCTGTGACAAAGAACAATAAGACTAGAGTAATAATACTGATTGAGGCTATTGATCCTGAACTTTGGATTGGTGACGGTGCCAGTTCAGGTGAGATTATTGGCGCAGAACTGGGATGCGGTGTTGGTGGCAGATCAGGTGAAGCAACCACGCCTGAGGGAGGTGGAGTATGTAGGTGGTGTAGACCCATGACTTCAACAAGTAAGCGCTGGCCATTCAAGCAGTGATCAGAGTTTCCACTAATGAAGTAGAACGGTCCTGGCCTGTCAAGCTTGAAGAGACTTCTTCCATTATTGAATGCTGCAATAGGTTGAGTATTATTGCAGTGATAATAACCCCATTTCTCCACTTCAAGTACCGAGTCATTTTTGTACTCAAAAGCTGCAACCAACAGTGAAACTTCCATTAACAGGCAACAGAACTTGTTATCAGTTATTTGTTAAACAAGTTAAATTAACAGTACTGCATTTCAAGAACATCAATCAGAGTCATCAATAGTTACTTCCTTCTGTTTTCTTCCAAATCTATCACCGATAAGCAGATAACATCCATACAATTGTTTTCTATCCATTTTTCACCGACTGGAGCTTACTAAATGCAGAAGCTCGACGCTGTTATGGCTATGGTGACCAGGAGCAACCTCATTCATGTTAACATGGGAGAGTACTCTTGAATATATCTTCTCATCTCTATTTATATGTTTTTCCTCGATGATCTAACACCACCACTGTAACATAAAATCACTAAAGGAATCAACACAATGACAAAAAACTCACAGAGAGAGTCTCCAACTAGGAATCTGTTTCTTCCGGCCCACAGACTGTACATGGCTGAGTCGCTATCTGGAGGCTGTTTCCACCCCAACTCGTCGCCTACTTTGAATACCCTTGTTGCATCAACCACCATAGCATGCATTGAAGCTAAAAACAAAAAACTACAGATTGAAACACCCATAAGAGAAGCCATGTTAGAGACCTTCATCGTATAACTGTCTTAGGTGGGTCAGCTATTGTTGTAACTACGAGACCTTAGTGAAGTTGGTGTAACGAATATGGAAAGAGTGAGTTGAGTTATATAGGTGAAAAGGGTAGTGGGCAGTTTCTGTTAAATAAACGTGGTCAGGTTCGGACGTTGGAGGTTAGTAGCAGTTATAGGAACCCATCTCTGAAGAGGAACAACGTGTGTTAATCAATGGCAGTTGAAACATTGAAGACAAGTGCAGTTTTTGACTCTGTAGTTTGATGTCAAACGAGGTTGTTGCTTAGTGATCTTGCTAAGTACCGCATTTTCAGAGATTTCCTGAGTTGAAGACGATGACCCAGAATCCATTTTCAAGCCACTATTGTGGTTAAGGAACGTGGCTATGACTTACGCTGCATGGAGATGGTGGAGACATGGTGGAGTTTCTTTCTCATTATTTATAATCCCGAGATTATACTTCTTTTTAATAATTTAGATATATAAAGCTATTTTAATATATTATAAAATTATTATATTCTACTGAATCAACACATGTAATTATTTTTCAAATAAAATTTCCAGAGTAAAATACATAGACCCTTTGAAGTTCTTAAAATAATTCCAAGTTCTACCATAATGATCCAACCTCACTTTCATATTTCACTATGGTTTCAAAACAAAACTGAAACAAGTTTTGATGTTACCGAATGATCCCTGACTTTGTACATTTTGGATTGCTCAAAGTAAGAATTTTGCTCTTTTTTGTTTCATCTTTCTAATCCTACACAAATAAATGCCTTTCTCAAAAAAATGGATGTATTGCATTTTTTTGCTCAAGGATTGACCTACATAGTTGTTTCCTTCTGCTTCATCATCATCTCTTGAAACTCTGCTCGCTTAGCAGCCCTGAGATCAAATATACTTGGGGGCAAAGGTTTGATTGAGCCATGCAACTCAACTAAGTGAAAAAATTCTTGCTTTGTCAAACTTTTCTTTTCTACAAGTTCATCAACAACGGCATCCATCAGCTTCCTGTTCTGCTGCAAAACCTGATGTACATGGAGATATTTGGTAAAATACTGTATGTCATAAACCTACAAATTAGTGATTCTTCCAAATGACATGCAATACCTCCTTTGCACGTTCATAACACAAGTTTAGAATTCGCAGGGCCTCCAAATCGATTTCCTGCATAAAAATCCATAAGATATTGTTCTTCGAACACACAGAATCATATACATATGTGTGACCATTTGGATGAATATGTATAAACATGAAGAATCTGACAACTACCATAGTTTTGATTCATCACTTTTTGTCATCATTTTATTGAACACCATACAATTCTAGGATAGAAACAAGCTATTGACCAACGGAAGCCCCAAAGAATCAGTATGGAATAAAAAGTGTGAATTCCATACATTGATACGATCGGCAACCCAGAAGTCAGATAGGCCATACTGTTTCTCAGAAAGGCCTCCGAGGACATAGGTTCGTGCTGCTGACCGAGCATTGTCTGCTGTTTCAGCCCATATTGTACTTAGCTGAAAAAATTCAAAGAATCAAGGAAGCTTTCAGGCCATCATGTGGACTACATAATCTATCTATAATTATTTATAAAACTTCAAACTGCTAAGCAAGTTAAAGACATCCTGATGTGGCATAAAAGCAATATCCACACTGTGATTCTGAATGCCAGGATGTTCCATGTTATCAGATATAGAAATCATTCTATTGGTATATACGTAATTTAAATTCTGCTTAAACTGTATCAGCAAAGCCGTATCAATAGTATGCTACAGGTAATTGCCATCATAACAAAGGAAACACCATCATTTTATGCAACCACAGATATACAGAAGATTCAAGCAATTCCTTTACCTGACCCTCACCATACCAGAGTTCGTCGGCTGCACGTGGTGCTAGTTGAACAGTGATGTGATCTAGGAGGGATTGCCTACTGCATTATATAAGGAAACAACAGATATAGATAATTTGAGAAACAGTTTCAACAGGAAACTTCTAGCAAGGAAAAAAGGTAAGAAATTAAATGTTTTAACAGTTAGAAACCTGTTTTTTAGCACATTGAACACTGAATCAATATGAGGTTTTAAGGTTGTCCTTTTCTTTTCATGATCCACGATAAATAAAGATAAACCAGTGAGAGTCAGGAGATACCTAAGCATTCCTTCCTTAAACCTGATATGATCCATTTTCATCCGAACATAGCCAAGTTCCCTGCCAGCTCTAGGAGAAATAGTAACCTACTCCAAAATTAAATATAGCAATAATACAGAAATTGTAGAATAAGCTTCCATGTAGTATTAATGCAATGTCGCTTCATAATTACGAAAGATGCTCCAATGGAAATATCAAATGCAATAACACTGTGCAATAATGTTGTAAACTCTCACTTTTCAAAGATAAAACAAGAGCTCTCCAGACAGTCTAGCAGTTTAAGAACCAATTAAATTCAATATCTATTTTACATTCAGAAAGGCCTACCACTATCTTCACTAAGAGAAGTAACATGCATTAAAGATTCCTGATGCATGTAAAAGAGATTAAAGATGGTTATCAAGCATTTTTTGGGCTTTCACTACCATGCCCCTCAAAAGATGTATATCTAAGTACGTCCAGAAAGATCTCCATTTGGCACAATAATATATTAAGCGCTAGTTAACCAAGGCCAACTTAACATTAAGGAGAAAGAGTTTAAGAACCATACAAACTCAATGTTTCTAAGATCAGGAAAGTTCACAGCCACAACAGCCATTGCTGCTTCATTGATAGCTACTTGTTTCCAAGTATCAGGACTCCGTTCCTTCTTATCTAGCATTCCTCTCTCTTCAATTTGTGCAGCTTGTAATAGGTCATCTGTTGTAATCTGCATAAACGAGAAGACTATTCACTAAAAGCCTAATATGGTATAAGCAACTATCAGATCTATGGATCAACTTAATGGAGCAACCATTTAGCAACGAGAATTGCAGCATGACCTAATCAGAATCAAGAATTCAGCCAATATATCACAATCGTCAACAGCAATGTTATTTCATGTCAATTAACATTGATTGTCGCAACAAGCAGCGTGGAAAAGAAACGTGCACTATTCCCAGTCTGAGGAAATTCTCAAGAAAGTCTTGTTCCAAACCTCACCCTGGGATTCATTGCATTGGAAGAAGATTAAAGAGCTGTACAAAACTACCAAACCATCACTTTTGTCACATATCCTCCTTGCATAAGACTACTAAGATGCCAGGAAATGAAGACCATATTATTTTGATCCAATTGGCAATACCTCTGTCCTTCCATCACGCATCATATTAATTGCAGCAACCTCAATTATGTTGGCCAACTCAGCACCAACCATTCCATCTGTCATACTAGCAACAGCCAAATAGTCAACATCCTCGGCCATAGGCTTCTTACGAGCATGAACCTACTACCAAACAGTAAACACAAAAACAGAATGGTTTAGTAACTTCAACAGGAAAAGAAAAAAATAAAAGTCGAGCACACGTTGATGTTGGAGATGTGAACATCACCTTCAGGATTTCCATACGACCTATAAGGCCAGGTTTAGGGATAAAAATTTTACGATCAAAGCGTCCAGGTCTAACGAGTGCTGGATCAAGAATATCTGGTCTATTTGTAGAAGCAATGGTGATCACTTCCCCTCGTCCCTCAAATCCATCTAAGCAGACTAGGAGCTGGAGTGAACAACATCAATCCCCAAATGAAGGTTTGACTATTACAATGGCATTAAAAGACAACAATCGTGGACATGGGCTACACCAAAAACCAACCTGATTAAGAGTGGCATCACGTTCTTGTCCACCAGAACCTTTAATCAAACCTCTCTCCCTTCCAACGGCATCCAGTTCATCAATGAAGACGACAGAGGGAGCCTAAACAAATGAAACCAACTTTGATGAATTTCAATATTTCTCTGTTTACGGTAAAATTTTCATGATTTTAGGTAGAAATGTTTTGAGGAAGTGTTTAAGGAAAGGAACAAATATAGAGAAAAGGTACAAAATATGCAACTTCATATTTTGGGAACTTCTTCAGCTCTCAGTAAGAACTAAGCAAAACAAGGACTGCACATATAAAGACTGATCTATCATGCACTGCTGTGAGAACAAGAAGCATCATCGATGGATCTAACCCATGCAATCCCATGGTGGTAAATATCTCATCAACAAAAGCCTACGTAAAGCTCACATTTTCCTTTGCTTCTTGGTAGAGTGCTCGGACACGAGAAGCACCAACTCCAACATATATTTCCACAAACTGAGAAGCAGAAATGGAGAAGAAGTTAACACCTGCCTCACCAGCCACAGCTTTTGCTAGTAAAGTTTTTCCTACTCCAGGAGGCCCACAAAGGAGTATCCCACCTGGTGAGAAACCAATTTATGTTAAGTAAGTCATGTGAATATTACCTTAAGAAGATATAAAAGAACATGCTATCATCTGATAATAAGAACATTCAATCTGTAACCCATAAGTTATGTTCTCAACAAATAGTTTGTTTTCACTTCATCAAATTCACATGATGTTTTCACTTCATCTAATATGTCAATGTTTTCAGTTTCTAAAGCATAGAGACAAAGCACAATCTACAGGGCAATCAAGAAAACATGATGAATAGGCTCTAGTAATCAGCCCTACAAACAAGACTAAGGACTATATGAAATGACATAATACAGATATAAACTTTGGATGGTACCTCCTAATGGAAATCAAAGAAAAGGTATTTATTTTTGAAGATCATACCTGGTATTCTCACTCCTCTTCTCCGATACATCTCACCATGCGTGAAGAACTTCACAATCTCCTCGAGTTCAAGGCGAATTTTCCCAAGGCCCGCAACATCTGAAAACTTCACATCCACACCCCTTTCCAGATACTGAGGCAATCGCCTATTATGTGCTCGCCTGACACGTGCTCCTGACTTCATGAACTGCATGGCCATTTGCAAGTAGGGATTCTGTTCCCCTTTCCCTAGCTCTACTTCATCTTCTTCTTCCTCAATTCCCATCATTTCCCTCTCCAACTCCCTCATCTTCTTCCTCTCCTCTGCCTCTGCCTTCTCAATCTTCAATCTATCCTCATAGTCCTTTTGCTGCTTCCTATAATTTAGCACCACTGTCCGGTAAAATATCACAAAGAAAACAAGCCCCAACAATGTTGCAACATTGGAGTCCTGAGCTAAATTTGCCCAGAGATTCGCCATCTGTGCATAATTCTCTTGAGCATTACGCATTGACTCCTCATATTTCCTTCTCTTCATCTCCTTCTTTCTATTCCTCTCCTCCTCTTTCCTTTGCAATTTTAACATCTTCTCAATAATTTCACGTTCCTCCCTCATTCTCACCATTTCCTCTTTCCTTTGCCTCTTAAGCTCCTCTCTGACCCTCCTCAATTCCATAGCTCTCTTTGACTCCTTCTTTGGCTTAAATCTTGCCAGTATTAACTCAGGAACTTTCCACAAAAACCCCAAATATGGTTTAGGAAGCTCTGGTTTCTTAACTGGAGGCGTATAAGCATTAACACACATGGTATCAATTGCTAAGCTATCCCATTTATCCCAAAACCTCCTATCACTCTCTGACGAAGGCAGTACAGTCCTAAACACTTGATTGTCATCCACAACCACCAAAACTGCTTCCGCATGTTGTCTTAATCCAGCTCCAGGGGCTTTAATTATATGCTTAAGCTTGTTGTTCTCTTTCAATTCTAATATATCAGTGTAAGGTATCCTATTAGACACAACCGGGAGATCCTTAGACCATTCTTTCAGCTGTTCTGGGGTCAGCGTCTGTTGTTGTGCTTTTTTCAGGGTTTTCTTCTTTTGACCTGTTTTTGCTGGTGCAGCAAAAACAGGCTGTGCCCTTAGAGAGGTGGAGATTATGGTGAGAGTTACAGGTATCGCAGCAAGATAATTCAACTTTGAATGCTTATTTTCACGGGCTTCCCTGGTTTTATAACTAGTTTCAACATCTGGGTCTTGGTGTTGGCATGAAATGGAGAGGAAAATTGGGGCCTTTGGAGTGAACTTGAGGGGTTTATGGATTTTGGGGCACAGTGAAGAGCTAAATGAGAAATGAGTGGCCATTGAAATTGGATGAAGCAAAAATTCAAAAAGCAACAATCTTTATGGAAAAACGAAGATAAAGACTTACATGGTACATATGTATAGTGTATATTGAAGTGAGTGAACTCGCTTTGGTGGCATCGAAATTGAAGTGAGCATGAAGAGAACTCAGCTCACTTCCTGCGTTTTTTGCTTTGAACACAACAGAGGCTTCAAACAAGTTCAAGGATTGTGACTAAACAATTCAACATTAAAAACGACACTGTTTTACCTGTTTGGATACAAAGACAATTATTAAAAACCCCAACGGCATTTCATCTCTTTTTTTTTCACTTTCAACTTTTTGGTATAACTTACTTTAAAAAATTTTGTCGTTAAAAATTAGTAAATTTATTAATTAATAATCAATTTTTATAAATTAATAAATTCTTATAAATTAAAAAATAATTAATTAATTTTTATTTAATAATTTTTTTTTAAATTCAAAGACAATCTCTTTCAATTATATTTTTAATTTTTTAATTTTTGTTTATCATAATCAAATTCAGATTATTAAATCTTTTAAACCTTAAATCACTTATCTTATCAGTTTAATTTTAAAACATTGGTAAAAATAGTATTTAACAATAACAATTTGTTAGACGTTTACATAATATTAACATGTAAAAGCACCATTTCCATGTTAATATTATGTTATGTTTATTTAATTTTTTTAGGATATTAAGAGTTTATTATAAATTTGATAAAAAGGATATAATTTTTACTTTGTATTAGGTAGATTTTGTTCAATGATTTTTTAAAAATTTTAAACTACATTGGATTGTAAGTGATAATTAGACGTTTTGGGATTTTTTTATAAATTTAAATCCATTGAAATTTTTTAATAATTTAAGTTTTTCTATTTTAATACTTAGATTTTTAAATTTATCACTCATCCTTTAAATATCACACAAGATTGTCTATCATGTTCCCTTAAGATCAAAGTTGCGAATACCGTATCGGACTTGGTACCGGATTGGATTCTGGTACGGTTAATATCGAGTACTATTTTGGATAATTTTTTAAATTTATGAAATAGTTCCTGAAATTTTTTAAAATTTAAAAAATAATCCGTTAGTATATTATACAGTTATACTGTATACTTTACAACTTTACATCAATCATGTCTTCAAAAATTATAATAACAAATAATAATCACAATTAATATGAAATAACAATAATTTTTAAATATTTCACATATAAATAATAACCACAATTAATATGAAAAAAGACAATCATCATCATATAAATATAAAATTAAGAATAATACATAGTATTTAAAATATTACAATAATATAATTTCATTATTTTAATAAATAATAATTATATCAAAACATTCAATAAAAAGAACAATAAATATCCTTAACTCTTAAACTATTATAATTTACAACAAGAGTTCGTGATGAGGAAATAATTAAGTAGAAGTTAAACCTGAAATAAAAACATTTATGATTACATTACATATATAGAATTTAATATAAACATCAAATATAAGTAAAATCAAAAGAAGAGGAAAAACAAAAACGTGAAACGAAATTCAATCGTCTATAGAAGGATACTTGCTATAACTGCATTGACCTCAGTTATCATTTGGTACAAAATTCTCATCATTGAGAGGAGCTTCATCATCATTATCATTCAAATTTGACGCACTAAATGACATGTCAATAATTTCTCATCCAAGATTATCTTTCAAGTTATTGATATATACCAAATTCGATTCTTCAGAAATTCAATCAGCCAAAAGATCAACATTATCAATGGAAATTAGATTGGTTGAACTACTTGTGCTATTAAGACTCCTAGTAAACAATAAAATTTAATTATTAGAAAATTATAATAAATTATATCGAAATTAATAATGATAATAATATACCTTTTCCGAAACTTTAAATTATAATAAACAAAAACTAAATCATTCAACCTCTTGTGCTCCAATTTATTCCTTTTCTTATAGTAGATAAATTTAAATGTGTTCCAATATTGTTCACAGCCTGTTGCACTCATATATTGACTTAAAATTCGAATTGCAAACCTTTTCAATTTTGAAACACTATTTCCAAATTGATCTCATTAAGAAACTATAACAAAAGTAGCATTTTAAACAAAATAAAATGTTAATTAATTTCAACAAATAAAAAAAGGAAACTACTAATACCTAGAAAAAGTTTTCCTTTTTGCTGAATAGCAATTGACATTTCAAAATCTCTATAAAACAACTTATAAAGCTCCATTTGTGAACTTAAGAGTTTTTGCATCGTGTCAATACTAACAATTGTTGTAATAGTTAAAAACATTCTTCTATTAACTTCAACTTGCTCAGTAAGATTTAGTCTAAAATAGACACTAGGATTCAAAATTGCCCCAGCTGCAAACGACGAATAAGAAAGTTACATTTCCCTTCTCTCATTAATGATTGAAAGATATGATGTGTACAAAGAAGGGTCATGTTTTATATTGGTCTTGATTGCTTCCGTCGCTTTCTCCATGGCATTAAAAAAAACCCATTGTTAGCTTTTCGTCATTATCAGTCAAATGAAGCACCCTCACCAAAGACTCACAAACTCTGATAATAAATTGGCATTGAGACCAAAATTCTCTATCTTCTAGTATAATTTTACAAAC
>JAOTAX010000005.1:3181173-3194779 GCA_025629825.1 Erythroxylum guanchezii
TGCTCCTTGGTGGATGGTACGTATAGAAGACGATGTTTAGCTTGTGAAAATATGTCTCCATTTGATTATTATTCTTCGCTGAAATCCATGCTCAATAATTTTTGTTCCCTGTTTATGAAATAAGAAATTGATTAAAGAAATAAGAAATTGATTATAAAAAACTCAAATTTGATTCAATTTTATTAAATAAAATATTTCATACGCAACACAAATATAACATTTAGCAATCATGTACATGACAAAAATAATAATCTAATATGATTCTCCACATCATTCACAATAATAGGGAACGTAACGTTAAATTATTTTTGTTAAAAATAAAAAATATTTTAACGCCACTTTTTAAGGTTTATGCTGATATTATAAAATTAATTACAGTTTGAATTTTTGTACAATTAACCCAAGAAATAATTAAACCTCATTTTTTGAAATTTGTTGGTATTGATACAAGAAAACAAGATAAATACACACCACGAATTTGCCAACCAACCCCTCATGTGCAAATGTATCTATTAGGTATGGGCATACCATACTTCATGTGGCCCATGGGTTTCAAAAAAGTGTAACATCATTTTGATGGTTCTATACACATTTTCTCCTTTTTTTTTAAGATTTAAGCAATCTAGTGTATGCATATCATATAAAAACAATCTCTCTACTAGTTAGAAATAAGGTTGTGTATTATTAGACCTCTTCAGATCTCACGTGTCAGTTGAATTTCTTGCATACAAAATTAGTAAATTTTGTTAAAATTTTCTTGAAAATGAAAATTTTCAATTCAATTCTAAATTTTGGCCATTTTTTTGGCAAAAACTAAAAATTAGGAGTACATTAGAGTCTACAGCAAAATCTTTTCTTTCTGCCCCAACTTAATTCTAATGCTTCCAATTAAAAAGAGTTACAAATTGAAATTTTTAGGGCATAGATTTAATTAGGAAACTAATGTCCTACAATGGAACCCTAGATCATATGCCTAAAATTGTGATGATGGATCAAGAAATCATCTCCACCGTTTGATACACCAAAAAGTGAAGTTTGATTCAGAAAGTGTTCCTGCTGTGCTCTGTGCATTTCCTTCTGCCTTCTAAGCTCCAAAACCTTCCTATGCGAGTTTGAATGTTTTGTAGATGTGAAAGTTGGGCTAGCTGCTGGCCGATATTCAGGTACTAACCGACCCGACTTAAATCGAACCCCACAGGCATTGCACAAAGTTTTTGGGCCCATTGGGCCGGTTCGCCATTGTGGGGTCTTCTCGGTTGCACAATGTAGACATTTACGAACGGGAGCATCTAAACCCGAACCCATTTTAGAATTTGGATTCTCTTGCTTCTTTGAACTTGATTGGTTTGTGGGTGAGAGGTGGAGGAGTCGAGTGGACCAATGACCAGGGGCAACCCGAGATCGTTTAGACCGGGCCTTAGCAGGTAACGGAGTCTCAGAGTGGAAAATTGGGTTATTCAAGTTACGAGTCACCGGTTCTTGGTGGGCTTCGGATGAGGACTCATCGGGTGTGGCCGGTTTGGATCCGGATAACATGTGGAGGGTGGATTGCAGATTTTGATCAGTTGAGAACGAGTCCTCCACAAAATTCGATAGCCATTCTAGCTCAGCCAACTCATCGTACTACAAAAACAAAACAAATTTCTTAATTTTGGTTACATAAATAACAAAAAATAATGACTATCCCATTAAAAAAGTATTAATTTTATAATTATGAACACGGAAGACTAATCAGATCAAATGCTTTTTTCTGTTAGGTAAATTAAAACCATTAAAAAAATCAAACTTTGTGAATAAAAAAAGGTTTAGTCGTACTATTGAGTAATTAATGACTTGTCTCTGTCTTACGTAAGACTCGTGTATGATAATAATAAGTCACGTGTAATAATTACCGGAACGCAAAGCTCGCTGGTAAACTGAGAATCGGCAAAGCTCTGATATCCGACATTACCGGCGGCGGAGCCGGAGGAGTTGCAGCTGTCGTTGGACGTGAAGGTGGAGGATTCATTGCCGTTAATGGAGTTCTTAGAAACATTATCAAAGAACCCATCACTCATAATAACATCCTCTTCGTTAGGAAAGTCCAAAAGGTCATCAACCCTGAAGTGGTCACTGTTTTTCTGATCGGAACCTCTCTTTTCAGGCAAGCACTCGCCTGCCCTGGCGCCGTAGTATCCGCCAATGAAGTATTCCGGTGCCTCCATGTTGGTGTTTGTACGTGAGTGTGTTAGGAACAATGAGGTTGGTCAGAAAAAGACGGAGTCTTGAATTAAGAAGGGAGATGAGCACTTGTTGTTTGGTAGAAAAGTTGGAGTCTTTGAAGAGAGAGAGAGAGAGAGAGAGAGAGAGAGATTGGTCTGTGTTAAGACTTAAGAGAGTGAATGCTCACATACATATATATATCAAAGAAAGTTGAAGGAGGGAGAGATGGTGAAATGAAGGGATTGAATTGAATAATGCAAAGAGATAGAAAACAGAAGGGTTTTCTTAGAGAGAGAACATTAATATTGTTGTAAGGTTAGAGAGAGAGTTTGAGGTCTGGTGGCGGTGATGGGTGTTGTTGGGGTTATGAGGAGTGAGTGAGGGGCTATACTGAAAATAAAAAAAAGTGAAGAGAGCATCTTTTCTCATGGGTGACAAGATAAAAAAAATAACTGGGGGAGTGAATTGCAAGTTCTGTAAAAGTGTCTTAAAATAATGATTTTTTCTTTTTTTAGCAAGCTTTTAAAAAATTAAGAGAAAAATAAATTGCACTAAAGCAATAGTCTATCTCTCTCTCTCTCTCTTTTTCCTCTTTTAGAGTTTTGGATTTTTCTCAAGGCTCATTTTGTGATTGTGAAGTTGTTGGGTTGGCAATGATAATCATTATAATAATGTAGCTTTGAACAAAGTCTTAAAAAGAACAAAGTTAGATTACCATACCATTAAAGTGTCTAATAAGAGTAAGAATTAGTAATTATGATATTAATTAAAGTGTGTAGCTCAACGGTAATAATTCAAAATAAAATTATATGACTCGAAAATATTTTCCATGGAAATGTTGTGTATAATTGATGACCCTCTTTCAACCTACCATCACAAAGCGAAAAGCTTTGTGCACTGGTGTTTGCCCTAATTAGATCTTATAAAATTGTTAATAAATTACATATGTCATATATAATATGAAGAAAACAATGAAATGAACCTTAAAAGGAATAGCATATGTAGGATTAGTGGTGTTAATCGGGGAAATTGAATATATAGAAACTTTAATCATAAGTAAGCTGAATTCCAGGTATGAGCTTAAAGCTTTAGTCTTTATGACCATCACTGCCTCCCAAGGAACAAAGTTTTTAATTTGCACAATTAACAGCAGAGATGTCAGTTAAAAGGCCAACATCTTGCCCACATTGATGCTTTTCTGTTCACATTTGCACAATTAATAATTTTAATACAATAATTAAGTGGGATTATCAATTAATAAAAATAATTTTTATTTCCATATCAAAATTTTTAAAATTTAAATTAAATATTAAGAATAAAAATCTAGTAATTCAATTTATATTATAAACATTATTGTTTGTCTTCTTAATTAAAAATTTGAAGATTTAATTATAACAATATGTTTTAAGATACTCAAACCTAACCAAATGATCTATAATAGGTTTTGTGTATATGCAATACATTCATGAATTTTAATAGAATAATTAAGAGATATGAATTGAATGAAAATATAAAGTTTTGCATACCCGAATGTCCCCTTTATTTACTAAAATTTATATTAGTAGATTCGATCGTAACGAGTTTTTTTTGTAAATTTATATTATAAAATAAAAAGTCAATTTATAAATTAAAAAGGGAGAATGAAAGAAAGTGAATGAAACAATCCCATAGTAATTTTAAATATATATATAAAAAAGACAATTGGAACTCCTTATTTCAAGAAATGAAAACCCTAAAGAATCGATCCATGGCAGGTTTTGTCCTTGTGATTCCTTCATTAGTGTCCAAGTTTGCAGCCGGATTCCTCTGCTCCAAATATTATTATTATTAATTTTCTCTTGGAAAATGTGCAATTTATGTTAATTATTAATTATTTTAACCTATAATAATTGTACTTTCTACTACAAATTTGACCTATCATATTCCCTACCCACGTTTAGGCACGATGCTTACAGCTCAACCACGGTAATGATCTCATCTAACGTTGCCTCTCTTACCATATCTGTTATTATCTAAACTACACAAACATGTTTTGACTTTAACCCTACGTGTAAAGGAAGAGTTCCCAAAAAACAATATTTCCAACGAATTTTGTGTTGTTATTATTATTTTTTAAATATAAATTATTTGAAGAGGTCTAATAATACACAGCATTATTCGTAATTAATAGAGATATTATTTCTGAACGAATCACGAGTTGAAAAATTATGAAAAAAAAATAATGGAATTAAACTTTTTAATAATGAAAATTTTGAATAAAATTTTCCAAATTCAATTTTTTTCAAGGATGTAATTAAAATTAAAATTAATAAATATATCATGAATAAACACGTCATATTACTAAAAATAGAGAAGAGAGATCCGAGTCAATAGACACTAATCCCTAGGATTAGGTTAGAGAGTTAAGGTTAATATGAACAGACTGACCTTGGTAAACGGATAAGGTTTGTTATATATTTATTTATTTTTGACTCCGGTAAAAAAATATTTATTTTTAAAAGGATATATAACACAACTTAGACTTAGCCCACACTCTTTTAATTTAATTTCTTTATTATTTTGTCAGGAAAAAAAAAAAAAATTGTAGTGGGGTCCAGAGAGCACGTGACAAAGGAGGTGGGTGTTGTCAGCGATCATGTGAGCTCTTTTAAAAAGCCGACCAATGGTGCTTGGGTTTGCTTCGCGGCTTCTTCTCTCCACACGTGCGTCGTGCTTGAGCATCTATATCTCCGCAACATGGGCAGCACGTGCCACGTGTCACCTGCATATCACGTGCCTTTCCACCTCAATGCATGGCTTGACTTGACTCAACCTGTGTTGTTACTTGTTGCCTTGATTTTTATTCTTCGTATTTTTATTTAAGTATAATTTCCTTCCTTTTATGGTTATGTTCCGATAACAAAAACAATCTATTTGTAAAAAAAGTATTAAAAAAATTAATGATCTTCTCAAAATTTTCGTAAAATAAGGAGTTTCATATATCAGATATGTTAAAATTTTGGTGGTTTTTTTACAAATAAAGAGATAATATATTTTATTATATTTTAGTTTTAAAATATATTTTATTTTTAAAAGTTGAGTTATATTTTATATTTTATTTATTATCTATTTATGTGTTTATTTCAATTTTATTTACTTAATTATTTAGAGTGTCAGTTTTATTTATTTACTATTTAACCTGCATCACTCTTTTATTGTTACATTTGGATGTGGATCTATCGAAAACAACTTCTCTACTATGTAAGGGTAAAGCTGCATATTATCAGACCTCTTTAGACCCTACTTTATTGCGGGATTTTAGACTGAGTGTGATGATGACTTGCCTTACAAATTCAAGTTAAAAATGGAGCATTTCTTTACATATGAATCACTTTTCTTCAAAATATAAAAATAACAAGAAGCTAAAGAAATTGTCTATAGAAAACAAAATTTTATTATGGAATATAAATTTTTTTGAAAATTATACTTTATGCTTTAGCTTTGATATTATATTATATTATAATAGTCCAATGTTTTCCTCTTTGTGCTATATCTTTCTTTAGTCATTTCATATAAAATTTTAATATTTTACAAATCTTTGAATCCAATGATTTAATAACATCATTTAGTAATTGGCAATTCTAAATTAATCGGCTTTTAAGTCGGATTCAAACTTAAATTTTGAACTTCAGACTAAAATAAAATTGGAAATACACAACCTAAAAAATATCCTAAATACAAACAAAATTTGGAAAAGACACTGCTAATCTCAAGTCAATAGGCTAAGCAACCTAAACAAAGGAACATGTGAACCAAGAAAAAGTTATGGGATTTGCTGTTTAGTCAAGAGATTCCACTTAAACTGCTGTCAAGTTAAGTATAAACTTGAGATATTATATAGAGTATACAGACTGTGTAGTTGAAAATGGGAGCAGCTTTTTACTAGCGTATAGTTACAACTACCGCATTCTTAAACAATATAAAGACATGTCAAAGATGTCTCTTGTATCAGTTCCTGAGCCACAGTTCAACACCTTCATCACCTCCTCTTCTTCTATATCGTTACCCATAGTATATCAGCTCAGCCATTTGGGATCTGGCTCATATGCTATTAGGAGCATTAGCAATTAGAATAAAAAATTTGAAAGAAGATAAAATTGCAGCAAAACCAAGTTGGTCTTAGACCAGCCAGCTTCATTCCCTCGATCAATTTGACAACCATTGATTCACCAGTTTCTATAACAAAACATGGAACAAAGAGAACATAAAGGAAAGAAAGCTCAACAAAGAACCATTTCTCTACCCTCCTCCGTAATAAACGAGAGGTAGCCAATTTTGATAGAACGTCTCACTCTAAAAGTGGAATAAGGGCCAGATTGATAGAAGCTACAGCTGTGCTACAATGCAGCTAACAAAAATGTAGATGACAATATAAAGATAAGGAAAAAGAATACCAGTAAGCATTCTAGCAAGACAACATTTATCTGATAGTAACATTCACAGCCAACACAAATAGTAAGCATTAATTGTTTGCGGACAACAATCTTTCAAACTAAAGCTCTGTGATAAGATCAAGTTCAAAATTTAAGTCCACAAATATCCCGCATAACAGTCAAGCTATAAGGCACTGCCAAGTAAAAAGCATGACAACATGGAGCATCCTACAAATTGGAATTAAAATAAGCCAAATCAAAAACAGGTACGCACACAGTTTGACCACTAGGCATCAACTGTCGTCACCTGTTGCCACTCCCCATCCACAGCTTCTTTCCATAGGGTAACGTCATTGTTCCCATCAGCAACGGCCAATATGTTTCCCGTCAAAGACCATGAAACCCTCCACACAGGTGTCTTAAAATCATTTAAGACCCTACCTGCCCACTGATCCCCTTCCTTAGCCACAGTCCATATAATAACCTTCCCATCCTGTGAGGCACTAGCAATAGTGGACTTGGGAAGCCCCAAGTTAGGTGCCCAGGAAACATCTCTGACCCAATCAGTATGCATTTGAAGAGCTGGAAAGCAGTCCATTTTCCAAATTCCATTGTAGAGCTTCCAGACTTTCACAGTATTATCACAACCACCTGAGCAAAGCTTCTGAACTGGGTCAAGTAAAGCAGATGCAACAAGAGCACCAGGAGCCGTTGATGGCGCCCATGAAACAGAAGTAACACCAACAGGATGAGCTTGATCAATCCTTGAAGTATCCCAGCCACCATCAGGTCGCATGGTAAAAACTGATATATTCCCATCCGAGGAGCCACATGCCAAACAGAGCCCTAGTTCATGTGGCGCCCAAGCAATCGAATTAACTGAAGACTTATGGTCATCAAAAACATGAGCTTGAGTCCACTCATTTTGGTTCCCCTCTTTCCATAATACGACACGCCCATCGTAAGAACACGAAGCAAGCAATGACCCATATTTCGGATGAGCCCAGGCTACCTGCCAAACTGGCCCTTGATGACCAGTAAGCTTTGCAAGATGTTGAGACGTATTGTTTCCAACGCCGATTATCTTGATCGAATGATCAGACGAAGCAGTTGCTATACGCTTTCCATAGTAGTCCATTGCCACATCATGAACTGTGTCCTCATGACCGGTCTCAATTTTCTGTGAAGGCATTTTCTCCTGTACCAAACCGTCTCTAAATTAAGTTCCCTTCTCCATCAAGTTAACACCTCACAATCAAATAAATTGAAACCACTTCATGAAATTGGATGCTTAACAAATCAACCAATTAGAAAACATTGAGGTCATAGTCCTAAAAACCAGTCTACAATCAAAACAGTAACTAATCTTAATTTTTTCCAACCCTAAACACACAAAACTAAAAAGCAAAAAAGAAAAATCACAAAAAGAACATCGATATTCAAGATTTCTCGATCCCTCTTCTTCAATTTCTCAGATACCGAACATAATATTGCGAAAAAACGAAAAGGGTTACAAAATCAAAATCCTGTGTACTAAGATTGAGATCACGTCGAACCAACCAATATTGAACCAAAAAGTCTTCGATTCATAGACATGAAAACCTTATCGAATTGGTAGAACAGAGAATCAAACCTGTCAAAAGAAGAGCTCAGAGAACGTCGTTGCAGAGTCAGTGCGTGAATCTAAACATTTACGTTCAGTTTCGCTTTTCTAACTTCTAATGACGTGTTTGCATTCATTGTAGCAAGGAAAATGGGAAACATCGTATTGGTTTAGCCCAAAAAGTTAAAGATAACTGTATCACAATCATAGGCCTTTTTAAGGCTGGCCCAACTACAAGTCACTACCATTTGCCCGTACCTCATTCTGCCCGCGATTATCAGATCAGGCCCAGGTGGATCAAACTTGGACCTGAATTTTTTAAAAAATGGACCTTGAGTTGCTCGAGTTCAATCCGACACAAGGCCTGCAAATTATAAAAAATAATGTTATTTTAAAATTTTAAAAATAAAAAAATCAGACCAAGCTGGCGAAGCTCGAGTCTGGTTACCTCGAGCCTGTCAAAAGTTGTCGGGATGAGCCCAACTTTGCCTGACCCATTTTCATTGCTAGTTGTTCACTCTAAAATATATTTATTATTGTGAATCATCTAAAAAAATTTATTATGAAAGTTTTTAATTAAAATTTGGTTGAATTATGATATAATCAAGTTGAAACAATTATGTAAATACAGGTATTTGTTTAACAATTAATTATATAATTAGCTATCGTGAAAATAAATTTATAAAAATTAAGAAGTTAATCTGTATAGTTTTTAATGTAAATTTTTTTATAATAAGTGAAATTATAAGAAAACTTAGTATTATGATTTGTAATTATAAATTAGTATCTATATTGATTAAAATTAATTCATAAATGCAATATCCTTTAAAATTTAAAACTTCTAAAATAATTTTGTAATTGTTATTAATAAATATTGATGAATATTACTTAGTAAAATTAAAAGTATAAGGATAGCAATGGGTTGAGTTGGTCTGAGCCCAGCCCAACCCAACCCCTATTATAAGGACCCACACTCGAGACAACTTGGCTCTAACTTGGTCAGAACTAAATTATTTTTTAAATTAAAATATTAAAATGACGTCATTTTGTTATTATTTGTCATATCTCAAATTTCCAACCCAATTGACAAAAAATAGAGTTTGAGGTTTCTTCAACTCAGAATTGGCTCGTTGACCTCGGCTTGGGGTGAACCGGACCTTACTTCTGTCTCTTTTAAACCAATTTAGTTTCAAATTTGTTTGCAACATTTTTAATTTAAACATCGTTTTTATCATTTTAAAGGATAGAGTGAAGGTTACAAAGTGGCCGTCCAAGTTGAAGCATGAGAAGTTGAAGTTATTTGGTCTTCTTTTCGGCTAAATCCAATGGAAGCATGAGAGATTATCTTGGAAAGTCCATCATGGAATTTTCTTACCATCCAAACAAAGAAAGCAAGGCTGTTATCATTTCAAGATCTCCCCCCACCCCACAAAGCAAGACTCTTTGAACTAACACTAAATTCTCAACATTATCTTCTTGTCAGCAAAAATGTGGTGTGTCCAAGCTCTTCCCAGTGACCATTACCATAAACAATACTCGCTCCCGATACCTGTTATGTATTAAAGATTCAATCTTGGAAGAACCAAGTTGAGTTTTTGTTCTCGTCTGTTCATCTTCACATGCATTTTCCTTTTCCACTCACTATAGGAATCCATGAAACACAGCTTCGTGTCCTACCGCTCAAACGGGCAATTCTGCAGAGCAGTTCTTGAGGTTGCTTTGCTTTTGGCTATCTCCATTTGTTTGGTGCAGCAGATCAAGACCTTGAGTATGAAGCACAAGAGTCATTATCAGAGCAGTTATAGACCAAGTGAAGAAAGCAAAATCATAGGTTTCGGACGCAAAGGGACTTTGGAGTACACAGTTGGAGCTAAGACAAATTTCCAAGTTGGAAATGATATGGAAGAGTATCAAACCGCAGAAGATAGAGGTGGTGGAGACGATGAGCTCGATAGGAACGAAGAGTATATAAGTATGGTGTTAAAGCCTGAAGAAGAAGAAGAACAAGAAGAAACAAAAGTGGGAGATGAAGGAGATATGGAGTTGATGAAGGCCAATTATGGTCTGGAGAGCACTCCAATGACGGAAAAGGAAGAAAGTGATGTCCCATCTTGGTTTATTAATGACATAATAATTGGTAGTGACAATCCTGAAGATGTTGATAGAAGACAGGTGTTTCAGTTTCAGGACGAAAATGGGATTCCACCAGACGGAATTGAACTCTTGATGAGTCATTAAAAACTGGCATGGAAGATTATCTTTGTTACCTTGGATTACCGTAACGCACCATTGTTGTAAGCTCTAGTTTGGACTGAATTATCAGTAATTCTAATTCGGTTTAAAAGAGTAACTATTTTAAAAACATCATACATTAACCACCATGCGGCTCAAAGTTAACTGATAAACCAAGTCTTCAAGCTTCACCATGCCAAGCGTCTTCTTGAGCTTCAAAAACACATAAGCCTTCAATGGCTTTGTAAATATATCTGTGACTTGTTACTTAGATGAACAAAACTCGACCACATTCTCATTGTCTTTCAGTAATTCTCGAATGTAGCGATATTTGTTGTCAATGTGCTTGCTGCGACCGTGAAACACATGATTCTTTGTCCTTGCAATCATTGACTTGTCACAAAAAAACTTTGTAAGCTTAGACTTGTTGATGCTTCAACTCACTAAGCATTCTTCGCAACCAGACTGCTTGAGTAGCACAACTTGCTACTGCAATATACTTTGCTTATGCGGTAGAGAGAGCAACCACCTGTTATTTTTTAGATGACCATGAAAACACTCCAGTGGCAAGATGATAAACAAAACCAAATGTACTCTTCCTCGTCTCAACATCACCTGCCCAATCACTACCTATATATCCAACAAGCTCCACATCATCACTACATGAATAGAAAAAACCATCACTAAGTGTACCTTTAATATATCTCAAGACACGCTTAGCTGCCTGCAATGGAGATTGACGAAGACTCTCCATAAATATGCTAATTATCCCAACACCATATATGATATATGGCCTCATAGCTGTCAAGTATTGTAAACTCTCAACTATTTTCTTGTAATTAGTTGCATCAATTAATTCACTTCTGCTATCTTTCACAAGCTTTAATTTGTCTTCAATAGGAGTCAAAATAGGATTGCACAACTCCACCTTGTTCTTCAAAATATTACCTACATACTTTTTTTGGAAAATAAAAATCTCTGCATTTGTTTGATTCACCTCAATACCAAAAAAGTAAGACATCAAGCCCATATTGTCATCTCAAGCTAAGAAATCATAGCCTCCCTGACATTCACTAACAATTTTGGATTATTGCCGGTGAAAATTAAATCATCCACATACAAGCATACAATGATAAGATCACTCTGTGGATTAGATTTGATATACAAAGTATGCTGATAAGCACATCTCTAAAAGCCATGATTAATAAAATAAGAATTAATATGAGTATTCCAATTTCCATGCCTTAGGCGCTTGTTTTAATCCATGCAAGGCCTTTTTTAACCTATAAACTTTGTCTTCTTCCCCTTTGAAGAAATAATGAAGAAAACTGCATTGAACTTCATATTCTGTACATAAGATTTCTATGATATATATACACAAAACCTAGCTACAATTAAGGAAAATCTTAACTATCAAATCTCCCAATTATAGGGATAGTTCTCTCAATTATAGGAAGAGATCACTATATAGATATTATATACACAAAGATAATCCAATCTAATAATTCTAGTCAACACCCCTTCTTAACAGAACCTAAAGGTTGTTCAACATACGCCTCCTCCTTAAGAATACCATTAAAAAATGCAGACTTTACATTCATTTAGAATATTTTCCAACCATTTTGGGCAGCAAGTGAAAGTAATATTCTCATAGTATCAAGTCTAGCAATAGGAGCAAACATCTCAAAATAATCAATACCTGACTTTTACTTGTAACCTTTAGCTACCAAGTGAGCTTTAAAGCAATCCACCTCTCCATTGGGCTTGTACTTTGTTTTGTACACCTATTTAACACCAATTGGTTTCTTTTTCTTGCGAAGTGTATGGACCTCCCATGTACTATTCTTTTCAATAGCATAAATCTCATCATTCATGGCTTTCACCCAACAATCACCATAAGGAACATCTTCAAATGACAAAGGATCGTAGTCTACAAAGAATAGTATCATTACTTTCATCAAAAGAATCATAAGCAGTGCCATGAACATAATCCTGCAGATGAGTAGGCATAAGTCGCTGTCTTTGTGGACGACTAGAAGTCTTTACAGGAATTGGCTCCACCTCAGAATCATCATTAATTCTTCTAACCGCAACTGGAGAACCTGATAGTGAACTTTTTTTTCACTTGACAAATCCCAAATACCATCTTCATCAAACGTGACATCCCTGCTAACAACAATCTTCTTAGTCTCTAGATTGTAGAACTTGTACCCTTTCGTCTCATGACTTTATCCAATGAAAATACATTTTTTTGCTTTATCATCCAACTTCTTCCTCAACTCATCAAGCACGTGTCATAAGCAATACAACCAAACACCTTGAGATGCCCAATGTTGGGCTTTCTACAAGTCCAAGCTTTCTATAGAGTTTTATCATGAACACTCCTAATCGGGAAATCGGTTCAAAGCATACACAACACAAGCAACTGCTTCTGCCTAAAAGCTTTTAGGCAAATTTTTATCATGCAACTTGCATCTCACCATATCCATAACAATTCTATTCTTCCTTTCCATCATCCTATTTTATTGAGAAGTGTATCTAGCAATTAATTGATGCTTAATTCCGTATTTTCACAGGAAATCGTCACAACTAGTATATTCAATACCTCTATCAGTTCTCAAAACTTTAAAAATACACCCATTTTGTTTTTCAACAAAAATCACAAAACTCTTAAAATTGTCACATGCTCCAGATTTATGCTTTAAAAAATTAACTCAGGCCTTTCTACTATACCACCATTAAAAGGAACCTCTACAGAGCACAAACCTAAATGAACAAGTTCAAGTGGTCTGCATGCTCTCTAAGATTTGTCTTTGGGACAAGGATTTCCTGTGTTTCTTGCCCAAAATACGTCTCACGGACTTTTTCAGAAACAATAATATTGTGTTTGGTTAGCGTCTTCAACAGACAGAGACGGGATAAAACAGAATAGGACAGGACAGAACAGAACAAGAATTGAAGACAGTGAAATGTTTGGTTGTGGTGAACAGAACAGAGATAATTGTCTTCGTCCTGAGTACAAAAATATGTTTGGTTGCCGAGGACAGAGCAGAAAATAGTGTTAATGACGAAAATGCTCATATAGTATAATAAGAATAGTATATGTAATTCATTGATTATTTGATAATTGTTGCAATATTTATTTTACAATTTTGAA
>JAOTAX010000005.1:3229841-3266156 GCA_025629825.1 Erythroxylum guanchezii
TTTTAGTGTCGATACTTTTGTCATAAAATTATTTCTCAATTGTGACTATTTTCTTAAATTAGTCATTATTTTATCAGTGACGGATGTATTTGTGATAGGAGATGACGACTTCAAAAATTGAACACTATTAATTTTAGTGACTAATATTACTACTTTTAGTTCAAACTTTTGCTTTTATTAAAAACACCATTTCTTGTAGTGTGATTTTAGAGGCTCCAAAAGCCCAAACATTGGGATTTAGAACTGGAGTTCAAGACCCTTTTTACTGTATTTGGTGTTGAGTCCAGAATCAATAGTTATGGATAGCAAATGAGTTCATTCAAAATTAATATTAATATGGTTTAATTAAGTTTAGATTTGAATATTAAGGTATAATTAGATTTAGATTCGAATTTAATTTTGATAATTTTTTGAATTTGAACAATTATATAAAAAATTAATTCAAGTTTGAATTAATCTTAACTAGAATCAACAAGTCGAATTATTTTTAATCAAACTTGAAAATTGAACCTTTAGGATTGCGATTTTGACTTCACTTTTATTAATTCATATAGTCCAAATCATTCTAAATTGAATTTGGCTTTGAGTTCACAAGGAATAGTTATGGATAGACAAATTAGTTCAAATTTAACCCATGACAAATTAGTTCAAATTTAACCCAAAGTTAACCAGCGAACATGATTTAATTAGACTTAAATTCGAATATTTAAGTATAATTAGACTTGAATTCAATTTTAATTTGATACATTTTTTAAATTTGATCAATCACAAAAAAAATAATTTAAGTCTGAATCAATCTGAAATGAAATTAATAAGTTAAATTAAACTTAATTCGAAGTCTCTACTTGAATTATTATTAATCCTACATTATTCTTGAGATTAATTTGTAATTCTCAATATTGGGCCTCATTGCCACCACAAAAGAAGAAGAAGATGACGATGGTAAAGAAACAGCACTGTTTTGCTGATCTTTTCAGACTTATCTTGCTCTTATCCAAACATGTTTCTGAAATTTAGTACTTCCAAGTAATGAAAGTACGCATTCCATCTTACGATGATGCCACCTTATCCTAATCTTTTGTCACTTGTTCTGCAACTTGTCTTACGCTTATGCATTCAATGTAATCACCTTATACTTGATTTTGATTAAACACCTGAGTTTAACTCCAAACCTGATCTTGGACCGACTTTCTATTATTAGCCCAACTAAAAAAAATTGTTAAGCAGGAACCTGACTCAAACAAGCTAAAAGAAGTAAGCCCAAACTCAGTTAAATTACACTTGATTCGTTGACTTTAAACCGAACCGAACTTGACC
Organism: Erythroxylum guanchezii; assembly: GCA_025629825.1. NCBI lineage: Eukaryota > Viridiplantae > Streptophyta > Magnoliopsida > Malpighiales > Erythroxylaceae > Erythroxylum > Erythroxylum guanchezii. The sequence continues at coordinate 3,231,159 of JAOTAX010000005.1, forward strand.
GTGACCAAAAGCACTAAAAGTTTCTGAAAAAGTTGACCATATGTTTCATAGGATGGCTACACTTATCATGAACAAGCATCCTTGTAGGGGTAGCATAATGAGTGTGCTAAAAGTAAAGCTAAGATGAGCAGAGAGAACAAACAACAAATTTAAAGCCCTTCCCAATGAATTATTACAAGTCTAGCTGTTTACAGTTGGAAAGAATAATGGTACTAGATGATCATAACCCTATGTCAAAAATTGTATGAAACTGGTACTAGGTAAAAGCAAAGATGAGATGACATAGAGAAAAGCTAATTGTACAGGGTGGGGGGATGAAGAAGTAGCTGGTTAAATTACTAAACAATGCATTTTATTCATTTAAATTCAAACTGCTTGAACAGGACACTCCTTCCCCTTTCTTATACCTGACTTGCTGACCGGAGCATTTGCACGAAATGCCGACTGCCTCGACGGCTCTCCCGTTAGTTTCAGCGACAAACGTGAAGGCTCTATCTCGCCTAGACTGAGATGTGACATGCCGACTAGTTCATCAACATTGACAGGTTCCTTGGGTACAACAGGGACTGGTTTTAGGACTTGATGATGGTGCAGATCTACACCATTCCCTTCTTCTGGAATAGAAACATGTTGAGACCAATATGGATAAGTGACTGGCATATAGGCTGGAACGAATCCAGGAACTAGCGGCACGAATTCATTCGACCTAGAAACGATTGGAAATTCACTTGGCTTTAATTCGGTAAACCCTCCGACAGTTTTTTCAGACTCTTCAACTGACGCAGTTTCCATGGGTTCATATTCTGGGTTGAGCGTGAGGTTCAGCGTCGGTAGAGAATCTGCATTATCAGTTTCTCTTGCCTGAGTGGATGGTAACTCTGTTTTTTCAGGCACTGTTTGCGCTTCTGCAGTCTGAAATAAGCACCAAGGTAAAGGACTAAAGAACTCACAATATTATCACTTCTTAAGGACTCATAGTATCATATATTGGATAAGGAACTAAAGCAGTCGTACTACTATCACTTGCCTACCAGAAAAGTGTATAAAAACAACTTATCATCTAGTCATAACATGGAATCACAATGTCGTAGATATGTTGTTGAATGTTACACAGAATCCGTTCATTCTTTAGAAGCGCCAGCAAATCAAAGATTTGCATCATGTCGGTCCATAGCAGTGATCAAGGTCATATTAGTTTCAGTCAACAATGGATTTGAAGCCAGGTTCCACTAGTTAGTACCACTTCCCGCATACAGAAATAGATGTTTAACAGCAGATTTGGAAAAGAAATGCAGAAGAGTAGGACAAACCATGTCGGGAATCATGTCAAAAAGGCTGGAGCGCCTCTTTTTTCGGGTGCCATTGGTTTGTCGGATGAAGTACTTTTGAGCATGACTTGCCACCTGAGTAGGAGTCCGAGATACCACGTAATTCCGAGCAATTCCGCGCCAATCCCCTTTCCCTAATTTCTGGAGACCAACTAGAAACATGCGGTGCTCCTCTTCTGTCCACGGGACACCTGAAACCATATACAGAACAGAACTTGATTTGCTCATCCATTAATCAAGCTCATATAACATGACAACAATCACAGATATAACGGTTTCCTCCCCTTGTATAGATCATATTGAAAATGCTAATTAAGCACTAAAATCATGTATAACAGAACTTCTACACTATTTTCCAGAAATGACAGTATTAAACTTCCTTCATTGTCTCAAATGCAAAGCATCACTTGCAATTCCAAAACTATAATACCAGCAAATTTTGGGGTTAATAATATAAAGAAGATCCTCATAATTTCAAGGGTAAAAGATTAGGGGCTCTTTGTAATTTATGATTTTCAAATTTTCAAAAGAACCCTTTAGACTTCTGTTAAAAAAATAACAAAGAAGAAAATAAATCAAATATTGTTAATATAATATACAAAATTAGTTCTTAAACTCAAACTAGACCAATTAAAATTAATTTAAACAAGATTTAATCTAATTTAAATAGTCATGTCAACAACATTCGTTATTATTATTTTTATAATATTAAAAATTAGGAGTTTTTAAAAGTTATTTAAACTAGGAAGTCCGTACCTTTTTACCTTAATTTTAATTTCTTTTTTAAAAAAATTAGTTTGATAGTTAATGAAAGAAGGCATTTTCTTAATATCTTGTCCCTAAATAAATCGTAATTCTAACCAATTTTATCAAAATCAGTGCTTATAATTTACATTGGATAAAAATATTATGCATAATTTTACAAAAACCATATAATTAAAATACTTATTTCATATGTAAGCCTGCATATTACTGGACCTCAAATTTAACACGTCACCAAAATAAGATTTTTACTGAGTTGATGTTGTTAAAATACTTATTTCACTGGTTATCATACCAAAATTAACTGAAACTAGACGAAATAAATTAAAAAAATTAACCCCATATGGAACTTAGTGCAATTAATACTAATCTCACTCAAAACTTAAATACAACCGACAGATTAATCTTAATTGATTATGAATTACACTCTTAATTTACTTCAAGTCATGTAGTAAAGATCATTAACCATTCTACTTAAACTAAAGTAACTCTTATTCATTTATCTAATCAATAAATTAAGATAAAAAATATGTGTATGTGAATATTTACCTTACCCAATATAAAAAAAATACCAATCTTAACCCAAAATTTGTAAAGAAGTTTTTTTTTTATTTTTACCTTTTTTTCTTTCGCCGCGTCGGTTAACGGACCCGGAGCCATGGGCCGGGTCGTCCGACAAGTAATCGCCGTGAGAAGAGTCTCGGGCGTGATCCGACGAGGGAGAGTCCGGATTGGGAGAAGCGGCGGCGGATGAGGACGAATGGTAGTACGCCGCCGACAAGTTGCTCATGCTCGCACTCTTCTTTATAATGGACCCGTCGGTGAGCCTCACGCCGAACAGCTTCACTCCGGCGATCGACGACGTGGACGACGCCGACGCCCCTCCCGAGCGCGTCGGACACGTCCGCGTGTTGTGCCCATTTTTGCTGCAGTGCGAGCAGCGTCGTGTCATGAGTCACTTGTCCAAATCACCACCACCACCACCACCACCACCACCACCGAGTTAGAGAGATAGAGAGAGTTAGAGAGAGAGAGAGGGGACATGCATAGAAATGGAGAGTTAAGGAGACATACATATATCGGAGGAGGGGTGGCTTGGGGATTTTGGAAAAGAGGAGCTTTCGATGGGATTAGAGGAAAGCGGGGGATCATACGTTGTGATGGTCTGGTTTGACTATTTTGCCCCTTTCTTACAAGATAAGGTTGGTTGTGTTCTTCAGTTTTTGTCAGTTTTTAACTGTTATTGCAAATGAAAATTTCGATACGACGTAGTGTTGATCAACTACACTTCATTAGGGTCATACTAAATGCAATTAGAGTAATTTCCAAGAGATATTAATTCATTGTAAAGCAAAAAGGAAATGTTAAATTCTTGCTTTTTTTTCTAAAATTATCATTTTTATCATTTATATTTTCTAATTTGATATTTAATTTTTGATAAAGTTATTTAGAGTCAAATTAAGAGCTAAATTAATTAATCTGATATATAAAATTTGTACATATTTCAATTATTATAAAACTTTAGGATTTTTTTATTTTATTTTTAAATACAATAAAAATATGATTGTTTAAAATTTTAATTTATATTTCATTCAATTTTTTTTAAAATAACCTTTTTCATTAGTTAGGAGTAAGGCTGCGTACCATAAAATCTCTTCAAATTCTACACCTTAGTGAAATTCTGACTGGATATTACATTTGTTCTTTTTTGTTTTTATAACTTAATTTGTGTGCTAAGTTGATTAGGGATTTCCTTTTTAAGATTGACTCAGTAGCAAGAGGATCTACCCAACTTTTGAAAATGCATTGCTTATTTAATGTTTATTGAAGAGTTTAGTCATAAACTTTCCTCTTAAAGGGCATCTAACTACAAGTGTTGGGTTGTGAAGAAACAAAGAAAAATCACATTTTCAATGTGAAAAGGCCAAGGCATTGGATCAAATATCGGAAAGAGGACCATTCCTTGCTTAATATGAGAGGTACAAGGACATTGATGTCATTGCAACTAAGAAACATTATTGATTCTATTTGGATAATTTATTTATTTTCTTATTGATAGAAATGGACGGTTAGGAAATAAACTTAAAAAGAAACACAAAGATTACGCTAATCCAATAAATTCCTAAAAGAATTTAAGATCTTAAATTCTCAAAAAAAAATTTACTAATCCTAAAATTGCTAAATTTTTAAATCGTTTAATTTTTCAGCTCCATTTTTAACCTTTAGGTACGATTTATTTTAATAAAATTTATTATAAAAATAAGTTAATTTATTAATTAATATATCAATTAAATTTTATTTAATAATTAAATTTTACATTCTTCGATAAATAAAAATAATATTTTTCATTTATATTTTAAATTTATTAATTTTATCTGACACAATTAGAGAATATGAATCAAACTAGGACTTGTAAGCACGTCAAATCTTCTGTTTTAATTACTCTATTTTAATCATATTTCATTAAATTTATTTATATGTTTATATAAGTTTTATATAAATATATAAATAAATTTTAATAAATAATGATATAAATACTATAATCGAAACAAGAGTTCTTATCCCACTTACCAACTGGGGAATGAACGTGGACGATTACAAAAAAAAGGCCATAAATGTCTACCGAACAGCAGTAATTAGTGTTTTACTTTTGATGATCATGAGTGGACACTGGACACTAATTATTGTGTTAAGTCAAAAGATATTTTGCTTAAATATAGATTAGGTGTCAAATCAATTACAGCTCCACCTCAACTCTCTGTCCAGGAGGTAAAATTCCGGCTGTAGTAGGTGTTGAGCATGGACCTACCCTAAGTAGGATTAAGTTAATAATACATTAATTAGACCGATCATTAATTTAATCTATCTCAATTAGATATGATTAATTTGTATATGAATATAGTTTGTCTAGATTATTTATGATAGCTTTGATGGAATATAGGCATATTCTTAATCGTCAAAGATCAGTAATTAATTTACTAGATGATGTTACCTAACACCAACTTAATAATTAATATCTGTTGCAAAAAATTAATTATAAGTGATGTATATTAAACATCGACCGTCCATTTATCATGTGTCTTAATCTTTCTTTAACTATCTTTTCGTTCTTCTCCAAGATAAGTAACTCTTAGCATTTAATACTGATTTTAAAAGGACAACCTTGTTTCCCATATGTCTATTATAAATCATTTGGGGAGACAATCAATGCATGACTTTTCACTTAGTTAGCTCTAAGACATATGCTTATCCTCTTGATCATGATCCTTTGCGTTTCTCTCATTTTTCGTATTTCTTTCATTTTCATTTAAAAAAATGTATTGCACGCTTCTCGATACCCATCATTGTCAAAATTAGATTAAAGGCATAGACAGGTCTATGTAAATTGAATAGGGTAAAAAGGACATATACGATGAGATTGCCTCGAAACATGCTTGTGGAGGAGATATTTATGTGGTTCACCAATAGAGTACGTAGCCCCAAGATAAGCTAACCTGGAAGAACCTTATCTTAACATGTATAAAAAGAAGCAAAGAGAAGATTAAGATTGATATGTACGGCCGTGTGAATGTGCAAGTGGATATAAAGAACGGTTCAGCTTGCATGTCTATATTATAAAATTGACACGTACCTTTGTGGATAAAAGAAGATCGGAACAAAAGTCAAGCTTTGGCAGGCCTTTGTGTCTCACTTTCTTTATGGTAGAAGTAAATTTTCAAAGATGACCTAGAGCCAACCCACTTTCCTCAAACATATGATCAATAAAACTACAATATCTCCAATGAGATCTTCCACGATTCCATGTGCAAGATTCTTTGTAATTTCAGACGCTTTATTCAATTTAGCACAAAGGGTTTTCCGTTTTCTGATTTGCTATGTATTATCCTAATGATGTTGAGTTAATGTGTATTAGAATCTTATGTTAGAAAATGCGAGGATGTGGCATAGCCACGTCAAGGCAAAAACAGTATAGGAGGATTCGTGTTCTTGTGCTTGCTTGTTCCTTCCTTTCTTCCAGAGCTTCTGTCTCATCAGAGAAGTCACGTTTTAAGTCGCTTCTACTATTGTAGACTTTGGTGGTAGACTTTGGCGGTATATTGAACCTAATATCTTGGAGTTAGGAGCTAACATCGCTCTTTCAACGTGTGAATTACTGTGAAAGCTGTATTGTTGGACTCCTAATGCTATGATGTAAAAGTCAGCATAGTATTCACAACAACTCGAATGTAAATTGTACATCTTAAATTTAGAATTTAAGTAAAGTTTGCTCAAAAGTTCAACGGGTTTATAGTTGGAAGAGGACTTAATATGGTCATAACCGTAAGCAACACGTGAAGAATATTCTTAAGTGTTCATGTTACTTGGGAAGGTTTTGTCCTATTGATAGATATTTATAAGCCGCCGAAATTGACATATATCGAACACATGAAGAATGCAATTTAGAAACAACGTATTGGATAAGGATAATGTATCATAGAGTTCATTATCCCAACTTTGGTAAATAAATTCTGTCACATAGATACAAAAAGAAAGGGGGAATTCTTATATTCTAACTTATCTCCTTAAATCTTTTTTCGTAGTTTCCGTGTTTGGGATTGTAATCCACCTCACCGAGTGGAAGAGAGCATTTCATTATCACAAAATGTTTGATACTTTCTACCACCTAATACAAAATTATTATATCTAAACTACAATTTATAATATTTAAAACGACTTTTAATAACACTTGAAAATTTCCAAAGGGGTGCAGTAGTTTCATAAAATCTACGATTTGATCGCAGTTGTTTCTAGTGCAATCAAAAATAGAAAAATTAAACGCACAAATGTAAATCATCATCAAAATTTGTTAACGCAGTTCGATATATTTTGCCTACGTTTACGGAGTCTTCCTTAGTTTAATACTTTCACTAAAGACAATAGTTTTTAAACAAGGTTTTATTGAACCGACACCACTCAACCCTTGACACTATCTTTCGTCCTCACTACTCGTGAAAGTATTTCATACTCAATAATACGACTACCTCGTGTTAACCTCAGCAGAGTATTTTCTCAACAATTATTGATAATAAAGACGATAATAAAACAACTCAAGTGATTAATATAATAAAGACATAAACAAAGACAATACTTGAAATAAACAACAACTTCTTTAAATATGTCGCTTCATCAATGAACAAATAGGAGGTTGTTCACCAAGAATGCGGCTGTGAACCTTCGATAATGTCACTGAGATATCCCACACTTTGCAACCACAAAAACTCAGTAAAACAACAAACGTCTCATTATCGAAATGTTAATTCAATAGAGTTGCAACACCCACAACAACTGCTAGAGTTTTTCACATAAACAACACGAAATGTTGCAAAATTCTGAACTGCAAAATCCATATTAACTGCTGGAATTTTTCGCACACTACCGTCATTAGCGACAACTACCAAAACGTACATAATTAACACCCAATCAGTCCAACAAAAGCCACACTATCGGCCATAATTAATAGCACAAGAAACATGCAAAACACCAACAGAAAATCACAGCTACCGAGACCCCAAATCAACTATAAAGATGGCCCGCTATTTTCATTCAAAGGCTGGAGAAAAATGCAGCTACAAAGTGGATTCCAATCACATAAAATCAGCTACAAAAATCATCCAAGATAGCCCCAATAATCTTAAGTGCCAAATCACCCATTAATTTTCGTTTTTTAAGACCAAAAACAACAACCATTCAGCCCACACTTCACATGAAACACAACCCCAAAAATCCACCCTCAAATGACATTGAATAATAAAATGAAATGTACAACTGATTTAAGCAATTGCCAAAAGAAAATCACAGCTGCACCAGAGAACTCATCACGCACACTAGCCAAAAAAACAGTCACGACAGAAGACACACATAGTAGTGAAGAACATCAACGGCACACAACAAAAAGGGAATCATGACATAATACCCTTCAACTCAATAGTTACGTGATTCTCAAAGAAGTCTTCATAAGATTGAGTTCTATCTTCATACAATCTCTTGTCAAATATTATCTAAGATTGTAATATCCTGTCCTTTAGGTTGTTGAAGGATTTAAAGTGTTAGACTACCGAGTCACATGAGTGACATCATATAGAATGAATTTAGTACATTTGTGACATGATTTTATGATTTTCTTCATATGTATAAAATTAACATATACACATGAATTGTGATTTAGACAAATTGTACTCAATTGACATATTCCGGGGTATGAAACTAAAATGAATGTGACATAAATGTACATTTCTAATGTCTTGTACTTTGGTTTACCAATGACAAGAATTGATGGATTATAATTGGTAACCTGGAATAAATTGTTATAATTGGAAAATTGATAAATTAAAAGTGTACATTTAGTTTAGGAAAAATGTCAAGTGGCAAGACAAATTGATGCATGGAAAGTTAGGCTGATTAAGCCTATGAATAAATTTGGCATAAATAAATGAGTGGCATTTGACATAGAAAATTAAGTGACAAATGGCAGCAATAATTGAGTGACAAATGGCCTAACATATTGGTGACAATTGGCACCTTATATATGGGACAAATGGGATGCATGCATAGAGACAAGTGTTATTAGGAAATGGTGACATCTTGCATCTAATTGAATTAGGCTAAGGCAACACATGTTTCTGCTTGAACATTCACCATTTTCTTCTTCTCTCACCACCGAAACTTGTTTCTATCTCCCATCCCTGTGTTTTGCTCGAGCTTTGCTAAATTGCCATGTCAAATACATGCTTTTATCCTTCACAAGATAGTTATATAACTAGAATATTGTAGTTCTTGTTATGATCTTTTATCCTAGCCGAAAACCAATCTATTTCTACCTTAAATTGGTGATGATTTTGCATGCATAGAGAGCTAAGTTAGCTTGATCATTAAGGTGAAAATTTGAGCTAGACAAGTAAGTAAAGTGCTGCTTTTTATGGCATGTTATAATAGAAAGTTTATGATGATTGAATTTGGATGGATTGTATATGACATTGATGATGAATTGTGCTGGAAAATGATACTTGAACTTGGATACTTTTATGCCTTGTTCTTGATGTATAAAAACCGTAGGTTATAAGTTATTTTATGAATGAATTAGATTGGGATTTGAAGTATAATGACGGCGAATTGATGTTAAAGAAAGGTGCTAGTGAAGTGTTCTTGAAATGAGAAAGAACTAAGACTATATGTATGATAGTGAATGAAAGTTTATGTTTTGATTTTGACGCATGAAAGACCATAGTTTATGAGCTACCAATTGAATGATTTTGAGTTAGAATTGAAGATGAAATTGATAAGGAATTGACATATAACTAAGGTATAATTGAGGTCTAATGAATGGATAGTCATGAAGGTGTTAAAATCTGGAAATTTTTTTTAAAGGAAATAGATGGTGAACCTTCGGTTCACTCATCCCACGATTGTGGAAGCTGCATTAGCTCCTTCCCACGATCGTGGGAAATGTTTTGACATGAAAAATGTTTGGTTTTATGCAATTGTTGAACCATATAAGGATAGGTCACTTTACTTTGATGCATTTGGACTTGATTGAGACTTGAAATGAACCTAGTTTGATATGGGATTAATTGGCTAAGGGTTTGATAAGTTTAAGTTATAAATTGATATTATAACTTAAGGAATGAATTGACTTAATTTCAATGTATTGCAATCTCGAAAATATGAGTTGTTAAAAGAATTAAGATGTTCTTATGAATGCAAATATGATTCAAAAGATATGAGTAATGTATATTAGGTATAAATGAATGAACAATGGAGAACATGAAGTAATTGTGAGTGAGAATTGGATAATTATATGAATGTACATCGTTGATGAACAAATTAAGCTTACTTAAAGTATAAACCTAATTCCAAACAAGTTATGTACAAGCTAAGATGTATGAATGATCAAGACTTTTGAATAAGGATACATACCCGGGAAAGTCAATTGATCATGCATTGAAACATGATATATGTATATGTGAATGACTGAATAATCATATGATTGACAACTTAATGAATTATGAATTGTCTGTGTATTGCAAGAAGATAAATGCACAAAGTGAACGCTAACATCCAGACATTGCCGGATCGTCAAGGCAATAACATATTTAGAGCGTACTGTGAATTAACCTAGATTTGTAAACTTAATTATATATGCTTCTATATGATCTGTATGTTGAATATGAAATGTGTGAACAATTGAATGTGAAATGCCATAATGAATATGAAATGTGTGAAAAATGAATGTAAATTGTCAGACTTAGATCTTATGAATATGATACGTGTGACAGAAGCACATAGGAATGAAAGGTAATGAAACATGGCATATGTGAATTGATGCATTCCATCACATTGATATGCATGATTAGATAAAGGAGTTATGACCAGGGTGATCAGTGTGAAAAAGAGCTTTAAGCTCAGAAATGTGCATAAAGAGCCACAGGTTGAGTTATCAATGAGGCCGGTATCAACAATGAGTACGAAACAGTTTATGAAATGGGCCTGGTATCCACAAGGAATACGAGACAATAAATAGGCACTCGGGCACATCAAAATAAGAATGAAAGTGGAGTCACAAGTGCATTTGCATATATAAATTGACATGTATTATATGAATGATTGAGATGAATGATTGGTTTATTATGAAATGATGATATGAAATGTTGTATTCATGATGTGCTTATTGAAATATAATGTATATTGTGATCTGGTATTCAATACCGAATGATGTGATACATCTGTTGAATTGGGATTTATATTTATCTTGTGTTTTGACTTGAGTGAGCACATCAATGATGGTTCACTCATTGAGTTCGCAAACTCATCAAAATTGCAACATTGATTTTCAATTTCAGAGGAGATTTAGCTAGTCTAGTTGAAGTAGTTTCTGCATTTAGACTTGGGTCAGTGTCGGGATCAGTTGTACCTGCAAATGCCTTTAGTTATTGTGTATTGAGAATTGTATCTCTCAACTGTTGTACAATGTACGTGTGGAATTTGAAATGTAATGACATTTGTGACTCTATATGTTTGTGAATAACAATGGAACAAAATGCCTTTGGAAATGCTTGTAACATGTGTGATGCCTTAAGTGAGTTGATTTGATCGTCTTAACGTGCCATTCTCGTAAAGTATGTTCTTGAATATCCTTCGATATGTCGAGTATATGCTCTATGGGAGTAGTATGTTAGAAAGATAGCTTTTTAATTTCAACATCCAAGTCATACAAGAATTGTCGTTAACTCATACACAAAAACGACAATTCTTAAGCCATCGTCCAGCTATAATTAACCAATCAAATCCAAGGAATATTCAATCCCATCTTGATTAGAATTTGAAGCTAATCAACATTATCTTGAAAATCTAATTATCAAATAATGTCAAAATTAATAATATATATGTAACATTTATCTTAACATGGTTAATTTTCCATTAAGTAGTATTATTTTTATTTATTGAATATATAAAACGAGTCTTATTATTATATGACATGTAAGATCTATTATAAAGTGAGTGTTCATGTGACAATAGATCGACTTTTAAAAAAAAGTTAATTACATGATAGTAGAACACGCTTTTTAGTTAAAAAATAAAAAATAATATCGTGTCAGTATTATAGTGATATTTAACTAATGGAGAATTAATCCTCTTAAAAATTTTGTATAATTAAATTATATTTTAAATGTTTTGAAAACTTTAAAATATTATTTGAACACTTAAAAACATTATAGTTGAAAATACATTTTATTGTAAATATTAAGGTTTAAAATTCACTTTTCAAATAATTATTAATATTAAGAACAGTAAGAAGATAATATTTAATATAATTTCACTTAAATTTAAAACTCGCTTTTATAAGGATAATAATTATTTAAATTTACCAATTTCTGATTATTTTCAGCCACTGTCCCAAAATATCTATATAGCCACCTATTTCGTGATTTTGTCAAACTTACATCTTTTATTATATTTGAGAAATTAAACCACACATAGGTCAATCAGATTGAAAAGTGACTAAAAATATGTTATAAATCTCATAAAACAAATCTTAATATTTTGAAACGTTCAAATTAAATTTTAATATTTTCAAAATGTTCAAAACAAACCTTAAGTAGATGAAAAAGTTAACGGAAATAACTCTTGTTTATTAAACATTATGTTAATGCTAACCACGTGACTATAAGATTGCTTTATGATTAATTTAAAAAATAATTATATGACAATAAGATCCACTTTTTATTTAAAAAATAAAAATAACATCTTGTTAACATTGATTGGACATTTTTACTGATAAGAAATTAATTTTCTTAAATTTTTATCAATTTAAGATCTATTTAAAACATTTTTAAAATGTCAGGTTTTAATTTAAATGTATCAAAATATTATAATTTAACTTGTATTTTATTGTAAATGTTAAAATTCAAAATGAACTTTAGGCACTTGACAATAAGTGGATAACAGATCAACGATGAGCCTAAGAAAATTCAAGTAATTCACCATTTTGCTTCCAGGATTTCCAGGTAAAAGACCTGCTCATGATAAGCTGCTTATCTTGACCCCAGAAAGCTGGGAACAGGTGGCTGGGATTAAGAAAGAAGGATGGCTGCTCAGAAATGACAATATCGAAATGCCTAACTCGGACAAAGACATGCTTACAATTGTATGATGAAATCATGTAATATGCATGCATGTCTACCTAGAATTTTTATGTGGTTCTAAGTCTTGGATGAGCACAAAATGAATCTGTCAACCAACCCTAGTCCTGGCAATTTATGTGATTCTGTCGTGTCTTTGTATGAAAGGATCGATTGGTTGCCGTAGGAGAACTGAGCTCTCTTTCTAATCAGTCCTCCTCCATTATTCATTTGAAGATTAGGAAGCTTTTGACCATCAATTAACTCTCAATCTCAAGGGTAGCTTCAAGATTCTCTCCTTTTAAACATCTTCTAGATTAGCTAATTATGACGAGTGCGTGACAGAGTTATGGCATAAATAATGATTTACCAAATTTAAGCTTTAATTAGAGGAAGACATTTTAGTTCTTTTGTTTATCTAAATGATAAATAAACTCAACTGATTTAGTCGATTTAATTGTTTTTTTAATAATTCTTATTGTTAAAAACTTATCAATTTATTAATTAATCGGATAATTTTTATTAATTAATTAATCCTTATAAACCAAAAGAAATGGATTAATTTTCATTTAACAATCTCTTTTTTTTTAACTAAACTTTAAATTCTTCAATGGATAAGAACAATATCTTTTAATCATATTCAAATTCTTTAATTTTATTCAATTTTTAGCTAAATTTTTGACGTCTAATACTAGCTAAACCTTTTAAATATTAAATTTTTTATCTTACATATTTAACTTCTGGTCTTATTTTTAAAACATTGGTTTAAAGTGTGTGGATAATAGACAGTCAAATTGTAAAATAAATAATTGTAAAAAATTAAAATTATATTTAATAAAATTTTAATAATTAATTACAATTAAAACCTAAAAATCTTAAACTAGAAGATTGTGGAAGAAAAGAAAAGAATAGAATTTTGACTCTCAAGAGGTAGGATAGTCTTTAGTCCAACCTTAACAATCCTAAGAATAAGATGCTTCTTTTAATTTATTTTTTCCAAGAGTACTGGAGAATTTAAGAATAATAGACTTTTTTTTTTGGGTCTGCAGTGTCAAATCATATCTTTATCTTTAATTCTAAAGAATAATGTATAGTGATAGTGAAAGGTTGAGTAAATTCAATTTTTAGTTATAAGTTGCATCACAAATACAATTCTCTTTGACCAGTTGTTTAGCAAAAGTCAAAGGAGGAATCCAGATTACAAAAACTAAGATATAGAGACTATTACCAAACATTTTTTGGACAAAAATTTGGTATTGAATGAAAAAATTTGATATCGGAGGCTCTTTCTGTTAGTATCGATCAGTAATTAGTGTATCGATAAAGTATTGATCGGAATAATAATTTTTAAAAAAATTAGGAATAAATTAAAAAACTTAAAGTTTCTCCTGTATAAAATAATATTTACTTGAAAAATTATGATAAATTTATCTATAATTTATTTAATAAATAAAAAAAAACTATTAAATTAAATTTTTTATATCGGGTTATAGATTATAAAACTAAATATATTAGTTTAATACAATCATATTTAATATTTTTGAAATCTATATATTTTATATTGATCATATATATACTTTTTAATGTATACATTAAAGTAAAGAAATTGTATAAAATAATATATTAAGGGAGTATTTAGCAATTCTATAAAATTTAAAAATTATTTTATAATTTTAAAAATCATCTCAAATAATATCTAATATTAACCGATTTCGTATCAACCAAATCATTTCTTTGTTTGTCTTTAAACAAGTTATATAACGTTTGCTAAAAATAGTTGAATTTAATTAAACTTGAATTAAATTTAATTAAACTCAAATAATCTAAAGCCCAATTGACATCAAACCAGGAAGGTTTTTGGAATTCGGGCTCAAGGCCCTAGAGCAGTCATTCTTTTTTCTTTTTGTGCACTGGCAAGAGTAACTACATACACATGTTGATCTGATATAACCAACCACCAAGAGGCTTTTATGATTGATGTTAGGTCACCAGAGTGTTTTCACTTTCAAGAATTTGAATCACTTTTCATGTAAAATTTTTGCAAGTCTACAACAACCTTTTTTCCTGATACTCCATTGATGCAACTAACAGCACCTAACAATGCTTCCTTCTTTACCCACCATGTGACTTACAGGATAGGACATGGGGAAAAAATAAATGAAACTGGCTGTTATCACTGAAACTGAATCATGTTCTTTTTTCATCATCATCTTTGGTTTTTCCTGGCTTTTTTAATCTTCCTAGGACTGTATTGAAACTTAAAGCAACAAATTACGACAACTTCGGCCGGCTGGCACGCTGGCACCTTTCACCGGTAGCTACGATATGAAGGGCTATACATGGAGCTCTCAGCACACTGCAACAAGTCCCTTGGTTGAGGGAGGCGAGAAGCCAAACCTGTTCAAGGTTGATAGATAAGCAACATGCACCTATAGTTGTACACTACCAAATTCTAATGGTAGATGTATCAGAAGCATAGCTAAAAGAGGTTTTACCAAGTTCATAAGCTTTAGCAGCCACTTTTGCAGCAATATGTGCTGAAATCTTTCTGATGTTAGTAAATGGTGGGTATATGCGTCCATTGTCATAGTCGTCCTGCGTTACCTGTGAAGCCAGAGCTTGGGCTGTACCAAGTGAACATGCACAAAGACGCAAGTTAGTTACAAGCTTTCCATATTCATTGCCTTAAAAGTACCACGTTAGTCTCGAAAAACATTAATCTTGGAAATGCTACAATCGGGCACTTACAGGCTGCCAGAAGCATATCATCATGAACACGGATGGCACCAGACATAAGCAATCCCAGACCAAGTCCAGGGAAAATGTAGGCGTTATTTGCCTGCAAGAAGGAAGGGGAAGTTGAAACAGTGATCATTAATCTATATGTCATATCCACCAAACTTAAGAAGTCACTTAGGACTTTAAATCCTACCTGGCCAGGGACATAAACTTTCCCCTCATATTCCACAGGAGCAAATGGGCTCCCGCTTGCAAAAATGGCACGACCCTGGACATAACAATGAGAGGAAGATAGTACATAAGCATCAAATTACGTAATGAAGGAAAGCTAGATAACTTTACGCTCCGAAGATAGCTGATGAAAGAAACTTATAAGGAGATAGATTAGCATATACTACTTGCAGTACCTTGCTCCAAGTGTAAGCTTCTTCTGCTGTACATTCAGACTGTGAGGTTGGGTTGGAAAGGGACAGAATAATGGGTTTCTGCATATATATGAAAGTTAAGTTATCCTTCTGAACATTATCCAACACAGAAGTGAATGAATATACAGAACTTTACCTCATTGAGGGAGGCCATAGCCTCAACCACTTCTTGTGTAAATGTCCTTCCTACACCTGAAGTTCCAATTAACACTGTAGGCTTAATGTCCTGATGACATAAGAGAAGACAACAAAGAGACTTAAGACATCATTGTTTTCCTTTACTAAGAAAAATGAAGGATGAGGGGAAGGAAGGACGGAGTTCACACATTAACAGCTTCCAAAAGAGTTTTAATAGGTTCATGCTCATGGGCCCAGGGCTTCTTGAAATGTTGGAGTGATTCTCTTCGGGAGCCAACAATCAATCCCTGCAAAGTAAATTGCAAGTTACAGGATTAGATAACACGAACATAACGAAGCAAATAAGCGTGCTACAAAAAGCTAGAAGCAATAGCAGGCCACTACCTTTGAGTCCACAAGCCAAATATTCTTACGAGTCTCTTCCAGCGGCATGTTCGTCTGCATTAAAAGTCATCTTTCAATTACAACTGTTTCAATTTATTTGATATCTATATTCACTTTCTCTAGAAAAAAAAATGTCAAGGATTACGCAACCGGACCTGTTTAGACATTTCAAGGGCTATGAGTTCGGCAATTCCAGTGCCAGCCTGTAAGCAGATAGTAGCAGAGATTAAGACAAAAGTGTCTCTATTACCATATAACTAGCGAAAATAATGCAGATGGTGGTTCGATGCTGTCAGTGTTGTTTTGAGGGCTATGTATATAGACGTGATATCTGAAAAAACTACATAAGAAACTATCAGAATATTTGAAGACACTGAATTTGCTTTCCCCTATCTCAGCTTAGGTAGATTCCAAATCTTGATGATTCACAAAATCCTAAAATATTTTCCTTATTTATAGTGAAAATTTCAATTTTTATGTGATTCAACATTATCAATACAACGTAGCATCAGCTCACCTCTCCAGCACCAAGAAATAAGAACCTTTGGTCAGCTAAGGTCCCTCCAACTAATTTTAGAGCTGCAATAAGTCCTGCTAGGACCACAGATGCAGTACCCTGAAATTTAAAAGGAAATATAAGGAAAGTTACAAGACTGCATATTAAACATACTTAAAATTTTAATGACGGTAAATGTAAAAGGTATTTACCTGAATATCATCGTTGAAAACAAGATGAGTTGTACCGTATTTTGCAAGTAGATCGAAAGCATTGTGATTTGCAAAGTCCTCAAACTGAAAATTTTACGATTACATCAATGCATGCAAATAAACAATCCATATCAAACAAAACAACAAATAAAAACACGAGGTCCTTGAAAAATAGCAACTGGCAGAATACCTGAATTAGGACCTTTTCACCATAATTCTGCTTGACTGCAGTCATGAATTCGTGCAGTAGTTCAGCATATTCCTACAAAAAGAACACAAAAGAAAGACAAACCACTTCAAAAAAATTGTAAGAGTAAGTTTACATGCGACGATAAGATCCAAATAAGATGGATGATAACCTGTCCAGTAGCCCTTCTCTGCCTGAGCCCTATGTAGAACTCATCATTTAACAGCTTCTCATTGTTTGTGCCCACATCAATTGTCACAGGTAAGCACTGTCAAACAGCCATGAGTAATTACTTTTCAGATGATTATAAGGAAGATTAAGCAAAATGGAATGCTGATCACATTCTATTCCTGTATGTTCATTCCAAATTAGTACCTTATACAGACATCAACTATAAAAATTCTGGGAGCAAAATGAAGTACTAGAACAACATGAAAACTTTCTAGAGTTCATAGACAGCAATATCACATGGTCTAAATTCTGCAATATGGAGACTCAAGTCTTAAAGGCAATAATAGAGCAGTCAGACCCATATTCTAAACCTTATTGATTCTTTTAAAAATTTGGCATCACAAACAAGGCAGCTTATCTATGTTACATATCCTGATAGACTAAAGTATCAAGATTGAGATCGAGCGAGACGGAGACAGACTTAAAACTGATTTAACTACTTACAGCTGAGGGACGAACTCCACCAAGTGCTGTGTACAAGGAAAGTTTCCCCACAGGGATTCCCATACCCTACAAATAACAGGACTAAGTCAGTTACATATGAATGAACATGCAGGTGTATTGCTTGTGAAAGTGAGAATGAGGGAGAGATGCAAAAGCATAGAGAACTGGCAAAAGTAAATTATTTGAAACTTTTTAGTCGAGAGCTCACATGGCATCCAAGGTCGCCTAACCCTAAAATGCGCTCACCATCAGTGACAACAATTACTTGAATATTCTTCTCAGGCCAGTTCCTCAGTACCTCAAGAATTCTTCCTCTGCATAAAGCCAATCGGTAAGCTTCTAACCAGAAAGAAAAATAGCATGTAACAGGAATTACTTGGCCATATTATAAGCTAGGATTAGCAGTTGTACTTCTCTTTCAAACTGATGTAGAGCCCCTGAGGACGGCTGAATATACTACCATATTTCTGGCAAGCTTCACCAACAGTTGGAGTGTAGATAATCGGAAGCATCTCCTCAACATGATCAATAACAAGCTTGTAGAACAACTTTTCATTTCTTTCCTGCAATTACAGTAGTAAATTCATTTTCCAAGTAGGCAACATCTAGTTAAGGTCCAAGAATATTGGTTCAACCAAAGAACAAAATGAGGCATGGAATGTATTTTTTTCTCACGGGTATTTGCACGTTCAGGTTTATGCTTCGGACTTGCAAGTCTAAATTAACTTAATCACTTAAACTAATACAAATCTCATGTCAAGGGATGTAAAGAAATGTGCCATTACCTGAAGGTCCATCATAGCCATGTATCTCTGAAGTGGAACTTGATACTGGCGTATAATATGCATCATTTTCTTGACCTGATAAAGATAAGTTGCAGAAAGATTAAATGCGTTTCATCAAAAGATTGGAATACGAACTTAAGAACCACTAGAACATGGATAAATATGGCATCAAACCTGGAGCTCCTGAGAAACAACTGTTGGGGGGAGAAGGCCTCGCAGGTAGTGAGCATCCCTCTCCTTATCAGTGAAAGCAAGCCCTTTATTATGGTGGGGATCTCGTAACAAAGTGTATCCACTGCAGTCAGAAAAACGAAAAAAGGCTAACCCATAACCAGCTGTAGCAACATAGGTTCTCAAAGACGCACAACAAAGAAGAATAAGTACAAGGAGCCTAAACTGAAACAGATATACGAACTTATCAGGCACATTGAAGAACGTAAGACAGGGAGGAAGAAAGGAATTTGTTTCAGGGGTTCATTATTGCCAGAAAAGATT
Organism: Erythroxylum guanchezii; assembly: GCA_025629825.1. NCBI lineage: Eukaryota > Viridiplantae > Streptophyta > Magnoliopsida > Malpighiales > Erythroxylaceae > Erythroxylum > Erythroxylum guanchezii. The sequence goes on from JAOTAX010000005.1 coordinate 3,250,440, forward strand.
CCAGATTAAGTACTTAATCTTGCTGCGTATGTTGCTCTTTTGAATAAATGAAACCCATAGTCGAAGTTCCACTTGGAATCATGACAGAAAATGTGAAATTCAACAAGCCAAGGTGTCCATAGAAAATAAAATTAAATATTGCCTAAACCAACGACCGGCAAGAGACATTGGTGACATCGACATCCATTAAGCAACAATATATGGCTAGTTAAAACTTACCTGGCAACAGAGAGAGCCCAGGGTGTCACAAGCTGGTCCTCGGTGGCTGTGTCCTCGCCATAAACATCCTGGACACCGCCGGCAACAGCTGTTTTGGCGTCCATCTCAACAACAGACGCTCCATCTCTTAAAGCCTTCAATGTGCTCTCCATAACTACACTGCCGTTTAAGTCCCTATCGGAACTTACAGCTGCTACGATCTTCAACGAAGAAGGAGCTGATGGGACTAGCCCTCTATGCCTCCCAGAAAAAGGGCTACAAGAGCCTGAGATGCTCTTGTTATTCTGTTCGACACACGAATAAAAGACATCGTTTTATCAAGCACAGTATTTGATAAAACGAATCGAGAAGAAAACAAGTGAAACTTTCTAGATTGGCATGAATCCAACAAATTTTTACTCTTCCTCTTTTTCATGAAAAAATCGAAGTTTTGATTTTTTTTATTTATTTTTTGGTTGCAAAATCTCATCTGAAATGGTCTTATGAGGAGAGCTGAAAATTGAAAATGGAGTCTAAACTTTCGCAATGCAGTTGGACTGAAAAAGTTTCAATTTTTCATAATTTTTACAACTTAGAATTCGTGACAAGTTCCAACGGAGAGATCCAAAGGGGACAAAAGCCAAGAAAACGAAAGCTAGAAAAGCAAATAAGACAAAGATAAGGCGAACTCATTAGAAGCTGAAAGGGCCAGCATGAGACATTAATACATAGGATCAAAGTTGGTTTCAGAAATTAAAAATTAATAATCTTGATATCATGAATAGACACTGAAAGAACAGAAACGTATCAGAAACGCAAAGCGGGACGGAAAGCTAATCGATAAACACGAGGCCATGCATTAACCATATAAACATGTTTAATTGTAAAAGATGTGAAAAAGAAGAATACCCAGAAACGGATATGAGCTTAAAGAAGAACAAGGACGTGAAAAATCCAAACTTTGTAGATTAAGATGTGAAATGCAGAGATAGGAAAACGATGTAGCAGATCGTTTGAACAACAATGAGAAGCTGAATTTGGAAAAAGAATGAGGTTTGGTTTATACTTACCAAGAAACTGCTTCTGTTCAACGAGATCATAGCGATAGGACGTGTAAGGAAAGACAGAGTCTTTCGGTTGTTATAAGCAGTGGACCGATCTCACTGCGTTTCAGATAGAAAAACCAGACGATATAATAGACAGTAGAGAGAGTCTTCAGGGAATGACACGCGCACAAGAAAAGCTTCCTTCTTGTTTGCTTTTTTAGTCTCCCCTCTTCTCTCTCTCTAAAGCAAACAAACCCAAAAATCCAGGCACAGAGAGAGAGGGAGAGAGGGGCTGAAGATGGCGTTCAGAGAAACAGCAAGGAAGCAGCCTAATAACGTGTCTGAACGATCTTTCATAGTCACACCCTCTCTACAGAAAATGACAAGTATTGTCTGAATATTACCTCTGTGCCCTAAAGACCCTCGTGGGACCATAATTGTGTTCGTGGCCTATTGGATTTGTGGCTGTGAGCTTGAGATGGTTTGGTGATGAGTGACTTGTTATGGTGCTTGTGCATAGCGATATACCGCAATAGGTTAGGTGGTGAAACGTGAAATGTCATGTCCCTCGGCTCCGTACCATTTAACCTACCAAAAATTAGTCCAAAAAAAAAAACTACCCAAAACTGTCGTTTTTTATGCAAATAAATCCAAAACGACCACGTTTTGTTAAATTTCTGAGTATATTTACTTCAATAATTCTTCTTGTAAATAATTAATAAATTTATTAATTAATTAGTTAATTTTTGTAAATTAATAAGCTCTTATAAATTAAAATTAGCAAAAATAATTTCTTTGAATCGGATTTTAAATTCTTCAATTTTATTTAATCTTTAATTAATTTTATAACAATGTAATATTGGATAAACTTTTTATATCTTAAATCTCTTATCTTATCGGTTTAATTTTTAGTCTAATTTTTAAAACGCTACTTTTAATTGATAAATATGTTTTGATTCTCATGTGTTATAGAGATTTTAACAATTTAATTTAACTTCAAAAATATTCCAAATTATAATAATAGACAAAGCAAAACTCCATCATTTAGACAAAGTCATGTTTGAATTGGTATATACTTAAAACTGCATCAAATCTTTCGATCAAAGTAAGGTTGGAACAGAATAACAGCTATTTAGAATTTGAACTTACTTAAAACTTCCCGATATGTCATATTTGTTTTGATTATGTCGAGCAAGTTATTCGATAATATAATTATTTAGTAATATTTTTGTTTTTTAATGTATTGTTTTTAAATTATTAAAATAATTATGTAAAGACAACCTTCGATATTTGCTTACGAAACCTTGTCATTTTCTTACATACCAAACATAAGATAATCCATCAGAAGAAAGAATTTTGAGAATCCATGGAATAGGACACTTTCCAACGTAGAATCAGAGAATGACAAGAAAAGAAATATGTTATTGGGGACTCCTCCCAGAATATTTCCATCACCAACTAAACATCAAGTTGCAGGGTTTGGAACTTTGGATACGGCTTTCTCTGTTTCAACACCAAAATGACAAATCCTAAAGAACCAAGCTGTTACTGTCATGGATGGATGTATATATCTTCTAATCTTCTTACATTATCATCTTTAATATCTGCTAATTGGAATAATCATTTACCATATTTAACATACGAATCTGGGGGAGGTCATGTGTGAACAAATAAACAGTCGGTAGAGAGAAGCCAAGGTCTAGTGGTCATCATCCATCTGACCTCTACTTGACCACTGGCCTGCAACCAAACCTACGCAAGTTGCAGCCAACTGTGTGAAACAGTAACTTAGACAACAACTGCTGTCGTTGCAATCAAATTGTGCAGAGCAGAGGGCCACTTTATATATTTCTGATACTTCAATGATGTGTACTACTACCACTCACCTACATTTCTCAGCTTTTAAACTTTCTTTTCAATTCCTTGTTCACGTGGCATCTTCTTCTTCCAATTGGCCTGAGGTCCCCGTAAATTTCTTTATCTTTTTTATCCCTAGTGCTCCCAAATTACCGTATCTTTTTTTTTTTTACGAGATGTTTTAAACGGGTCTCAATTATAAGAAGGTACTTTTAAATTATTCATATTTAGACTAATTTTCGTTTAAACTAAGTAGGTCTTTTACGAGAGACAAAACTCTGGCCCCCAAATTACAGTATCTTTAATATCATAACAATCCAACTTACTCTTAACGAATATTTGAGATTTATTCAGGCACAAAAGCCCAGCACTTTAGGAAGAACAGACATGTTCCCTTCTTTTAATGCCCTTAAGGTTTGGAAAAAAACTCTTTAGCTCCATCAGATTTGTTAAAAAAAAAAGATTTCAAACTACCGGTAAAGTAAAAAATGTTAAAAAAGTTTATAAATATATTATAAAATTTTTTAGAAGGTATTTTTTAGAATCGAGTTAGACCCAAATTTATCATAATGTCTTAAAAACTTATCTTAAGTAGTAATTGGTTCGTGTGGAAGAATGGTAATAAGAATGGGAATGAATATAGTGAAAAATGATAATAGATATTATCATTATAATTATGAGGGTTAGATAAGATGAAGAAATAATTACTGTTACTATTGTAATTAATTATATTTTAATTAAATAAATAAATAAAGTATTTTAATTAATTAATTACAATATTTTAATTAATTAAATAATTATATTTTAATTAATTATATTGCAATTAATTAATTAATTGTATTTAATTAATTAGTATGAAAAATATTTTTAAAAAAGAGTCACTGCTAAGAAATGAGTTTCATTCTTCTACTAAATGGAAGATATGGAAGGTTCCCCAAAAGTGAGATATCAAATCCAACAATTCATTTTTCATTCCTTACCTATTAATTCCTTTCTAACCCAACAAGCAAGCACCCCCTCAATAATTTGAGATATTGTCCAATTTGTTGTAGCCCTTTGCTCAATATATCTATCCGATGTTTAGCATTATTCTAGGTTGAGAAGAATGTGTCAAAAATCTCACATTAACCAAATAAATAATGCTTAAATAGTTTATAAGTGTACAACAAACTTTCTTTTAAAAGGTACATCTTGTGATAAAATTATGCCCAAATTTATCACGACGAAAGAAATTTAATGTAAATTTGTATAATATATTGATGGATGATGTGACCATAACAAGAAGTAGTTGGGTTGCACATCCCTTGGGGGTAATCACAAAGGGTAGGTGAGAGTTGGTCGGTGTTGTCAAGCCTAATAATAAAGATCCTCCTCTTAATCTATTTTTCTTATTTTTATAATTTGTTTAAAATTAAAAATCACGTTCAATCATTCGTGTACAATAGAATAGAGGCCTCCCAATTTGTCGCGGTTTCTTAATGAAAGTGATTTGTGACAAATGATGGATTTGATTGGGTAAAGGCTTCTCACAACCTCACACATGAAACATGTTTTTAATGATATGGACCCAAGAAGACTTCCGCCTCTAATGTTATTCACGTTATATATATATATACACACACACCCAAACTTTGCACCACAAAAATTATATATATATATATTCACACACAAACTTTGCACCACAAAAAAAAAAAACGTGAATAACATTAGAGGCAGAACTCTTCTTTTATATATATAATATTATAATAACTTATTTATCAGTTAAGAATAAGATTGTGTACTACTCAATGTTATAAATACCGTATCGAACTTAATACTGGATTAGATTCTGATACGGTACTATGCCAGTATCGGTTAATGTCAGATATCATTTTAAGTAATTTTTTAAATTTATAAAATAGTCCCTAATTTTTTTAAATTATAAAATAATTTATTGTTATATTGTATAGTTGTATTTTATTTAATTTAGCTTTTTTTGTTTCTATCTTATCCATTTTAATTATATATATATGTGTGTGTGTGTAATTTTGTAAAAAAGTCCCTCAATTTTTTAAAATTTTTAGTACGAGCCAATATTTGACTGTTATTTTAAATATTAGTCGATACCGACCGATACATTCGAAACGGGCCAATATCGACCAGTATTTAAACCTAGTATAATCAATCTTTTATACCGTAAGTACTGGCAAGTTACGGTCCGATATTCAAAATCCTAGTACTGCTAGACATCTTTACACTATATAGCCAGATTTGTACTTAATTGTTGTAATTGTTATATCGTATCTTTTTATACCTTTTTATTTTTTAAGAAATTGACACTATACACCTAAAATGTCAAATAAATTTGTGAGTGTATATAATAAAATTTTAAAAAATAATTCAACTAATTATAAAATAAGTTATAATAATTATTTTAAAAATTCAAACTCAAAATATTCAAAGTTTTAAAGAATTAACTAGATTTTAAACCTATTAAATTCTTTTTAAGTATGATCTCATCAATTAGTTAAATCTATTCTTGAAAATAAAGTAGATGGTCAAGTGGTTTCTTGTTAAACCATTCTTCTTCCTCGAGTTGGAGTTCAACCAACCATTTGATCAGAAACATTAGCCCATTAAAGATGGGAAGCCAGTTTTCATCTAAAAACACGGCTTTGTACATAATCTTCCTCCTCTACTAGAAAAAGGGTTTGTATATGATAAGGTTTGTGCAAGTTGTGACGTGAAACTTCGGAGGAAATGAAAAACAAAAGAAAAGGGTATGGATTTTGGACCGTCGAAAATGGCGGTGGGAGACAAAATGGTTGTTCGCTGGTCCTTTGGTGGCTCCAAGACCTCCACAAGCTTTAGCTTTCATCAAACGTTGTCCACGTCAACAATTTAAACACTTGGGTTGTGTACAATCAAATTGGCGGAGCTTTTCAAGTTGGGGGTTAGGTTCTAACAAGTTGTTAGAATCTAATTTCAAGATGTCAACTTTAGTCTCGTTTCATCGAAGTGTTGGGACTTTGATGTTTTACTCTACAAGTCCCTGATAAACTGCTCCTCAAAATTCAAGACCACATTTTTTGACTGACCACAAATTTGTTCAAGAGGCATTACTAAAATATGATGGTTGTCTCGTTTGACCTAGCTGAATTTAGTTGAAGTTGACTTCGTAAAAGAATGACACACCCTGGAAAATTATAGTTCTAACTAGAAATTTCTTTGAAGTGACAGATGGGGTTCACAAGCAGGCGGCAGGCCTCAAGTTTCTGCGTAAGGCTTTCATGGTGATGATTATGCTTATCGGATATTAATGATGATTTTCTTGAGTTTTTCATATAAAACAAGAGATTTATGAGATTAGAATAAGAAAGTTATGTCTAAACATTTCATCATGATTAAAGAAATACAATGGCATTAGTAATTCTCTCTAAATAAGATGGCATTGAGCTAGACAGAACCGACTCTAGGAAAGTATGGTCCGAGTCCAACCTGAAACTCTGTTCTAAAGTCAAAATAGAAAAGGTTCCTATCTTGTTTGAAAGTTGAGTTTACTAATGCAGTACGCAAACAAGAAGGCAAAGAAGACCGGAAAGCCAACCAAGACTGCAGCAACAGGTCCCATGAAGTCTGTTCTGAATCCAAAATGGTTTTGTATGTACCACTTAATTGTAGGATCAGGATGTCCACCAGGAACTTTAATTCTGTCTTCGACATCTCCATATTGAGACAGAATCAGCCCATAAACTGTCCATGCCAAAGGGCAAATCCAGTAGTACCAAGTCCACCACTTGGGAATTCTCTGAAATTTGAGGAGGAAAAAGATTAAATTTTTTCTGTTTGGTGATTAGTAAGTTGATATGTGGAAGTGAAACTTGTTTAAGTATGAACTTACTGGTCTGGGAATGAAGAAGCCAGAGAAAAGATTGAAGAGGGAATAGAATGCTGCTGCTAAGATAGCTGCAACTTGGTGGTTTGGAGTGACTGAAACAGTCATCATTCCATAGTATGTGAAGTAGAGAAATGAGAAATATGTGATGAAGAAGAACCAAAAGAATTTTGTTGCTGTCCATTCAAAGGCTACCATGGTATACACAATAAGGGTGTAATATACGGTTTGGACAAACACGTAAGGTACTTCAGAGAAAACCTGCGACATCAGATGATTATGTTCCAATATGATTACGAGAGTTCATCATTTCATAAATGTCATTAACGTAAATTTTGTTTGTTCCTTTTCCTTAAATCTACTTGAAACTCACCTGTGCAAGGGCATAAGGCAGTGCAGAGTACATTCCAGCAGCTCTTTCTCTGTAAAACACAGTTCTTTCAATGGCTATTACTGGCTGTACTGTTGAGCAGTTGTTGAGACCCACCAAGAAAACAGAGGAGTACATGGCACCAATAATTGTTGTAAGATCACCCGAGCTATTCCTGAATCATACACGAATGAGAAGTTAATATCTTCGAGTGTTCCTATAAAGTAGGAGCTTTTGATATAGACACAGACTTCTTCTTGCCAACTCTCCAGAATATAGTCCCAACCATAAGGGCAGCACAAAGTGTGAAGAAGTATCTGACAAGATTATAATCAGGACTTCTCCAGTAAGTCCAGCTTTGCTTCCACAGGCAAGATTTGAACTGCCCCCATGTAGACCGAGAATACTGAGTCGCAAAGTATAGATCTTTTGCTCCTGGTGGCGGTGTACTTAACTCCTGGACCAAAGCCTTGTTTCTCCTGCTCATAATAAGACGAGTTATGCACAAAACTTAAGACCATATTTAAGACTGAACTCAGATATTGTATGTTTTTGACGTACTCATATAAGGATGATGATTTGTAGTATTCAGCAAAGTCAATTCCAAGCCTCACTTCAGCTGCTACTGAACTCACTTCAAGCATCCATGTTGCTGGATTGTACTTCCCTTTGATCTTAGGGACTCCAGGAATTGCCTGTTAAAAGGTTGGCTTTCGTGAATAAGATACTGATAATGTCTGTTAAACTAGTAGATTAATATACCTGGAGGAGATATATTCACCTCAAAGTATTCAATGACCTTAACAGAGTTTCTACCCAGTGGTCCGGAGTAGATCACTTGTCCTCCTCTTTTCATTAAGAGTAACTCGTCAAAAGCTTCAAAGATGTCAATGCTAGGTTGATGTATTGTGCATACAACAGTTCTTCCAGTATCTACAGTGTTTCTCACTGTCCTCGTAACAATGGCTGCTGCTCTTGCATCAAGACCAGAGGTTGGCTCATCCATGAAAATGATCGAGGGGTTGGCAACAAGCTCCACAGCTATTGTTAGTCTCTTTCTCTGTTCTGTGGACAACCCTGTAACTCCTGGAATCCCAACAATAGCATCCTTAAGATTATCCAACTCCACCAATTCCGTAACTTCATCCACGAATGCCTGATTGAATAAAGATTAAAATAGTTTAGAGAAAGAGTTTACTTTTTTTTTTTCTTTCATACTGTGTTCTATGAAGAGGTGTTAAAGGGACAGCTTACATACAAGCTTCTGTTCTTTGCTCAATTCTTTAGGGAGTCGAAGGAATGCAGAGAACATCAAGGATTCTCTGACTGTAACTTGTGGGGAATGTATGTCTGTCTGCTCGCAATATCCTGAAACTCTTGCAAAGGTTTCTTGCTTCTTTTGGAACCCAGAAATTTTAATATCTCCTTCAATGTATCCGCCTGTTTTTCTTCCAGCCAAAACGTCCATTAGTGTTGTCTTACCAGCTCCACTGACTCCCATTAATGCTGTGAGGACTCCAGGCCGAAATGCGCCTGTTATTTCGCAAAGTAGCTGAAGTTTGTCCTCTGTATCTCCTACTTCTTTCACTTCCTGTTATTCTCAGTCCACGGAAGTTTTTTGAAGGGATCAAAGTTGAACACTTGATTTCTGTATTTTAATTGAGAATATACATGTTTCTTGTGTTTAGGTACTTACTGGAGGCTTGTCAATGTAGTAAGTTACACAGTCGAAGGACATGACAAGGGGAGTGAAAGGAAGAACCATTCCTCTGTTTGGTGCAACTCCATTAGCTGCTGTCTCCATAAAAGAACTAGCATTTCCACTCTGACCATTGGGATTGGACCAACTGCTCATTCTCCGCATTGCCATTTCTTCTGAAAATTTTCAAATTTTAAGTCTTTGTAAGAAACACCAACATGTCTTCTCGAGTTACTGTTCATTATTGTTTCATTATCTTACTAGTGTTGATACGATCTGAAGAAGATAATGTCAGTGGAAAAGCCTCTGCTTGTTGCTTAGATCTTCGTAGCCTGGGCTTGTCCTTTGAGTCTTCCTGAACATCCATTTCCTTTGCTGTTTCCTCAGAGATTATTGATTGTGGCTTTCCAGGAGCTGTTACATTAAACATTAGCATATAAGAGATTAGGCGCATCATTAAGAAGATGAGATTTAATAAGATGATTAGGGAGTAATAGAACTTACGGCTAAAGTACATCAGAGCCAAGGTAAACAAGATATTAAAGAAGATTGCGAATCCGAATAGAGCTGCTGCACTAATCCAATACCAGTTTCTGCTGGAGACAATGTCGAAGTTGTTAAGCACTGCTGAACCTAATGCAGTAGCATTATCTGAAGCCTGTAAATTGCAATTACAGCGACTTTAACTCTCTGTAGCTTCACTGAAAATTGAATGGACAAATGCAAGATCATTCATATATACCAGTTTGTTCATCCACCTTGGAGCAAGCATTTCATTCACAACCATGCCATTGTAAGCATAAGTCAAAGGTGAAATCCAGTGAGCCCACTGCCACCATTTTGGAATTTGATCTGTTACAAATGTAGTTAAACTCTATGCTATTGCTCAGAGCTATTGAGATGGGAGATAAAGCTACATCATCTTTCAATTTGTTATATGTATCTATAAACCAGTTAACATCCATTCTCTAGGTTGATACTAACTTTTTGATAGGATGAATCCTCCAAGTAAAAATATAACAAGGAGGACAAGAGATCCTGCAGTGTTTGCAATTATCATGGTTCTGCAAACAGCAGCAATGAGCCTAACGATTCCAGCAGACATTTGTTGGATCAGGAAGACCAGTAAAAGTTGCTTGAAGAACCTGAAATGTCATTAGTTATCTTATGTGGGATGAAGGTTGAAAATTTTTTGGTAAAGTGCTTACGAGCTAGGTGCAGGAGCAAATCCAATGGAGTAATAAGTCAAAACCACCCAAACAATAGATTCCATGACTGAAATGGGAATTCCTAGCAGGAAAACTGGGAGAGTGAAAGTCCATGGAGGATGGAACAGAAGGTCTCTTTGCTTGTAAAACACAGGAAGCCTCGTGATCATCAGTGCAAGTTCAGCAAAACCATTGAACATGTTGGTGATTATGCTGAACAGAAGTGCACCAACATAAACTGCACCATCGTCTTCGTTCCTGGTATGCATTGTGGACCTCAAGAATACGGTGCACACTATAACAGCACAGATTATAATCTGTATCGTCTTGGAGACATAGACAACTGAGTTTCTCTTCATCAGTAGCCATTCTTTGTCCCAACAAGTCTTGAGCAGTTGCATGGTTGGAACAGAATATCTGTCGAACACCAGAGCTGCTCTGTGGCATTGAGACTTGTCAAATGGCACGGTAAGCTCTTTTTGCAGGTGAATTCCCAAATGGAATCTCTTGAACATCTCTGAAAATTCAGGGACTGACACATATCTGTATGGTTTACTCCTGTCTGCCCAGTATTGTTCTTGGTCTTTTCTTGAAGTCACCTGTTACACAGCCCATGAATAGAGAGTTTCTCTACTTTCTGTACAGATCATATTAACAGAAAAGTTTTCATTTTTTTCTTACTTCTTGCAAGAAATCAGCAGCCCCCTTCCTCTCAGGACATCTGAATCCACATCTCTCAAAAAAATCAATAACATGCTCTCTTGGACCCTCGTAGACGACCTGACCCTCTGCTAAAAGGTAAACATCATCAAAGAGATGAAAGGTTTCAGGAGCTGGCTGAAGTAGGGACATGAAAACTGTGGCTCCAGTGAGGTGGGCAATCTGTTGCAAGCACCTCACGATTTGATACGTTGTGGAGCTATCTAAACCTGTTGATATCTCATCCATGAATAGAGTTTTCGTAGGCCCAACAAGCATCTCTCCTGCATATATGCAATAGTTTAATGACACTCCATAAATCATCCTTCAAAAGGTAAGTCCTGACAACAACTAAGGAAGATATAAAACATGTACGATGAATGGATATAGACCACGCATGCATGTATAGTAACACCAACTTTTTGTGGGGTCGTGAAAGGATTCAGTCCCGCCCATTACGATGATTCCTGAGGGGACTAATCAAGAAGACAATAACTTAACTAACATAGCAAATTAACCTGTTGTGACTCGCTTTTTCTGTCCACCAGAGACCCCTCTTACCATTTCATCTCCCACAATGGTGTCTCTGCATATGTCCAGTCCCAACAGCTGTCCAGTTACAAAGATACCAATTAAAACCTAGAAATTCTCGACTACTGATTCAAGGTAAGTTACAACACTATATTTGGCAAATATATCCACCAGAAGGAGACTAATCTTCGATTCTTGTTTTGTTCCAAATCCATAGAACATGATTATACGTAACAAAATATAACTTGTGGTAATGGGAATTCTTCAACTTACTTTGAGGGTGTAATCAGTTATCAAGCTGCTTTCAGCTCCTTTCAGTGCAGTTGCCTGAAAATTACAAAATGGCAAAAATTCTATACTTTTAAGATTGAGTTTTTTGCATGATAAAATTGCTTATATACAAACCTTCATGGTTTGTAACTAGGACTGGCAAGAAATTTAGGGTCTAATTTGGCTCGAAGTCGATAAATGAAGTTTGATCTGATTAAATTCGAGTTTACTATAATTTTTTTTTTAGTTAACCAAAATCAAGTCAAACTCAGCTCGAATTCGACTTTTTATCTTCTTTCTTATTCAACAGGTTCAAGCTTTTTAAGCTTATCTGAGTGCCCTACTGAGATAGATTGGCTCAAAAGTGATCGGATTCAAACCTGTCTAACTCATTATCATCTTTATTTCCTAAAATCTTATGAATAAACATCTGTTTATCTAAATTAGACTCTTTGTTAGCGGTTTTACCTTCATGAAAAGATCTACTTCTGCTTCTGGGAATATCCCAGCTTCCTTTTCCCTTCTTGCTAATTCGCTAAGAAGATCTGCACGAGTAGCAATCTTTTATTTATTATTACATACCTTTCAATTTGATGCAACAAAAGACTTGAGTCTTTTTCGTTCTTGGGATATTAGTTGAATCCAATTCTTTACCATATCTAGTCCCGATTCCTTGACACCTTCCAGAGAAATCTAAGGTCTCTTTCACAGTCATTGCTCCTACATGAACATCATTTTGGCTAATGTAGGCAGAGGTCTTCTGTGGAACAAATTCTTTGAGTTTATACCCATTGTATGTTATGTCACCTTCAACCTGATCAACCCAAAATTAGAACAAAATGGTGCTTCGGTGTTAAAAAAAAAAAACTAATCTTTAGTAAACTTAGACAATGTGAAGTTGATTAATTACAGACCTTTAAACTTGGGTCCAACTTTCCTGCAAGAGCTAGCAAAAGGGTTGTTTTCCCTGAGGATGGTGGACCTAGTAGTAGTGCCATTCTAAGACAAAGATAACAACATGCAAGGTCTCACCAACCATAATGTTGAGTCAGAAAATATTGTATACTCATTTAGTTTTAGTAAGGGTTGGGTTGAATTTTTCAAACTCAAAACTTAAAATATTTTTTATTAGATTCAAATTTGATTCAAATTTTTGTTAAATTAAAGTATCGTTTGATTCCATTTTTATTTTTCTATTGTATTTTTTAATTTTTAGTTTTTCATTTTTAGTTTTTTATTTCAATCAAAATCATGTTTGATTGTTAATGTCATGTAGTTATATTTTTAACATCGATAATAATTATATATTAGATAAATCTTAAAGATAAATTATTTTTAATTAAAGAAATTTATTTTAATCTGTTACATAAAATTAATTAGAGAATTATTAATAAAATATTTTATTTTATAAAATAAATAATTTAAAATTTAAGTTTTTATTTAAAAATTAATATTTATTTTAAATATATTTTAATTATTAAATCAAATTTTATTTGAAATTATATATTTTGAAGATATTTTAAATTTAATTTTATTTATTGATAATTATTAGATTAATTAATTTAATTTAATTACAAAAATTAAACAAAATTATTAAGTAAAATTAAATTATTCATCATTCTTATTAATAATTACTTTTAATATATTAATAATTAAATAATATATATTTAATTGATAATAAATTAGATTATAAAAATAAAAACTAATTTTTATGATTTGTCATAATTTTTAAAAATAGGAAGAAATAAAAAACATATATTAAAAATTCAAACAAACAAATTTTTTTATTCAATTTGAAAACAAAAACAAAAAATTAAAAATAAAAATAGAGACAAATTGATCCTAAATTTTATCAACTGATTTCAAAATGAGATATATTTTCCTTTTTTTTTTTTTTTGCTAATCTGATAAAATAACCGATATGAGAACCTTCCACGTAGTTTGATAATTTTAAGTACCTTGATGGCTTTATAATTCCTGAGGCATTTTTAAGGATTGTGAGCTTTCTTCTGTTAGCTAAGCTAATCCCAAGCATAGCAAGAGCAGATTCTGTGATGTTTCTGACTGCATTTGGGAGGGTAGGAAGTGCCCTGTTCCCAACGTAGCAATCTGCTTCCACTGTCAAATTCTCAAACCTCACTTCCACTGTGGGCGGTTGGATTCCAACCCTACATAAGATAAAAATAGTTAGTATCAAGCATGGCAATGGAGTAGGTCCAAACCGATCAATTCGAGCTTCACTCGTTGACTTTGGACGTAAGCTGACATTTCGATGTGTTTATAATGCAAGAACATTAAGCAATGAAACAAGAAGGAAGCAGTAATGCAGTAGAGAAATGGAAGAGAATACGGCTACTTGTCTATTCTTTCTCTGAATTTATTCAAGAACCGTTCGTTGTCTTCCTCAACAACCTTAAAGAGGTTGTCAACAAAAGTCTGCCTCTCGTTCGCGTGGAGCACTCTAACATCAACTGTTTCAGGGGCAACAGTAGTTCTCTCGTTATGTTCCATGTAAGAGTTGATGATAGTTGTTCTTAACCTATCAAACGTAGGTAGTCTTTCAATGGCTGCCCATTTTAGAGCTTCCTCGTCTTGGTCGGAAGAGCTATGTCTTCTGGAGTGTATCCCTGAAGAGAACACACTTTCCATAGCTCTGCTCAGTTTTCTGCTTATGTTCCTGCTCAGCTGACCATCCATGGCTTCTGTTGTTTCAACCGTGGATATCGATTGAATTTAGACAAAACGAAGAAAACCCAGATCATTTTAAACCTTCTTACATGTATTGAATGAATTAAATACACATTGTTATAACAGTTTATGTTTTGTCTATATTTGTTGTTAGGTTGTGTATTATTGTGTTTGATTTAATGAAAGGTAAATCATATAAAACAATCTTTGAATTATTAAATATATGGTCATCTTTATTTTGTGATAATACATTACATTTAATACGTATCATTTTTTATTTTTAATCCGTAAAAATGAACATAAGGGCGTAGGTGGGATAGTTTGTATTTACATGCATAGGGTTTAACTTCTTGGATGGATTTAAGGTTTAGTCACCTAGTTGTTGTTTTGTTCATTTGAGTCGACTTGATTCCTTAATTTGAATGCTTAGAAACATTAAAATTAATCACTTCATTGTCAACGTAAGTATCCATTGGTTTAGTAATCTTCGTTTTGTCTTTTCATTCAATGGGAGAGGACGGCAGCTTCTGGTAGATGTACAGGGATCTGCAATGAAGGAAGGCGACATGCATAACAAGGACAAAACTAATTTCTTAACGAGTGAAATTAAATCAGTAACATGCCGCTCTCATAGAACATATTTTCGAACGTAATGATGATATTCGAGAATATACTCTATAGCCAATGTTATAGATACTGTACAGAATTAGGTGTCGGATTGGGTTCTAATACGATACTGTACCGGTACCCGTTAATACTGGGTACCGTTTAGGATAATTTTTTAAATTTATAAAATAGTCTATGAATTAAAAATTACAAAATAGTCCATTGTAAAGTTGTATATTATTTAATTTAGTTTTTTTGTTTATATCTTATCCATTTTAGTTTATATATATTTTTATTATATTTTAATTATTTCTATATATAATAATTATCTATATATAATAATTAATTGTAAAATAATGAAAATAATTCAAATTTTGAATTTTGAATTATTTTCTATTTTATCAAAATTTTGAATTATTTTTTAGAATTGTTATTTTTTCACATTCCATTTCATTTTACATTTAATTAGACATAATAACAATTTTAATTTAATATATAAAATTAATTTAATAATTATTAATAAATATAATTAAATTTAAAATATAATTTTCAAATATATAATTTTCAAATAAATTTTGATTTAATAATTAAAAAATATAAAATAAATATTAGTTTATAAATAATAATTTTAAAATTATTTATTTTAAGAAATAAATAATTTTAAAATTATT
>JAOTAX010000005.1:3266256-3281952 GCA_025629825.1 Erythroxylum guanchezii
ATTATTATTATTATTATTATTATTATTATTATTATTATTATTCGAGATAGAAAATAGGGATATGTTGTTTTTCTGTCGAAGAAAATTTGTTGTCAAAATTCAGAGAAACGATGTTTTCTAGTTTCTGTAAAACTGTTGTGGTTTTTTTTATTTTTAGAAACAAAAAATCACAACAGAGTAAACTAAACACGTTTTACTTACCTGCTTTTTTTTAATAAAAACAACAACAAAAAAATAGAAGAAAAAAACGAAAACAAACAGCTCCTAAGAGAACAAGCTTACAACCTTATGCGTTGAATCTTATATTTACATATTAAGATTATACAGTAGACTAATTAATTTTTTAATAATATTGTAATTTTCTACTAAATCGCATCGTATAATCCTTTAGCTATGTTCTATCAAAAAAGAAGAGAGTATATAACGAAACTAAAAAGTCCTCAATTGTTGATTTCAATAAAATTACATTAATCTATTCATAAAAACCATCACAACAAGCCCGTCTAGCTCAGTCGGTAGAGCGCAAGGCTCTTAACCTTGTGGTCGTGGGTTCGAGCCCCACGGTGGGCGGTTTCTTTTTATTATTTCAGTGGAGTGCGCAGTGCATTCCGAAAGTCTTAAAGTGAAACCTGAGCCCAACGCATATAAGTTTGCTAATTGTGGTCGTGGGTTCGAGCCCCACGGTGGGCGGGTTTTTTTTTTTAATTTCAGTGGAGTGCGCAGTGCATTCCGAAAATCTTAAAGTGAAACCTGAGCCCAACGCATATAAGTTTGCTAATTGTATTCACGAAAAATGATATGCTGAAATGTCTTCAAATTTGGTTTGGCTTCATGAAAATGAAAGCTAGATTAGTTTGTAACAATGACTATAAACTCTCCTGAAAGTTAACAAACATTTTGTAATTTCCTTTTTGTTGATGTCATATCAGGAATACTTATGGGTCTGCTGAGTCATTTGTTTGATGGTTTCAGGATCAGGATCGTTCATGTCTGTTTTGGATAAACTTTTGCAGGCCAAGGAAAAGTTGACAATAGTCGAGTGAAGACAGGAGCGGCTGTTTTTCAATAATGTGATTGCTATAAAGATGAGCAGGATTGATGCTTCAAGGAGAATATCTATGAAAAGGTTAATGAGACAGCAACCAAGAACTTTTGTCTGATTACATCAGTGACCACATTCCTGTATTGTTGGCATCTGCTCATTCCTCCTCAGGGAATTGCCATAATCTTTCCCAGAAGCTGTGTCCCAGCAACCAGTTGTTTCGTGTCTCAGTAATTTTTATTGCAACGGGACTGTCTCACTTCAATAATACTACAGAATCTTTTCTCCTTTCCTTTATGCTACTGTTACCTCAAAATTCTGAAAGAGTTTACTGGACTATGACTTTTGATGATTGTATCACTTGGTTCTTTGTATGTTTCTGGAAAGTTTGTAGTTACATTATTCAATACGGTTAGTCCTGCTACTTCTCCTGAAAGCAGACAAATTAATGTTAAGTTGCATGTTTCCTGTCAATTAAGCTTTCAGTAGAAATAGAAGAACAGTAGTAGAGTTTGCATCTTATGGATCAGAATTACGATCACAAGAATTCTGCAGAATAATATTAATCAATAGAATACCAATCGAAATGAACTAAATTAGTCCATGTTGATTACACTGCAAATCTCAGAAGTTCTCGTGGAAACTCCTAATCCATTCCAAACTTAATCCGAGCTCAAACCTTGCCACTTCCATCTTTTGCTGACAAAGGTGACAACAAAGTTCCAAGCTTAACTTCTGCTAACTGATATGGTGATGATACTATTTTTAATGATTTGAAGAAAAATTTTAATTCCATCCAGAACCAAGCTAAAGACTGCTGCTGCTGCTAGGTGAGAGGATATTTGTCCAGAGTGGAATTCTTATCGACATAGAAGACAGTGATGGGAAAAGAGAATCACAATGAAAATAGTACCAAAACCATATTCTGATCCCAGACCATCCACTCACATTCTTCAATTTTTATTTTTCGACTTTTTTAATAAAGAAATAGATGTGACAACACTTTTTTTTAATATAATTTTGATCGAATTTAAGTTATTATTTTAAAAGTAAATGTGCATTACAGGCAATAATTCTCAGATTACATATTCTGATAAACTACTTCACGAGTTAATTACTTGACAAGTTAACCACGTGAAATCAAATGACGGGTTGAATCTAACTAAAGCTTACAAACTCTGGTGTGTCTCCATTGTAAAACATCTCCTCTTTTCAAAGAGAAGTAAAGAAAGAATATCTTCTTCAACACATCATTCCCTTTCGACACCTTTGCTGATAATCTGACATGACAAGGGCCTTTGCCTGGAAGGTCAAATTCTGATGCCAATCCTTTTTTTTTGGGGGGGGATATTTTTCCTACTGTTCTGGTATTTATAAATTTTTTCTTCTTCTGCTCACTAATGATTCTCCTCTTGTTAATATTCTTCACCCACCATATCTCTGCTTGCTACTGTAACTGCAGAACTTGTCTTTAAGACAAGATTCTTTGCTGCTTAATGTGTGTGCATAAGCTTTAACACATTTGGTTAAGTCAATGCTTTCACCTCCTTCATATCTGCATATCCAACCGAGAAAAATTGAACGTTATCATACAACTTTTTATTCATAAGTTTATGTACTAACTCTCGAGTGCACGTAATTTTTTCCCACAGTTTGTCAATTTCAGTTCATCCAGAGATGAAGATACTATGCAATGCACCATTTCTTAATTGGATATCATATTAGATTATGAATCTAATCTAGCTGTAAATTACTGCAATTCATCAAATATGATTAGACACTAAAAGCTTCTCCGTACACATGGTCTTTTCGCAGAATCAGCTACTGTCTTCGTTCCACTTGGAGTTGTCTTGGATTTGAATTTGATTCCGCAGTGTTTAATTATTTACTTTAATAATATGGTCTCTTCTTTTTAATTTATTGAGATATCAAGAATATATTATATTAATGGATAATAATCATACTCAACACAACATTATTTGAGTCCTTTGGATATACCTAACTATCAGAACAAATGCTTCGCCTTGTAAAAATATGTTCATTTAGCAAGTTGGTTTCAAATGAGAAGGGGATATTCTTATGATTAAGTGGCTATTAGCTCTTTAAAAGATTTGGTTTAATGAACACTCCTCCCTTCAATCTAAATCAGAACATGCAAATGCATATAGATCTTTATTTTGTTATTCTTCTTCACAAGTTGTTGTGGTTGTGCATAAGTAGGAGACTCCATTGCTTTGCTTCTTTGACTCATTTTTATGATGGTCTAATACTGATTGAACCTTTTAAACCTTAAACTTCTTCTTTTACTAGTTTTAACTTTTGACTTGGTAAGAATTGACATGGTATTAATGGCCAAACCTTAGGTATTAGATTATTTAAAGAATAGTATTTATTTTTTGCAGAAATTTTTACAAATTCAAAGAATAAAAACTTTTAGAAATTTATTTAATATTCAATAAAATACAACATCCCATCAATATGCATATAAATTTGAACAAAGTTAGTTGAAACTTTACAATAAAAGGTAACAATTGAAAAATAGACATCAATTAGAATCTTGTAGCAACTTTGGTTTAGGATTTGACACAAGTGATAATGATAAAATAATATGTAAGAATTAACAATAAAGATACTAAACTTTTTTTTTGATAAAAATTGTACATTAATTAATTGATGTGACAAATTTTATTTAACTATTACAATCTTATATTCACAAATAAAAGTAATGTTTTTAAAACCAGTCCAAAGGTTAAACAGATAAAATAAAATGTTTAAGATTTAAAAGATTTAACAGGCATTAGACCGTTGTAAAACCGGTTAAAGATTGAATAAAATTAAAGAATTTGAAAAATGATTGAAGAAAATATCAAATTTAAAATTTAATTGAAAAAAGACTATTAAATAAAAATTAGTTTGTTTATTTTGGTTTAATAAAACTGATTAGTTTATAAAAATTGAGTTATTAATTAGTTTTTAATAACAAAAATTATTAAACTAAATCAAACTAGAAAATTAAAAATTAAACAAAAAAATTAGACAATTCAAAAATTTTAATATTAAACCAACAAAATTGGTTTTTTTTTTTAATCTTATAACAAGGTTGTTCTTGCCTTCTTATAAGGGAAAAAAAGTAAGCTTTTCGTTTGACATGAAACCTCCCCTTTTCACCTTGGATCTTTGCTCCACCTGTCCAAATGTTTCATTGACGTCTAGTCTCCTATGCTCATCAATCCATAGTAGAAATTAGAAATTCCACTCTTTTTCTCTGCTATATAAATGGCATGCCAAGATGAATTATCACCTCAAGGCCATCCAAGTGTTCTCTTTCTTTCTTATTCTCTCATACCTTGCTTTATCCAACATTCTTTCACTATATGGAGAGAAACCATTTCCACAGGCAGCTTGCTCTTACAAGGCAATCTCTATTTGATCAGGTTAGTTCTTGCTTCTTTCACCATTATTACTATTCAAAATTCGACTCTTTTATTTGAGCTAACATAGAAAATTGAATGGTGGGTCATTCATCCCTGTAGGGATTTCTCGATGAACAGTTCATCCAGCTTGAGGAGCTCCAAGATGATGCTAACCCTAACTTTGTGGAGGAAGTTGTCACATTGTACTATAGGGATTCAGCTAGACTAATACATAACATAGAGCAAGAATTGTTAGTTCCAACTTTCTCTTATCCAGTTATGTTTCATGTGATTTTGACATGAAGGGAGTGAAATAACTTAGTTTTGATATGCAGAGAGAAGGGTAGTCTTGATTTTAACAAGCTGGATAGTTACATGCATCAGTTCAAAGGAAGTAGCTCAAGGTAAGTAGTAACATACATACTAATGATATATATTTTGTTAAAGGTATCGTCGTCGTCACCATCATCGTCTGAGTATATTCCTTCTTTGTTAGCTTTACCAAAACCAATCTCTTTTACCTTTATTCTTATTTATTGGACACAGCATTGGAGCCAAAAAGGTGAAAGCTGAGTGCTCTCTCTTTAGGGAATATTGCAGAACAGGAAATGGAGAAGGGTAATTACTTTGCAATTATAGGAAATTAAGGGCTTGGATTGATCAATGTATTAACTACCAACTAATTATCAACTTCTCAATGTGGTTTATTTAATATGCATGCAGATGCATGAGGTCATTTCAACAACTCAAGAAAGAATACACATCCCTCAAAAGAAAGATTGAAGCCTATTTTCAGGTGTTTATCTTATTAATTTTTGTGATTTTTAATTCTTTTTTAATCTATCTCTTTTATATTGATAAAACTCGTAATTATTATTTGATTTTATTTTTCAGCTATTACGACAAATTGGGCCAGTAAACACGGCCTCTCGCTCGAAGTAAGACAAAGGCAAGGGGAAAAAAATGGAAGAAGGTAGTAGCTGAATCCATGGTGAATAGTACTACCATTTGCAAAGTACCCAAAGATGGGAAGTGTTTAGTGAATGAATGGAAGTAATAGCCATTTGGTTCACTGATAAGTTCTATGTAAATTGTACTTAAAAAGAGTTAATGCAAGTTGTATGAAAGTTTTACTTGTTTCATAACTAGAAGTTCATGGTTTTGTTATCAATAAATTTTTGAATATATATAATAATATGCAAATAGCGTAAACAACAACAATAACAACAACATCCCAATCGAAATCTTGCTAATATAACCTATTCGGAATAAATATGATTCATACTCTAGAATTGACCTTGGAACATATTTGAAATATAAGTGAACAAGTTGGCCAAGTTCATCCTTCACACTCAAACTCAAATCTTCTGTGGTCTAATTACAAAACTTGCAAAGACATAATACTCCTCATGTCATGATTTATAATGCCTTTAAAGTTTAAGGATAATAGCTAATAATGAATCTAACTTTAATCTTTCCAATATTCATAATCATAAGATCACATACTAAAACAAATAATTAACATTATAAAAATATATATTAAAAAAGACAAATTCAGCACAGAATTTTAACACATCAGTCTTAGCACTCTTATCAAAGGAGGAACCAGATACATCATAACATTGGGTGTTTTTAGGTAATCTGTCATGTAAAAGGACTTCTTGGCTACTTGACACTTCAATGATTGATATGGAGACAAATTATATCTGAAGAAAAGCTGTTTTTTCTTTTTTTACCATGAGAAAAAGATATAAAGTATTCATATGAAATGAAGATATCTCAAAGAGGGCTCCAAAATTTTTCATTAGACCCAATAACTATTTTATTTTTTAAAAAAGCAATCAAGCATTTTTTATATGATTAATTTAATTTTAAATCATAATATATTAATAGGTAAATCAGATTTCAATTTTTTTATAATCTATTGAATTTGTTTTAATTTTATTGGTATAAACTAAAAGCTCCAACATATTATTCCCCTTCAAGAAAAGGATTATGATGACAATAATAATAGAAGTGAGCAGCAACTCTTATGTCAATGTTGCAACCTCTCTCTCTCTCTCTCTCTCTCTCTGTATGAATCTATACAGATACTATGAAATTAGGTTAATCTGAAGCCATGCAGGGGCTTGATCCCTTCCTGTTGCCCCAATTTGTAGGGAATTTCTTTGATTCACATTATTAGGGTTTCAAATCCTATTACACGTTTCTGGGTTTCTTCAGCTTTCAACACTAGTGCAAAGATCGAAACTTCACCTACTTCCTTGTGTTCTTTGATAGATTTTTGTGAAGAGTGGAATAAGAAATCGAAATTGGTGATTGGGTTGCCCCCTTTTTTGTGGATTGCTGTGTTGGTTTGGAAAAAAGTTGAGAGTTTTGGGTGTTTGAATTGGGGATTTGGAAAACTTTTAGGGTTTTGATTGTTCAATGGCCTCTTATAGGCCGTTTCCTCCACAATCCACATTCCCTCCTCAGCCTCCACCGCCGCCGCCTTCAAATCAAGCTCCACCACCTCCACCAGCACAACCGGTTTACTCTCAGCAAAATTACCCCCAGCATTATCCGCCGCCGCCGCCGTCCCACCAGCAGTATCCTTATCAGCCACCTCCTCCTCCGCCACCGCCGGAATCATCATATCCTCCCCCTCCTCCTCCGCCAGCGCCACATCAACAGTACTACCCCACTTCGCAGTATTCTCAGTATGGTCATCAACCAGCTCCTCCCCCGCCGCCGCCGCCTCCTCCTCCGTCTTCACCTCCCCCTAGTTCATCTATTCCGCCACCACCGCCTCCCACCTCACCCCCGCCGCCTCCTCCTAAGGAGAGTGGAGTAGATAGAGATAAAGGGTTTTCTAGAGAGAGGAGAGATCATGGGAACTTTAATCATGGGGTTGGAAGCAAGCGGAAGCCTCCTCCGCCACAGCCTGTTGTCCAGGTGGCAAAGAAGATGAATGTACCGGGGAGGATGGAGACGGAGGAGGAGAGGAGGTTGAGGAAGAAGAGAGAGTTTGAGAAGCAGAGGAATGAAGACAAGCATAGGCAGCAGTTGAAAGAGTCGCAGAATTCGATTCTGCAAAAGACTCGGATGCTATCTGCGCAGAAGGGCCATGGTTCCATTGTCGGACCACGAACTGGGGATAGAGTGGCCAATCCACTTTTGACTGCGGATACTGAAAATAGGCTAAAGAAGCCTACAACATTTTTGTGCAGAATGAAGTATGCTGCTAAAAATTATTGGATTGTCTTCCCGGTTTTACATTTAGTTTTCTTGGAGTATAGTCCTATTTCGCTGAATGTTAAACTTATCACTTGTTGCTCCAACTTGTGATTGCCTGTCACTCATAGTATTTGACTCTACGTTGATAAGATTAATAAGATAAAAGTATGAGATATGGGAATCATCACCCATGGCTGTGTATATCTATATTTGTTAGATAGCATGCTGTGTGTTATCAAGTGTGTGGTTCTTAGGAATTCTTCCTATGTCCACTACGCCTCTGTAGAGAGTGGTTGTGTGGATTCCTAGGTGCTTCATGTGTTTCTTAAGATTTAGTTATACTGTATCTAGACTTGTTCATCACAGGAAAGAATCTCGATATTTTTCCTGTGGTATTTCCATGACCCATGACTTTGGTCTTCATATCTATTAGACATCTCCTCCTAGCACACAAGATCTTGTGAATTGGGTAGTGAAATTTTGGCTGAAAATTGTACTACTTGAGCCTTTCTATTTTTCTCACAACTTGTTTGCCACAGATTTAGGAATGAACTTCCTGATCCAAGTGCCCAACCAAAGTTTATGAAACTGAAGAGAGATGAAGATCGGTATGCAAGTCTGCTTTGTGGTTTTTCATACATAAGCTTGTAGATCTTTTCTTTGAGTATGTTTGATTTCTGACTTAAATTTTACACACTGATCGAAGCTAACTCCTCAAACTTTTGATGTCGAAAAGTGAGGTTTAGTTGTGAAGTTGTAGAAAGTTCTTCAGAAATGCATTCTTATGTTTTTCTTAGATTTATTTCATCTCTAGTGATGAAGTGTTATGTTTACGTTGACACCTTTACTTGCAGCTTTACAAGATACACAATCACATCTTTGGAGAAGATGTGGAAACCCCAACTATATGTTGAGCCAGATCTTGGGATACCTCTTGACCTGCTTGATCTTAGTGTATACAAGTACACTTCCCTGCCCTTTTCTTTCAGCATTAATGTTTTTCATTTTCCATTTTTTTGGTGGGTGCTGGGGGGAGATATGTTGGGAGCAGTATTTGGGGTGAACTAGGGAAGGATGGTTTATTGGCTTCTGATAGTATCTAAAACATAAGGGTCCTGATTATGTTTATGTTTTTTTTTTTCCCACTTATTTCATTAGTCCTCCTAAAGGGCCTAGACCACCTCTTGCTTCTGAAGATGAGGAATTATTGCGTGATGATGATGTAGTTACTCCTGTGAAAAAGGATGGCATCAGGAGAAAAGAACGCCCCACTGACAAAGGTGTTTCTTGGCTGGTTAAGACACAGTATATTTCTCCCCTCAGTGCAGATTCAGCGAAGCAGGTTGATGTTCTATGCACTTCACTACTTTGTTATTCAGCTTACAAGTTAGTGAAGGCTGCATTATAACCAAATTTATTGGCGTTTGACAGTCTCTAACAGAAAAACAAGCTAAAGAATTAAGGGAAATGAAGGGAGGCCACAACATTCTGGAAAACCACAATAACAGGTTTGTGTTGCAAACTGCATACGATAAGAAAACGGTACATGTGTCATGGAAAATATCAGTCACATATATTTTGAAAAATACTTGCTAATATTGGTTGATGATGATTCAGGGAGAGACAAATCAAGGCGATTGAAGAATCATTTGAAGTCAACAAGTTACCACCTGTGCATGCAACCAATAAAGGGTTGCAACCTGTTGAGATTATGCCACTGCTACCTGATTTTGACAGGTATACCGTTATCTGATGAGTTTTTGTTATCCAGCAAGACCTGGAAGTAGATATAGTTTTCCATGGGAATATTGCCCAATATCCATTAATTTTCTTGTGCTGTAACGGAGATGATGCACAAGAGTAAGATCTGTGCGTTAAATGCTTCTCCTCAACACACCAACTGAATGTCTTGTTTACTGAAGTTATTGATTTATATTTGAATAAAATTTTTGACTTTTAGGAGTAGAAAATGGTCATATTGCATGAAGTATCTTGATTTTTAATCTCAACCAGTTGTTGTTGATCTATTATACCAGGTATGAAGACAAATTTATCCTTGCTCAGTTTGATGGTGCCCCAACTGTTGATTCGGAAAGCTACAGCAAATTGGATCAATCCGTTCGTGAAGCCTGTGAGGCGCAAGTAAGTTGTTAGCTGATCTGTTGTATGAAACCATCATAATTGTAGTCCAACTACACTTCCTAGATTACAAAACTTTTAGGTGGTTTAGAACATGCAACCAGCACTGATATACTCCTAGCAGAAGTATGCACCTTAGGAAATCACTGTAGATATTTTTGCAAATTCATTGATATCCATTGTTTTGTGGTTAGGATCTCTTCCAGAATCTTATTTCTTTTTGTAATGTTCCACTAATTCTTAAGTTGCCACAGTGTCTTGTTTCTCTTGTTCATCTTCATTTTGAGATAAAAATAGCTCTTCTGTTATTATCTGGGAACAACTCTTGGATCTTTGCCACAGTGTCTTGTTTCTCTTGTTCATCTTCATTTCGAGATAAAAATTGCTCCTGTTATTATCTGCGAATGACTCTAGGATCTCTATACTTGTGCGCAGGCTGTTATGAAGGCTTGTGTGACAACGGGCTCAGTGTCTGGAAAAGTGGAAAAATTTTTGGCATACATGGCCCCTGCTCCAAATGAGGTAGATGCTAAATTTAAATTTTCATTTTATATATAATTTTACAGCTGCAATCTTGAAGCTGCTTATACTGTTGTATGATTATTATGAAAATGCAGAAATGTTATTTATTTATTATTTTTTTGTGATGGCAGTTGTCAAAGGATATACATGACGAGAGCGAGGATATATTATATACATGGGTTCGCGAGTACCACTGGGATGTATGTGCTGCTAAACCTTGAGAGTTTACCTAGCTTGGAATGGCTTAATTGTTACTGATATTTGTTCATGACTGATCTAACAGGCACAAGGTGATGATGCTAATGACCCTACAACATATGTGGTGTCGTTTGATGAAACCGAGTCTCGTTATTTGGTAATAGCTTGAACTATTTTATTGTTATTGCTCATTTCATGCTTGCACCACAAATTTTACTTTCACCACCCCCTCTTTCATTATTTTAAGAAAATGGAGTATTAGTTTCAGTGTTTTCTGAACTTGGATCGCTTATCTATCTTGTTGCAGCCTCTTCCCACAAAGATTACTTTGAAAAAGAAGAGAGCCACAGAGGGAAGATCTAGCCATGAGGTTGAACACTTTCCTGTGCCTTCCAGAGTTGTTGTTAGGAACATGTCAACTGCTAATACAATGGAGGGGCCTTCAAGGGTAAGGCTATACTTCTCTTTTGTAAGTTCATAGTTTTAAATCTGTGCTGAATCTGAATCCGTTGTGCCCTTGACTTGATTTTGAGTTTCAGGCAAAGCCAAATTTGAAGGGTCATATTTTGAAATCAAGGATGGGAAGATTAGATTATGACAATGGTCTGCATAATGGCCACTCAAGTGGAGCTGAAGATGACATGTCAGAATGATTGTTCTTGATGTAATTTCCACCGGAAGAAAATGGAAACTCCCTTTGTCCATTTCCGGATACTCGATGCGATTTCTACCATAGAATAAACTAGTAAATATCCGCCAAGGCCATGCCTGAGTTGCCAAACATAAATACACGGTCGGTCTTTTTAAGGTTGTAGCTGATTTTAGGAGATATAGGTTTTGTAATACTGCATGCAAGAGGCAGATAAACGAAAGGAATATCTGTAAAGAGGCTGGACAAGAGTCCTGTATTGTCATTTTATTCATGATGTTAGTGTATGTTTTAGTTGATTAACTTTTTTTTTTTTCTGTATCTTTCAATCGAATATGTATTATTTTAAAATCTGTACATGGTTATCTTGTTGCCGCAATATAGATAAGTTTGCTCTCTATGAGACTCCTTGATAGGATAAGGAAGGGCTGCTCTTTGAGATGGGATAGCCTCAGCTTTTGAGAGTAGGGTCTTCATAATAGTCATAGTTGGGACTTAACGATAGAAAATGGCTTTTGAGAACTTTAGAGCCTTGGGAGACCCAGTTAACGGTTGTTCTTCCAGAGAAATTGGAACCAAACTTGACGCGCTTATCCGCTTGTAAGCGGCAAAATTATTGGTCTTTGGTGGGTGATACAACAGAATGTATATAAAGCCTCTTGCCACTTCTTAACATCAACCATGTAAAAGGATTGGCAAGTCAACAAGCTTTCAAAAGTCGATAAGTACTTAGGTTACCGAAAGCCACCAGCAGAACAACTCTCTCCATCGCAAGAAGCTTCATCAAGCATGTCAATAAATCCTTTCTTTGCAGTCCCTCGGAATTGCGGGACGTTTAAACGAAACCCACAAGTGGTCGCAGCCTCAAACTTTGTCCAAAGCTCCTTCTTTAGAGTATTCTCACCTGGACGCTTTCCGGTTCTGATCCTGCTTTCTTGTTCCTTCCAAATGGGAGTGCTTTCTACAAGAGTTGAACTCACAGGTTCTGTTGAGAAAACCAAAACATTTGTGCAAGTAATATTCATCGTGCCCCTTTGACTTACCAGAGGATAATATATATTAATAACCACTAACATAAAGACCAATACCTGGGTTATGAGAATTCTTAATTTGATGACAACCAGTGTGAGTTTCAATATCATGTGCTAATGATTTCAACTTTACTTGTTGATTCAGGACAGGAGCAACCGCAGAGGCGTGATCAATGGGGGCAATGTCCAGTGATTCATCATGAGGTGGTTCCAGTAGAACACAAGTTTTAGGAGGTGAAAAAGACCAATTAGGTGATGCCTCTAACTCTTTCTTCCCCATTCTAGACTTGTAGACACACTGGATACCCAAGAGCTCTGGAAACTTGAAACCGAGATTCTCAGAGCCTTCACTTTCAGAAGATTCAGATACTACTGTGTGAATTCCAACAGGAAATGGTGTTGACTTCCTAGTCTTGTCATTGCCTTTATTAGAAGACTCGTAAATGGGTTGCAGCAACACACAAGATTTCGGAGGGGACATCTTCATGTGTGGGGTCATAACAAGCACAGAGCAATGTTTTTTTGAGAGCATCGGGGTAGAGACAACTCCACGCTCAGGACTGCTCTTAGTTTCAGCAACAACAGAATCAGAATTCTCAGATAGGAGTGCCTTCGTTAGCAAATCATCTTTTACATCGTCAGAAATTGCTTCAAAGGAGGGTATGTCAACAGCAGGATTTGAATCAATTCTCTCAAAAACTGATCTGGATGGACCATAACGCTTCAACGACAGCGTCTTCCCAATCGGAAGAGGCGTAAGCAGAAATAATTGTCTACCCCTTTCATTCTCACAGCCAGCTCGCCACGACACAAGTGGAGAAGGAGAGATCAATGACTCCATCTTGCTTTGCTCAGGACTTTCTATCTCAAAGTTTTCATTTTCATTCACAACAGAAACACTTTCCCCTGCTAAACATTGTCCTGACTGGTTCTCACCCCCAACTGAAGGGCCAGAGAGAACCTTCCGAAGTCTTGGCACCCATGGCTGCAAATTTGGTGTGGAACACTTGCGCATCAATTTGACAAACAGTTTGTTCCATTACAATATAATGACACTAATTTTCTTATGAACTAACCTTCAAAGAAGAAACCATATCGGACAAGAAATGCACAAAAGACTCAATTTCCTTTCTCCCCTCTTTGTCTGTAGACTTCACATTGAATGATTGCGCAACAAGTTCATCAATCTGTTGAATGTAGGCACATTATATATCAATCAAAATACTAAATACCAAAACTGAAGTAATAAAACTCGCAAATTTCGAAAACCTAAGTTCATTCTCCACGAAAAGGTCTCGAAGGTCCACCTGGCTAGTTAGAGAAGAGACATCGGACTGAATAAGCAAGAGCCGATCAAGTACCCCCGCTTCGTCTTCTTCTTGTTTCTTAACCTTCGATTTCTTCTCCATAACAACCCCTTTCTTCACCGATTTCGAGAACCTTCCGACTCCTCCATTACTATTCGATAAATCTCTCAGTGCTCGTCTCGTCAAGTTCACTTTCTCTTCGTTTCTCGCCATTTCACTCTCGCCAAGCAATACTCTCTCTCACCGTTCAACGAGTTTTCTTTCAGATTTGAACTTCGAAAAAGGCGGACTTTTCAATTCGGAGCTCCAATCACTACGTGGGTCAGGGTCGGGTCTAGGCAACTGTTTTTTTTTGCCCCGAATCTAGAGGCTATCTCGGTTAAATTAAATGTCATACAGGACCCACACTCCACGTAGGCGCGTTCCCCTCAAACGCCACCTTTATATACGAAGTTTCTTCTTAGACAACAAATGCGACAATGGCCGAGACTTTTAAGCTGACGGAAATTCCCCACCAGAAACTGTACGGCTCCGTTCCGTTCCCGTCCGTTCTTGGTCCAAACCCTGCACGTGCATCACTTCCCGTCCTTGTCAAGAACAGCAAACCGCACCTTGACTCGTTGCTTCACAAGACTGGAGCTGTTTTGTTCAGAGGATTTGACGTCTCGTCGGCCTCCGAGTTCAACGACGTCGTTGAAGCCTTCAGCTTCGAGGAGTTACCGTACGTGGGTGGAGCCGCCCCTAGGACCAACGTCGTTGGTCGTGTTTTCACAGCCAATGAGTCCCCTCCCGACCAGAAGATTCCCTTCCACCATGAGATGGCCCAGGTTCAATCGTCGAAAGCTTCGATTTTTAATCTTGTTTCGGTGCTAGATTTCTTACACTTAAGTGGGATTTGTTTGTTTGTTTGTTTGTTTAGGTTCCTGAGTTCCCAGCAAAATTGTTCTTTTTCTGTGAAGTGGAGCCAAGGAGCGGAGGAGAGACTCCAATTGTCTTGAGCCATGTTGTGTATCAGAAGATGAAAGACAAGTACCCTGATTTCGTGGAGCGATTGGAGGAGCATGGTTTGATATATATCCGGGTGTTGGGTGAAGAAGACAATCCTGCTTCTCCAATTGGACGGGGATGGAAGTCCACTTTTTTGACAGATGACAAGAGTGTTGCTGCTCAAAGGTTTGTGTTCAAAGTCTTGTGTAAAGAAGCTCTGGCTTTTGAGTTCAAGACTCGATCTTTTATTTCAAAGTTGCTGACTTGAATAGATTAGGAGCTAATAGCAAGTGGGATTTTGTAGTATCTGCTGATTATTTGCAAGAGAATGCAGAAGAACCTTCTTGTTGTTTAATGATGAGTGTATGACATTAATGTTTCAACAGGGCTGCTAAACTGGGGATGAAGCTAGAATGGTTAGAAGATGGAGTGAAAACAATCATGGGACCAATCCCAGCTATCAAATTTGACAGAACAAGGAATCGCAAAATTTGGTTCAACAGTATGGTGGCTGCGTACACGGGTTGGGAAGATGAGAGGAATGATCCTACCAAGGCAGTGATATTTGGGGATGGTAAACCATTACCTGGTGATATTATCAATGACTGTTTAAAAATTCTTGAAGAGGAAAGTGTTGCAATTCCTTGGCAGAAGGGTGATGTTCTATTGATAGACAATTGGGCTGTTCTTCATGCCAGAAAGTCATTTGAACCACCTCGTCGTGTACTAGCTTCTTTATGCAAGTAGTGAGAAGAATTAATATTGTAGAGTCTTGAAATAAAGTTGGGTTGTTTATTGTAACAGATACTTGGTAAAGATATATCATACCATAAGATTGAGATAATAATATACTCCATTTAGCTGCTTGTCTTAGAACCCTAACGATCCACTCCTGAGTTACATCATGTGTTACATTACGCCAAAAATTTTCCATATAGCTGTTGTGTAAAACAGAAAATCAGAAAACAGAGGGAAACGGATAATCTGAGGTCTCTACTATATGAACACTGAACTGTCTAAGACAACATAGCCACGTGCAGGACAAGGGATATCCAAATAAAGGTTCAGCATCAGCCACCGTTATCGGCCTTGGACGAGACCGCTGAATACTTGGCTGTTTCCGGCAAGAGTTGCTTCCCACTCAATGGAAGACAACAGTATCTGTGACAGGGATATCACCACTTGCTTCATG
>JAOTAX010000005.1:3286093-3324684 GCA_025629825.1 Erythroxylum guanchezii
TGAGATAATAACCTAAAATCCAATTAATCTAGTTATGTCCAAACCTTTGCCCTAAAGGAGCTATCAAGTAAGATATTACTTGTCTTAATATCCCTGTGGACATAATGTGTCTTTGTATGCTCGTGAATGTATTCGATACCTCTGGCTGCATCTAGTGCAATCTGAACTCTCAGAATCCATGAAAGTGAAGTGTGACCTACAGCAAGTCTTGCAAACTTTAGCATCGTGTACAAGTGGTACGCCACCTCGAATGATGTACTATGCAATGACTCAATGAATTAGAAACAGCATGATAATGAAAAGTGTCAGTCCCTCAACGTATAAAACTGACTTGGGTTCTTCCAAGATGCAGTTGGATAAAATTTCCATGATTTTTATTCCTCAAGATATGATACCAACCATGGAACTACTTACATAATATTACTGATAATCAACATGCATAAGTTTTGATAAAGGAATTATTTATTATTGTTCCAAATTTTCCCGTAAAAATGGATTAGCATAATATAAAGAAATCAACGTGTTACACATAAAACAACAGGATTTCTAGTAACATATTTCTACAAAACCATAATTGAGGAAGATCACCCTTACTCTGAGGATCATGTAAATGGCTCCTCAGTGAACCTTTTTCTGAATATTCATAAATTAGGAAGAGCTCATCACCAGTAGCTGCATAGCCAATCAATTCTACCTTAAACAATTAAAAAAAAAACGAATCAGACATTTAAACTATTTAAGGCAACAAGCTGAGAACTACGAGCATAAAAGCAATTCAATATTTCAAAAGACTGTTACCAGATTTGTATGATGGACCTTGCACAGGACTTTCATCTCAGCCATGAATTCTTTAGTTTTTGTAGCTGTCATTCTCTTAATTGTAACTTCCTGAAAGAATATAGAAAGGCATTACCATTGGAGTGATGATAAATCTTACTCTTTTAAAGTTTTTATTCAATTCAGGCACCAGGGCAAGAGCTAGAAACCTGGTCATGAAGGTGACCATAATATACAGAACCATATGTTCCATGCCCAAGAAGGTTTGAATCAGAGAATCCATCAGTTGCTGACAAAATTTCTTCGTACGTGAAAACCATAGGCTTATCCACGTCAAACACATCAGATCCTAGAGCTGTAAATATGAAAGCTAATCACATGTATAAACAAGCTCAAAGTCGGACATAACAACATGCCAGAACTAAAAATTTATAAAAAAGAGCAAAAGCCTTGTACATAAGTAAATATGATAGGAATCCGGAATTGTAAAACTAGTTTTAACCTTTAGGTATAGTGACTTGGTGGCTGCTAGACTCGCCATTTGCTTGCTTCCATTCTCCAGATTGGCAGCACGTGTATCTTCCAGAAGTACAACAAAAACTTGGCTTGCGAAGAATGTGGAATTTATAACTCTTGCCACCGGGATCTTTATCATGACTTCTTCGAGCTGCTTTTCTTAAAGAGATGCAGAAAACAGTACAGAAGACAATCACTGCAATAGCACTGCCAATACCACCTATGATCCATCCATAAGGCACATGGACCTTATGAGGTCTTTCATTAACTGCAAACACAAAGCAAACATAATAGATTATACAAAAGAAGTTGCATGGAAAAATTAACGGCAAGGATTTCCAGGAAATTAGATAATTGCTGACAGTATCCACAAAAAAGTGTTATAAATAGTTGTTGATATGCATGAAAATTGTAGAACCAGTCCACACCTGAGATATTGTTAGCAGAATGTGCAGGAGCGGGAGAAGGACTATCTGCTTCTGTTGGATAAGGTTCACCAGGAACTGAGGTAGAAAACAAATGCTTTAATCAAGAACTAGGAATTTCATGATATTAGAAATTTCATACCAGCGAAACCCTCATAAATTCTATCAAAACGAAATCAATTCCACTTACATGAAAACCAGTATTTTGCTTTTCTCATAAAATTAAATGGAAATTTCCTTTTTGCGTTTATCATTTACAAAATGTAACTTTATATAACAAAAACGGTTAGATCTGAAATATAAGAATCAAACTTACTGATCAAGTTCAACAATAAACTTATGCTAACATGCATTATGATGACTGGCATCCATCCATTCACTCAAGCAATGAAACAAACTTCAATGACTGATTATGCAGGAAACCTGTTCTCCAAATGATTTGGGAATTAAGTTCTATGCTTCAGATAGTTCTCATTAATTCACCTATGAGGAACAATGATAGTCATTTATCTGTCTATTCAGACAGAACAATGTCATTCGCTTCTCTCTGAAATGGACCCTGCACAGAGGATATCTCATGAAAAGTTACATATCTCGATCACTGGTTGCTGAACACTCTAGAAAATATGGGGCCAGAAATACAGTCTACTTCAGGCCGTATAGAGTGACATTCATCTTATTCTCTTTAAAATTCTAGACACAGAAGCAACTCTTATGCTTGTTAATCACGTCTCCAGTTCTGTGTAATCTTCTGCATTTTTCAGATGATTTGTTTCCTCGGCATTTCTAATTCTATAACTTTGCAAGAAACAACAGATGGTCCATTCGATTCGATATGATCAAAAGATCTACTATCAAGTGCTGCTTGCATTACCTCGCCTTCTCTTGAAAATTGTATAGTTAATTTTTAAACATCAAAAGCAACTATTTTTTGATTGAAATGATATCTTCATATTTTTATGGAATTACTACAGTAATTTAATCGCATAATGTACTTGATAGCAACAAATTCAGCAATTCCCCCATTTGGACTGAGACATAACTTTTACTAAACAATTAAGGTGAAGCAAAGCAAGGTTAGAAACAAAGAATCGCTTTTTGATAAATAGATTCATTTCTGAAGTTCGTCATTAAGGGTAGCTCCTATAAAAGATCAGATGAATAACCTATACAACACTTAAATTCTCAAAATAGATGCTACATAAGCAATTCACCACATACTGACATACAGCCCTTACACAGCAAAAAAACACATTCTATTCTATGAATCACATGTCTATCTCTCAACAACCTCGGACACTCGAAAAAGATGATTGAGCTATACGATACATTTCCTAAGCTAGTTTGATACGGATCACAAAGAGTTACTTCTTCCAAAACTCAAAAACACGAGGCAGGTCATATCCTCATAGGTTTCAGTCCACGAACTCCTAACACCCCTCTGATAACTTACAAAATCAATCCAATTGGCATAACAGTTCAAGCTATAAACCAGGAACTGCAAGAAAAGTAATAAAGAGGAAATGAAGAAGTTAAAACAGAAGACCCACCCGAATTGAGAGGAATATAGTACAGAGCACCAACGGTAACATTGTCCGGATCCTCAATCCCATTCACGGCCTCAATACTATCCATACTGACCCCAAAACGGCTTGACAATGATTCTAAGGTATCTCCTTCCATCATCACATAGGTCATCAAATAATTCCACAACCCGCTTGAGCATCCACAGAACAACCTCAATGAGACAACTACTCCAAACCTGGCCGGCCGTGTTGTATTAAGAGACAAAGCAAGCCCATCATAGGCATTGGTCACAATGTCAGACACATAACCCTCACTCGTTTTAACTGTATAGGTAGTGTTGGTCAAGTAAACCTTGGGCGTCGATAAACATGAGCAGTTCTTCTTCACAAATATGTAACCTCGGTCATTGCCCTCTACGGTCACATCTTGTGGTAGCACATCAAACATGCTCTGGATCACGTCCAGAGTCTCATTCTCCTCAGGTTTAAAGGCCAAAAACGTCGTGCACAGACGTGTGGTGTCCGTACAGTTCATGGGTTGTGTCTGATAAGAGTGTAAAAAGCTGAATTGAAGAGAAAGTAATAAGCAGTATACTAATGGAATCAAGACCCCTGTTCCCATAAGAAGATCCATGGCACTAAATTAGATTGCTTCTGAACAAAGCGTGATAAGTAGGTTCCAAGAATTAAAAAATGTGAACTTTGGCTCAATTCATGAAAAGATGAGCTAGAAGAAACAAAAATCTCGATGCTTGATACCCAAGAGAATGTAAAGATACGAAATTTGACAACCCAAGATGCTAAATTTCATACTCAGCTGAATTCAGTGCAATAAACAATACGAACAAGATAAATGGATTTGAGACTCAGAGAGGGTGATCAGTAAGCTTGAGTTGGATCTAGAATAGACCTAGTTTCAAGGAGAAACACGAGTCAGAGGAAAGAAGGTAGAGAAGTATGGAGAAAGTGAAAGAGTTGAAGAGAACTGAAAAGGAAAAATGGAAGTGGGATTTAGTCGTACAAAGCAAGTGGCCAGGGAGGGATTGAAGTTGAATGAAGACAGGCGAAGAAAAGAATGAGGAGACTGATAAACACAGCATTTTTGCTCTTTGGTTTGGTTTGTGTTTTCTGTTTTTGTTCCACTTTCTCATCAGCCCCTGTCGCTCTCTTACTGTAAAAAGACAAAGCCACCTGGAGACTCTCACAGATGAATAGAGGAAAGATCACAGTGCATGTTCCAAGCCACCCTCCACTCTCCAATTTCAGAAAAAAGGAAATTATAAAATATTTAGAAAGAAGTGAAAATATCTTTTTCTTTAAGGAAGGGTAGAATGGGAAATTAAAGTCACTTGGCTTAAACAAGGATGGCACAAATTGCGAAGAGCTGGAACTGACAGGGAAAGTCCTGATGGGGCCCACCTTAAGGTCCCCCCACTCCCAACATCGCTCCAAGTAATCGCCGAGGAAAATGTGCTGTTCGGTTAAACTACGTTGACTACACTCCCTTTGACCTCATTTACCGACAGTTACCTAGTCCGGCTTAATGATTGTCTGGTGCTACATACCACTGTAGACCCCCAATGAGACTTACGTTTTCAATCTTGACTTTTATTTCGTAATTGCATCATTGCCACGTGTATGAGATTAATTTCTTTATCGTAGTCACTAGTCTAGCGTACCGAAACTGAGGACGCTGACTAGGTGGGGCCACACGTGGGCAGAAGACAACTGTAAAAATCTAATCCGCACACCCTGGGAGACAGGTAGATCCAAAAGGTACTTGCAACTAAACCCTACCAAACTCTTAGACTCCAAAGTAATTTGATTTGATTTATTATTCAATATTTTATAAATTAAAAACGATTTTATCGATTTAACGGTTGTATTTTTAAATTGTTATTTTTAATTTAATTTAGTGTAATAATTTTAATTAATTAATTAATTAATTTTTATTTAATATTTTTAATTTATCAATAGGTAAAAATGTTTTTTCAATATTTTTAAAATTTTATTAAATCTTTAACCGATTTTTTTACTGTATGATACTAATTGAACCTTTAAATCTTAAAATTCTTGTTCATTATCTCCTTAGCATTTAATCAAATTTTCATTTTTCTAAGGACAGGAATTTAACTCTATTTTTTTAATGTTCAATAAACCAATATTTAAAGATATCTCGTGAACTACATAATTTACATAAACTATTTAACAAACAAAATAAAAAATTTTATCAAAATTCTTTAATGATATTTAAAATTAAGGTGTGGTGATGATAAACAAATCTTAATAATTTTATCTTCAACAATAACATCAAATAAAAATCTTACTGATAGAAAGTCCAGTAGTCAAGGATATAATAGTCATTTATTATACATTATATTACATTCTATTTCATCCATCTTCCAAACAACATTTCACTATATTAGATTATGAACCTTTCCATCTCTTTAAACAACTTTTCACTATATTACATTTGATTCTATTATAAACAATTATGTTCTATTTTATTTTATTAATTAAAATTCAATCAAACAGACCTTTAAATTAAAAAAAACATTAAAAACTGACAACACCTTGCCTTAAAGGAAAACCTAACCTTAAACAAAAGTATGGCAGTGTCTGACATTACGGGCATGTGATTTTATGAGAAGTTTTGTTTTAGTGATATGTGTATGAAAGGATGATTCTGCATGGAATTTAGTGATAAGAAGACATTTTATAAGAACAATTTTTACTAAGAATGACACGAGCTACGGTTTAATCTTAATCTTTTAGCAGGCAATGTGTGATGTGTCTCCAGACTGGATTTCTGGTACCTGCACATGACATGACATGCTCACTTGATCCAGGCCCCACGAGTCCTGGATCTTGTCTGTGCCTTCGTTTGTGTAGTGCTACCGCAAGAAGGATTTGGATATTTTATTTTACTAGTGTACTTTAGTTAAGTTACTCTGAGGCCTGAGCAGTCCTAGATCACGGGCTTTTGTTAGTTTCCTTTGGGCCCGGAAGTGTTTTTAGGTTTCTATATTTCCTTGGGCCATAGATATTCCTTTTGTTCAGTTTCTAACGAAAAGACTCCGATGATAAAATTATTGTAGCTCTTGAAAAATAAAATTGAGAGTAAAAGGTATAGATTTTTTTAACTTAAAATTTAATAATTAAAAAATTCTAATTTTTAGTTTTTCAAAAATCCCTTCTTTAAGAATTTGTTTAAAAATAGTTACCAAACACAATAGGTATGAATATTATATGCAAATTAATCAAATGTCAATAATATAGTTCAGAGCTCGATAGTCAAATTTAACTCGAACTAATTAAGCTAAATTTAAATTAATAATCAGAGCTCAATTATCAAATTTAACTCGAATCAATTAAACTAAATTTAAAGTAATAATTTAAGATAAATATAATAAACTACTAATTTGAGTTAAATTTAACTAGTTTAATTTAAGTTTAAAAATTAAGTTAAATCGTCATTTAAATATCATTTGAATGATATAAGTGTGATAGTCATATAAAATGTATATCATTATTATTATTTAGTAAAAATTTAAGAGAAGGGATTTTTTAACAAAATTTGAAAATTAATGGTTTTTTCAAAAAATTTAAAAACTAAAGAGTTTTTAAAGCTTAGATTTATAAATTTTACCCTAAATTTTAATATTAAAATTAAATTATTTTTTTCGATGCACGAACTTTCTTTTATACGGAACAAGATCCTCTGTCCAGTTTTATGATGTTTTATTGTATCCAGTGAATCTCAGTCATTTATTTATGCGGGTCTCGTGTAGATTCCACATAAATAAACGTGAAACCTGCATAAATAAATGGCTGAGATTTATTAGATATAATAAAACACCATAAAATTGGACAGAAGATCTGAACTCCCTATATACAGGATGATATATAAATTCAAAGGTTATATAAGTTAGTGTGTAACTTCAATTGGGTGAGATCAAATACTATATAGTCTTCCTCTATTCTGGTTAGCTGGGCTTTTCAAGATGATGCTTTAGGTTCACATACCAAGAAACACGTGCCATGCATTGCATAGGTTTAGCAAATTAACTTCGGCTGAATTAAAAGTTAAGCAAGCTTGTGAGTCACAAGACTTTACAAGACCATGTTTTTACAAGACAAGAGTTTCTCCTATTATAAGTCAACCTGTGGTAAGGTTCTAAGTGCTAGTCTTGTAGGTCTATTCCATGACATTATCATCTCATCTCACTGAACTCAATATCAAAGCTTCAACGAAAATGCACCTGCGAAAGTGGACTGTCGGCTGAGTGGTGGGAGGTAGATTACTCTAAAGTAATCCTAAATGTTGAGGTAAAACTCTAGCTTAACCTTTTAAGGTTCTTAATGTATTTACGAATGAGTGATTTTTATAAAATTTTAAATCATATTTAGTAAAATTGAATTGAAATAATAAATAAGATTATTAAAAAATAGGACATTGTTACCCCATTAATGGATAATTCTTAATTCAATTACCACTTCACTATAATCTAATACCCCAATAAGAAGAATGATCACATCAAACCTTAAAAATATATGATTAATTGGGTTTTTACATGATTTTATAAGCGGATGGCATGCATAAGCACTCGTAACTGCTGAAGAGATTATTCACTGTCAACGAATTCCAGATATCGCATTATAAAAATGACGGACATGTAAATTACTAATTTGACAACAATTATAATCTAAATATCATTCAAACTACCATTATTAAGAATCATTGAATTATAACAATGTTAGTTATATCATACTACAAATATAAATCCTATGAACTTAATTGATCATTTGATCTTAACTTATGACCAATCTTGCATTTGAAAGTGAAATAAATGATAACAACAAATGCCGTAAGTATTCCCTCAAAAAAAAAAACAAATGCCCTAAGTAACTTAGCATTAGCAATCCCATTCTCTTCAGTCTTTATACCACCATTAATTTGCAGGTAGATGCAGTTAAGTACGGAACTTTTCTCGAAAGACAAACCTGTATTAACTATGATGATTCCTAGAGTGGAAAGTTAGGGACATCAACACTAACTTTTCTCCTCCTTATTGTCATCGAACAAAACCTAACATCAAACACGACAATAACAACCACTTTAACGGTCGATGACCTTCATGACAGAAAGAAAGTCCCAAAAATTTCGATGGAAAATGCACCATTCGATGAATATTGGATACCCTTTTGGAGATTTCGTTGCTCTAACCAAGAAAGTTCTTAAAGAAGACTTGATTGTTGCCTTAGCCGAAATCGAAAAGGAATGTCGGAAATAGTGGCAACTTGCTCGTTATCTTGTGGAAGATGGGTAGATAGGGATAGCATAGCAGCCAAGTTCCATTTCCTTCAAGCATATGATCATGAGGCCTTGGAAACTTTTTGCCAAACCGAGTTTCAACCATGTCCCAATTAAATTCCCCACGTTTCTTTCTATAGGACTTGTTACATATAACAACCTATTCATGGGACCCTTTAAAGGCCCTTTTCCAGTTAATGAGCTTGACCCTTTCAAGATTGGATATGACTTGATTTTAGTACGAATTTTGAAAAAAGAAAAGGGTAAAAGATTAAAAGGTTTTGAGTCTAGCTCTTCACTTCATTTACTACTTACACCATTGGCTTACATCTCATCTCTCACTAAAGGGTCAAGAAATTTTCACCATAACCCTCTTCCTTAGGGTTAGATCTTGTGTTTTATCCTTTTCCTTTCTTGGCATTAGTGTTTGAAGTGGAGTTTAGGGTCCACCGGGAAAAAAAAAGGAACTAAAAAGATCCAACTTGGGATTTTGATATGTTTTACAATCACATTTTTCTTTTGTACTTTGGAGGTGGAAGATAAGAATGTGCGAAGGTACAGGGGTTTGCGGCTTAAGATGTGTTCACAGTTCACACCAGGATCCCCGAGCATAAGGGCTTTTTGATAAAGGTAGAATCAGCCAAAGGACTATCTTCTTTCATGGAAAGCACTCGTTTAGTGATTAAGATACGCACTTAGTCTCGAATTAACTCGAGTTCTTGCTTCTGAAACTGACTTGGCTTGTTTTGTCTTGAGGAGTTTGCATTGCATGGAACTCGCTGTGCGGTATTCGTGAGACTTTGTATTTATTTTGATTTACCAGTGATAATATTCTATAATATGTCATAATTACTATTAGTTATCGTCATATCTAACTCACTCATTGAAAAAATTATATATATATATATAATTGTATATTATTACTTTTAGTATTCTCTTAAAAATAATAATTATTAAATGAAAAACCATTACTATGTTACATATTCACTTAAATTAAATCACATCCTATCTTTTAAATTAAGAAATTAATTTTGTAACAAAATTTTAATTTATTAAAATTCTACATGCTCTCAACTTATAAAAATATAAATTTTAAATATAAAATAATTTTTAAATAAAAATACTTGAATTTTGTAAATTTTGAGCAAAATAAAGATAATTGCTTCATGTCATGATTTGCAATGGAACATTTGAGAAATTTTGCAATATCAAGTTTCTAGACAAAGCATTCCCTTCCTTTCAAACATGGTGCAAATTGTCAAATTCATTTCCCCTGATTAAAAAAAAACCATTGGTTCAAATTGTCAAATATGATGCATTTGTAAAATGTGAAAAAGAAAAGAAGGTCGCACGATAATCGGTTGGCTAATTACAATCAAGAAACCGTGTGTTTCTGCTATGATAATGACGCATCCTTGACTTTCCTTAATCTAAGTATCCATAGTTTTATTATAAGGTGAGGAAGAGGAATATCTTAAGTGTTCCAGCCAATAAACTTGGCTAATCCATACATAAAAAGACTTTATAGATGGCTTTCTTTTTCGTTGTTTTTTATTATTACGCGTGCACGAGTAAAGAAGAAGAAAAAACAAAAGAGAGAAAGACTTACTTAATGCAATCTTGACTTAATCAAGAGTTAGGACTAAAAAAGAAGGTAATCATTCAAGTTCAAAGCAAGTGGACTCCTTAAACATCAATCATAAGTGGGATACCATGCTAAAATAATCACATTGATTAAGGATTAAACTTTTTGGCCATCTTTTTAGTTGAGAGATAGTGATTATTTGAACCCTTTATCTCATGTATGCATTGCATCATGAGTGCATATGGTACATATAGAATCCCAACTTAACTAATGATAATCAACAAAAAGAAAAGAGAAGGTTTTTATGATGGTGGCTATGAGCACCTTACTTTTTAGCCAACTACCTCATGATTCCAATTATCACAAGCACAAAGAATATCACTCCCCAACCCCACCTAATTATAATCATCACCTACACTACTTCTCCCTTCAAGACCATGACTTGTTCCAAAACCCTAACAAGGTAAGACACATTATTTTATAAGGTATAGAGAACTAATTCAAAGTAGCAATTATAACCCTTATATAGAAAAGGATGAACTCAACATTTGGAAATGATA
Organism: Erythroxylum guanchezii; assembly: GCA_025629825.1. NCBI lineage: Eukaryota > Viridiplantae > Streptophyta > Magnoliopsida > Malpighiales > Erythroxylaceae > Erythroxylum > Erythroxylum guanchezii. Next base: position 3,296,797 of record JAOTAX010000005.1, read on the forward strand.
TTTCTAAGAAGAATTTTGTGCGTGTGGAACTTAATTGTTCAATTCCAATAACAATACAAAACATTTTGGTCGATATCTAACCACATATATTCCTCTCTTTTATTTTAGTTTTTTTCCATAAACCCTCTTGAAACAAAAACATAACTCAAAGTTAAAACAAAGATAAGTTCAAAATGTGAAGAAAGGGTCCAGAATTTATCATGTTCTTGATAGGATTAGCGGCCTGTAGGGCCAACAATTAAAGGGTACAAAAAGGGGCACAAGAGAACAACCATGGGTGAGGAGATAGTGATGGGAGTAATCAATTCAAGTGAAGAAAACATATCAGGAAAGAGCGTGAAAAGAGAGAGACAAAGAGTGCTAGGATAATGAACACAAAAAGAAAATTATATACAAATAGAAAAGTGGTAGGGCATGATCACCACCGTAAACCCTAACTTGAAGATAAATGTGAAATTCATATGTATAGTCATTATTGATTGTGGGGTGGCTCTTTCCTGTTTTATGAACGTGGAGAAAAAATACTTGGGTTGACAAAAAAGTAAAAATTTCGTATATAAAAGTATAAAGTAGCCATAATCTTTTTTATTTTTTCAAAAAATTCTTTAATATTGGAATAATTGTGTATTAAAAATAATTGATTTCCGAGCTCAACATTAATATTTGTAATAACAACGATGACAATAATACGATAGAAATTTTATTCAAATGTAAAATTTAAAAACTTAATAATACATATAATTATTAAAGATTTTGTTTCAGAAACAAGTCGATAGTTAAATTTAAATTGTAAAAGGGTTAATTATTTTAATAATTAAGAATAATTTTATTACAAATATTAATTGTATTACAAATTTATTTAATATATATCTAAAAATATAATAAAAAATTTATAATTATAATATATACATCCATGAATAAAATAATACATTATTCAAGGTTTTAATGAAACCACGTAATCTTTTATTCCCTTGTGGTTGCCAACAGATCCTTGTTATGGAGATGGAGATGGAGATGGAGAGACATTGGCATTTAGTAACAGCTGGCTTTAGCCACGTGGATTCCATCCATAAAAAGAGTGTGCTCCAAAGTCCAATCATCACCACAAACATCACCCATCAGACGGTCGGGATTATCCCATCAAACTGACTCCCACGATTAGACTGCCACCTCTAAGTGCGCCACATCTGGACTTGCAATAAACTCCCCCACACACTGTAGCCTTTATCAGGACAAAACGTAACATCCATTACTCGCGAGTCGGGACCCAGTTTTTGACATGACGTTTATTTCACGGGTTGTTCGACACTCTCCACCGTTGATTCTCATGACTAAGATTTTTTACCACCGGTGGATGATAATGATAATACTATTCGTGTGATGTGAAGAGTATTTCCATAAAAACAGTATTCAAAGAGGTTATAATTATTTCAAAATTTTAAAAATAATTAATTAAGAGTAAAAATGTATTATAACTTATCATATCAATCAATCAAATTAATTAATTAATTAATAACTATTATATTACCTTCAAATTTTGCCTTAACCTCTTAATTTTATTACATAATTTATTATTTACAACAATATCGGTAATACTCTGTAAAAATTTTACTAACACGTGAAATTTTTAAAAGTTTAGTAATATATAACCTTATCTTTAATTAATAGATATATTTTATTATTTATTTCACAATATTTGAGATAAAGTATAAAAATTTTAATATTAAATTTAAAGAATGATTATTAATTAAATTAAAGATGCTATATAATTTTTTTATATTAACTTATTAAATATTTTATGCCAAGTATATAATTTACGAATTATGATATTACTTAAAAACTTTACCATTACATAAAAAATAATTATAATTAGTCTTTTAATTTATTGAAAAAATAGTACATATTTTATTATTTATTTCATATTTATTTAGAAAATAACGTAGACCGTACGTCAATAATTCCCGCCGACGCAAAAGGGCACGGGACGGGAGCGGGCCGTTAAAGTTCGAGCATGTTGGGTGGTCGGAGGCCAAAAGCCGTTATCTTTGGGTGTAGACCCCACATGAAAAGGCAGCGGTAGCTTTATAATTTGACACGTGGCGGACAGCTTAATTGATTGAAATAGGAACACCGAACAAGACAAGTAAGCCCCAAAAGGTCAGGTTTCGTTTCTCAGTATCCAAACCAGACCTCTCTTTTCCTCATCCCAGGTTAACCGTTTCGGGCGGTTACTTAACCTTGTCATGGTGGTTATGGCTAAGGTTAAGGTTAAGGTTAAGGTCAAGGCCAAGGTTATGGTTATGGTTATGGTTAAGGATAAGGTTAAGGTGAAGGTTGAGGCTAAAGTTCCAAATATATAATCACCATAATTTAAGTAAGCTAAGAAAAAGCAAAATTTTAAAAAAAGTTATTAATAATAAAATTTTAACACAAAACACTTTTTAACTACGAAATATTGAAGAGTACAAAAAACCTCAAATATTATATTTTCATAATTTAAGTTTAATTAAAATATAATTATAATTATAATAAAATAACAAAATTAAGTCGTTTAAATAAAATATAAGTATTTAAATTTAATTGGTAATTTATATTTTGTAATTTAAGTTTATTTATAAAAATTATAATTATAACATAAATAATATAATTGAGTAGTATGAATAAAAAAATAAGTATTTCAATGTTATTAATAATTATTACCAATCATTAAAACACTTAATCATTTCAACCATAAAAGTTTTGAATTGATTAATTTTTTGATTCAATTTTTAACTTTCAATTTGATTTATTTTAATAATTATTTTTGTAAAAGTATTTTCAGTTTATTATTAATTAATCAATTGCTGATTTAATTTAAAAATTTCTTTTTTAATTAAATTTTAAATTCTATAATAAATAGGGATAATCTCTTCCAATCATATTTTAAATTTAAATTTATATTAAATATTTAATCGGTTTAATGATAGTCTAATATCAATTAAATCTTTTAAACTTTAAATATTTTTTACTGTTTAACTTATAGTTCGATTTTTAAAACATTAATTATTAATTAAATTCTCCTTTTAATTTATAAAATAACTTATAATTAGATAGAAGATATTAACATTTAAGATTAGAGTAAATGATTGGTAATTAAACTTTACTAGGATTTGGTTGGTGGTGGATAAACAAAAAAAAGGAAACAACCCCTTTTTACAATATTCACAAAAATTTCTAAATAGTGAAAAAAAAAAAGTGATGACTAGGCAGACATAGAATGCAAAATCTCGCCGACCCAAGATATTATCAAGAACTATGACCAAAGGAGATGGTACATAACATGAGAAACAAAGAAGCGTACCACACACATAAATGGTAGGTTTGAATGGACTTTTTTGATTTCTTCGTGACACGACATATTAATACGAATAAGGTTTTGTACTATTAAATTTTTTAAGAGTCTATTCTATTACAAAATTTCAGGTTGAATGTGACGAAGAAGACATTTTTGCACTATTGCCTTTTCTAATTTCCATCTCTTCTTAAATGCTTACTTACTACAAAAATGTTCACACGTGAAGTAGTGATTTGTTTCTCAAGATTTTCAAAGAAAATGACATTCTACATGCTCGCAAGGGAATGATTTTTCAAGAGCGTTGACAATTGAGGGTGATGGTATGATCTAAAATTTGATAATTTTTAAAAATACAAAATAACAAAAAAAGACAATTTACATGTAAGTTGACTATGAACATTACACATGAAAGGGCCGCTATCAAGTAGTATAGTTTATAAGAATCGCACGTACACACACGAAGGTGTTGTCAATGGCACGACCTTACGTTATTAATCAAAACACAATTAGCAAAAATCTACGGAAGAAGTAAAATTTGACAAAATGAAAGGGAAAAGATGAGTGCAACACGCAAGGGAAAAGCATTAAGTATGGTATAGTGTAATGAGATGGGAAGTTTGGTTTTGGTTGGTGAGGAAACTGTGTGTGCGTGTTGGTTTTACAGGGAACAGAAAACTCTTGCGAGACCCGCCGGATTTCGGCCGATGTTTAGTGGAAAAGACGGAAACTTTAGTTATAAAACTGATAATGTTATATGCGTTAATCCTAAATCCTAATCCATACTGTTTCACTGCCTGAAAATCCCTATATGACACAGAACTGAAGCTACAAAGGGGTGGCTCCTTTATGCTGATAGGATCAGTCTTTTAGCTGAAGAACTGGTGTCAGAATCTGACCGGGTTGACTCAAATCTGAAGATGAAAAGTCATTGAATCCAAGGGTTCAGAGTCCTTGTTTCAATGTAACATCATTTGGTGGATGGAAAGAAAGACCCTTCTTCCTTCCTGCTGGTTGGGTATCTTTTTGCTCACTGACAAAAACTTTGGGACATGTGAATTTGGACGGAAGAGACACAGGGAGAGATAAGAGAGAAAAAAGCAGTATCAGACAAGATCATGGGATCTGCATGTTTTTATTGCACAAGCCCCTGCAAATATGGATCATGCAAATCCTCTTTTTTACTTTGCTTTTTTTCTTATTTTTGTTTCTTTGGTTCGTTCTCTGCTTAAAATAACAAGAAAACAAAATGCTTTCCCTACATAACATCATTTTCTTGACCCCATAAAGAGCAACCCATTACCAATTACCCCAGTTGTCTTAATTAACCTCCAAGTCTCTGTTTTTTAATCTGTTGTTGTAGTCGAAACTTTACTTTCGATCTTAACTTGAGGTGGTTAATGCTAGTGGTTTATTAGAACCAAAAGGGTTGCTTTTGGGATTGTAATGTAGTGTGACCATTTTAGAGGAGTGAATATTTGGTGGGGCTTGTGTCCTGAACAGGAAGAAGGGCGAGTGAGTGAGTCCTAAGTGGGGTTTTGTTTATCTCAATCGTCGAGTCCACTCGCATATTCTCACTATATAACTTTTGCTTCTTCCTGTAAAACACAAGACATTGATGAATGAACGGAGATGTTTGGGGCTATAGAGTGGTCGTAAGCTCACATATTTTGCTTTTGTTTTTTTGTTGTTGTGTGTGTAAGCGTGAGAGAATCTTTTTCTTGCTTCCTCAGCTCAACAACCTAACGTTTTCTAGAGACCCCTCCTGGGTTGCGTGCATTTTGTTCTGATATTCCTGGTTTCTGTGTTTTGGGTTCTTGAGCTCATAGAAAGAGATAAAAAAGAATCTTACCGAGTGCTTATATTTCTCTGGCTTTATCCCTCTTTCTTTTGCCTCTTTCTGCTTGCAAAACTTACTCTCTTTTCTCTCGCCCCCCTCTCATATCGTGGAAGCACTTAGAAACCACTAAGCGTGCATAGAAACAAGTACAATAGTTTGCCTTCAACCTTTTATTAGGTTTCTTAAAATCGATTTTTGGCGGGGTTTTTGCTTTATAAATGTTATGAGTTTCTGTTTTCCGTTGTTGGGTTTAACGAGTTTCTGAGTTGTGCTTTAAAGGGTGGTTCTTTCTTTCTTTCTTTTGCCGTTGAGATCTCACGGTTCTTGCCCATTTCTCATCTGGGCTCTTGTCTTGAGAAAGCAAAACCATTGTTTTTGATGATTTTGACATGGTACACTTGGAGGGCTCGAGTGTAGGCTAAGGGCTTACTTATAGTGGCAGATACTCAATCATCTTGTTGCTTTACGTGCTGTTCTCGTTTAATCTTTTGAAGTCATACCTTATTGAACTTCTGTACTTTTCTTGTTTCTTGCACCACAGTGAAGCTTGTTTCCAATTGTCTCGCAAAATTTTCTGGTGTCAAAAGTTAAGTAGAAACTTGATTCGGTCGGATGGAGTCTAGTTCAAAGAATGGTGAGTTGTGTCCTCAGTTGCTTGATTTGATTCCAAAAAAAAGAGAATGGCTTGTGAAGAGGGACGAGGGGAGATCTTCGGTAGAGAAAAAGCTGGAACTAAGGCTTGGACCTCCTGGTGAAGATTGGTCTGTGCAAGAACCCAACAGAAACAGCAATACCAATACTAGAGAAAATGATCTTTCTCTTCGTTCCTTTGGCTACTTTCCTAATGGTAACTCACAAGGACACAACTTTTCTTCTCTAGACAAACAAGTTGGTGGTGTTTGGTTCGATCAACAGCACCTTCACAAGAACCTGCCAAAGACTCCTGCTTTTCTCCAGTTTTCCACAACAGCAACAGTAACCCAACTGGGCTTGCCTCTGGCAAAAGAATCCTCACAGTCCTGTGGCAAAATAGTAGGAGACTTGCAGAACAGTGCAGAAAAGAAGACATTTTCATCTCCCTCACCTGCAAATACAGCTGTGCCCAACAGCTCTCAGAAAAGGTGCTACAGCTTTTTTTCCTGTTCCTCTCTCACTTGTTTATCTTTTTTCAACTTTTGAACAGAGAATATTCACTCACATGTTCACTTGGTTGGAACGTGTGGTCCATTTGTTTTAAACTTGCTTCATTCAAGTGAAACTGTTTACTCTTGCATGTTTTCTCTTTTATCTCTTCATGTAGCTCTAGTACTACATAGTTTCCTTTTGAGTGCTTAATTATCCTTATTTGGCTTCATGTCTTGTTCACTATGGTCAAGAAAATCTTAAGGCTTGACCCTTTCTTTTTATGTTCAAGCGTTGCTCTTTGTGTTATCCTTTCTTTCTGCCTTAGATCTTTGTATCTTTTCTGATTATTATTATTTATTATTGCAACAGCTCCGTGTATATTATATAGGTTTTTTGACCAATGCATTAGCTGCTTGTATTTGTTGCGTTGTCTAGATTCTTGAAACATGCAACTAATTGCAAGACTTTAAGCTACTCCTATTCTGGAATGCTCCTGCATATTTAGTCTTCGCTACTGTTTTATTTGTAGACTTTAAATGCATGAAGAACCTTAATTGTGTCTGACTTTGTGTTCTCTATTTAATTCATTCTTGAATCCTCTTAAACAGAACTGCTCCTGGTCCAGTGGTGGGTTGGCCTCCAATTCGATCTTTCAGGAAGAACCTTGCAAGCAGTAGCTCCTCCAAACCATCTCTCGAGGCACATAATGGAAACCCCAACAAGAAAGTTGCTGCTGGTGAAAAGACTGTTGAAACATGCCAAAAAAGATTGTTTGTGAAGATCAATATGGATGGTGTTCCTATTGGAAGAAAAGTGGACCTTAAAGCCCTTGACAGCTATGAAAAACTCTCCACAGCTGTTGATGAACTTTTTAGAGGCCTTCTTGCAGGTTAATCACATAGCTTCGCTGTTATAATTGTATTTAACTCATCAGTATTACCATGCATATCATATAAGTGGATATGTGATTTGATAGTTCTGTCAAGACTTAAGTTCTTGCCTTTAAGAAATTATGAAAATTTGCTGTTCTTTTTGTTGTCGACATAAGCCATGACATATGCACAATCCATTTTAGACCAACTGAATCTTAAAGTAAACCTATTGCCATGTGGTTAGTCTAAATTTATGTTGTTAAATTATTAGTTAAAGGGTTGGTTCATCTTCTCTCTCCATGTAACATAAATTACTAATGAGCATATAGTGTGAAGGCTGCTTCTTCTCATGTTTTGTCGTTTTGCATTTTTATGTATAGCTCAAAGAGATTCCTCTGCTGGTGGAATCATGAACAAGCAGGAGGATGAGAAAGCAATCACAGGGCTATTGGACGGAAGTGGCGAATATACGCTTGTTTACGAGGATAACGAAGGAGACAGGATGCTTGTTGGGGATGATGTCCCATGGCAGTAAGCATCTTTATCACTATGGATCTGATTCAACTCTTAATTAGTCTATCCTTAGTATTATATTCCTAGTGCTTAGCAAACTGCCAGTGATGCTAGTATGTCTTTTTAGTATTATGGGAAACCACTGCGTTAGATATTTAATCACGTCTAATCCTAACAACCTCAATTTTTACAAATGCCCCATGTCATAATTCATTAAACAATTTCTTATATTTGTTCTTGTCTTTTTGATGTTTCAGAAGAACTTGTCATTATTATGTAACGTCTTTCCAATTTGTGTGAATTGCAGTATGTTTGTTTCTACTGTGAAGAGGCTGCGAGTACTGAAGAGCTCTGAAATTTCTACCCTGAGCCGTAAGTGATTTACTCTGTTATGAAGACAACCTTGGCTTGATCATGCATATGGAGATTCTGCTAACTGAAATTGGTTTTTACTACTCAGTTGGAAACGGTAAACAAGAGAAGCTACCATTGAAGTGATGTAAAAGATTTTCCTGTGAAGATTCTCCATTGAAGTTTGAAGGAGAAGAGTTGCATTTATGTTTTCTTATTTCGCATTTTACCTCCCCCTTTTGTATCGAACTTGGTACAATTCACAGTATATATATATATTGGTATTTAAGCTTGTAATACTTCTCTTTTGGCCTCTTATCTCTTGCTTTTATATGCTCTAATTCTTCCCTCGAACATGGTTTCTTTGCTTGATGTACAAGTTCTTGTCTTTAATGGCGTTTTACAAATATTCCAACTTTTGAAGCCACTCAAATTGAATGAATAATACGAATGGCATGATTTTCTGTCTCTAGCTCCTCCCACGACTTGAAAGTTGAAACCATGACAAGCTCTAAAGCTTTTGCTCTTTGATCTTTACAGATGCCATTGAAACAAACGTTGTTCCCAAGTACAGTGTTCAAAGATGGGGGAGAGAGTGGAAAATTTGTATTCCTTTTTTCCTCGAAAGGGCAGACCAAAAAATTCCTGTAGGGTCCTTTGATTGTGATATATGATGCACCCCCAAAGTAGTTGTTTTCTACATGCACCGTCCATCTTTGATCCAACGGTTGAGATCCTGCTTTCGGTAATGGAGTTGTGCCCATCTCCAACGTGATAAGTGGACGTGAGAACACCACTTGGGATTGGGACTCAAAAAGGGTGATGCTTTGAGGGAGAGAGTATTCTTGGATGGTCATTATCGTTGGTCATTGCCGAACTGGTACTATCTCTACTCATCACTGCAAATTGACACATGATCTTTTTGGAATCCACAGAAAATGTTATTACCAAGAATCCATAGAAAAACTCAAAAAGAGGTTTAAACCTCTTGGTATGATGATCATAACTATGAAAACTAAGCCAAATAAAAAGAATGGTCGATTTCTGCAACCATGGTTGACCACATTCCAAATTCTATGCAGCTCAGTCATTCTTCGACTAGTTATGGAAACATGAAAGTGAGTCTATACTTTCTTCTTTCTACTTTGATATGAGAATCACCATTTTAATTGGAAAATAATCTTGGTGTAAGGTGCAAGATTTTGCACCAACTCCATTATAGCAACACCATCTTCAAAACTGCACTTGCCCTTGCCACTGATCTTTATCTGATAACCTTTCAAGAAATGACGCCAACATTTGCTAGTACGTAAGTCAGTGCAGCAATTCAGCTTGCCTTCTGTTTCTTTCAGTGATTCAAATAGATACTGCAAAATTAATGAAGTCCCATGTGAGCATATGAACAAGAGAGAATTTCTGGGATTGAATAGTATAGATAATGTAGTATCAGTACGTATAGTAGTGTAAGGTTGTCTCTCCAACGGGTTACTATAGCTAAAGTATCAGGACGGCAACTCCATAGTAAACCATCGAAGCATCTCCTGCTAGTGACATATGCTATCTCTTTCAGATGTACCTCTAGATACTTGAGACTTTGCACTGGAGGGATGGACATGTGCTCTAGTTCTCTTAAATTAAATGAAGCCTTCACAGTAATGACAATCCAATGAGATAGCTAAAAAGCTGACAGAATTTAAGAAAGAGGAAGAAGAAGAGAGGACAAATTTCATCAGAAGTTATTAAGATAGACATACCACAAATGGATAGAGTTTCAGCTTCAGGCTCAATTTGTTGTTTTTCCTGAAGTGTTCAATGCTTTCTCTAAATTTCAGAAACCAAAGAGTGGTCATTATTTTTCTGACAAAAATGTCCAGCATCAATAGCCTCGTCTTTAAACCTGAAGTTCTGATTGCAAAAATTCCTGACATTGAATCGTCGTAACAGAAGTATCGGAAACAACAAAGGTTTGGAACATCAATAATTGACTCGGTATGCAAGTCGCTGGAGGTTAACTTCTTTAGTTGATGGCCACAGATGTTCACTTTTTTCAGTAACAGGCATCTTCCTTGCAAGTCCAACATCTCAAGATCAGAATATAGACTCAATGGACTTCGATATAAATCGTCAATGGAGGAAGCATATCTCAGGGACAAACGTGTTAGTCTTGTGCAAGCACTTATGTCAAATTTGCACGGTTGTGTAGATTCATGATAAATCAATTCTTTAACGCTTGGTGCATCGACAGTGAGTATTGGGATAGGCAGCTCACTGCACTGGGATATTTTAACCTTGTTCAGATAAGGGAGATCAGAAAGACGAAGGCACCCGATACCTGGACAAGTCACAAGCTTGAGTTGCTCGATCATGGAACAGCTAGAGATTATGCTTTGCACTATACCATCCTCTAACTTAACTTGAGTCAAACACAGCTGTTTCAAAGATGTGAACTTGATAGACTCACCATCTGCGGGTGGTTCCAACTTACAATGTCTCAACCTTAAGATTGACAGTGTTTTGGCTGCATAAATCTTCCAAGGCACGGTGTAGGAGGTACCCCTTTTGGATTTTATGTGAAGATCCAACTCGTTGACACATCTTTTACTGACCAATTCTATACAATCGTCAATACGAGAAGCATATCTGAGATCAACCAAATTCACACTCAATGCAAATCTTTGTAAGTAAATCTTGCTGGCTACTACCCTTTGAAGAGAACAATTAACAAAGTTCATGAACTTGTCATGATGTTCTTGAAGACGTTGCGGTCTTTGTCTGCACGACAAGAAAGTCTGCTTGGGAACTGGAGGTTCTGCGAAACTGGTGTAAGCAGCACCTATTGAACTCCATCTCTTTGATAAGGTACGTAGAGCAATAATGGCTACGGTTGGCAAGAAGGATAGGATTCGATGGATGATATCGTCAGGAAGTTGAGAGATCCTGTTCACGCAGATCAATGGCTTCTCTGTCGTTGTAAATTTGATCTTCTTCCTGGGCCTCAAATTCATTATATATATATATGTAGGACATTCACAATCTGCAGAAAACAAAAGAAAAGACAATACTGTGATTTTTTGTAATCGTGGCGGCCATTGCTGAGACCTTGGTTGAATCTTAAATACAGTCATGCTTCTCTAAGTATAGCTCATATATATATATAAGGTTTTCGATATCATAAGAAAATATATTATATATACTATGATGATGATGATAATGTAATAATGGAATTCTTAAGTCGATGAAGATGAAACATAATACCTTGAAAGTCTTCAATGGAGTCTGTAACTGGAAATCATTGTCTCGGCTGAGGGTAAGTTCATATATGTATATAGGTATTGAGATCCCGAAGTCCATGAAGTCCTACTTACTTAGGAACTATATCACTGGATTCTAGGGTTTCTTTGTTTTGCTTTTCCTTATTTGCTTGAGACATTTGACTTGTAAAATAGCTCGTCCAATGGGTCATCTTAAAATTATGCCAGAAAACACAAGGAAAATGGTTTAATGTTATTATTTTACAGTAAATACTAAAAAAAAGTTCAAAATATAAAATATTCTAATAATGGATATTTTAAAATATGTAAAAAAAGGTATATGTTTTCTATCGGACCAAAATTTAAACCGAAGTTTTAGGTTTAAAGGATCAACCAGTATTATACTATTATAAAACTGGTTAAAAATTTAATAAAATTAAAGAATTTAAAATTAATAAAAAGATTATCTTTAGATATTAAAAAATTTAAAGTTTAAATAAAAATTAATTAGCTTATTTTGGTTTATAAAAATTAATTAGTTTACAAAATTTAACTGATTAATTAATAATCTAATTGATTTTTAACAAAAAAATTATTAAACTAAATCAAATCTAAAAATTAAAAATTGAACTAAAAAAATTATAAATTCAAGGTTTTTACTATTAAACCTGATTCAGTTTTAAAAACATGGGTTCTGCAATTCAAAAAATTAGAAATAAAATATTTGGTTTTAATAAATAAAAATATAAGGATAAAGTGTATTTAATTCTATAAAATTCTTGATTTTGAACTTAGACTTAGTATAAGGGCTGACTTGATATTTTATATTATGAGATTTAATTTCGATATTTAAAAGCAATATTGGTTTTCTTTTCATTAATAAAAATTTTAATTTCTAATTGCCGTGATTTAACTCATAGTCTTTAATCTTTTCATTAATTTCCATTAATGATTTGACCTAAATCAGCCAAGGATTTTTAAGTTGCAAACTAGTTTTTGTTTGTAGATGAAATTGAATATGTGTGACTGATTTCATATTCAATGATTTTTAATCAAATCATTGGCTATGAAATTGAATAAAATAAAAATAAAGAGATATTATATTAGCTATGCCATTATTCATAGACCAATATAATTGAAATATTTTATTAATTCATTCTTTAATTTTAAATTACATAAATTTAGTGAACTATATATAGTGATTATAAATTCCAGTTTATTATACCTACATTACAAAATGTATTAGGCACTTTAAACCAATGTTTTTAAAACCGGACTAGAAGTTAAACTGATAAGATAAGAGATTTAATAAGTATTAAACCGTTATAAAACTAATTAAAGAGTGAATATAATTAAAGAATTTAAAAATTAATTGAAGAATATCGAAAAATTTAAAGTTTAATTGAAAAAATGAACTATTAAATAAAAATTAATCAATTTATTTTAGTTTATAAAAATTGAAATCAATTTTTAACAATAAAAATTATTAAATTAAATCAAACCAAAAAATTAACTAATTCAAAATATTTATTATTAAACCGACCGCTTTAAAACTTTACTTTAAATGCATCAAACCGCAAACCTAGCTACTTTGGCACATTAACCGCATCAAATGTTTGTGTGTTTGGAACAGAAACAGGAAATTTTCTTCACACACAAGCATTCATTGAGCAAAATCATGCGCAATATCGTGGATTTTTGCAGCGCATGAATGGAAAGGAAGGAACACAAGGTGATATACGGAAACGAAAACAGTTATACTGTAGCCGTCAAAGGGATCAATTCACTTTATAAATGGATGGATGGAGAGTAGGATAGGGTGGCACATAAAAACAGTAACATAAACCGTGCCCATTGTCAAGTTTACCAAAGTACACACCTGAACAATCATTTCTATATCTGCACTTCTCATGGAACTAAGGGAAACCTTGTACCATTCACAACTTCGTATGCCACATCAACATGAGTACCAAAAACAAGTACCCTTTAAGTGCAGAAGGCAGATCATATACACCACTCTCAGCCGCTTCAAGTTCGCCCCCGAATCTTGGAACTTGAGAAAACTATATGTAGTTGATGACCACTTGATCTGAGTCATAATTCATGGGAGGCAATGTAAGGAACTTGTAAAAGGAAAACAAATTATTATCATATACATTGCAAGCTGTCTTATTGCTCACTAATAATAGTTCAGTCTTTTTTATTTTAATTCTTAAAATTTAAGAATTATTCAATATTTTAAAAATTGAACCGAAAGTTAAATCGGTAAGACAAGAGGAATAAAATTTAAAAGAGTCAAACAAACATAAAATCGGTTAAAAATTAAATAAATTTATAAAAAGATTGAAATATGATTAAAAGAAATTGTATTTATCTATTAAAGAATTTAAAGTTTAATTAAAAATGAAATGATTAAATGAAAAGTAATCGATTTGTTTTATTTTATAAGAATTTATTAATTTATTAAAATTGAATGATTAATTAATTAACTAATCAATTTTTATAACAAGAATTATTAAAATAAATGAAACCGGAAAGTAGGTAAACTAGTTCAAATTTTTTCTAGTTGACCCAGCTAGGTTTTTAATTATCGAAATTATCATTTAATTTTTTATAGTATTCTTATTTTGTTTTTTTTCATAATTAACATAAAATAATTAATATGATTACTAAACAGTAATATAATGAAATAAAAATCAAACTACAAGAAGATTTAAATATAATTAGCCTTAAACATATCCGAAAAATGTTGGAGTATACACATATGAGATAACAACAGTCAAACTTTTACATAGATAAACCAAACTCTTCAATGTTGAAACTACCAGAAATAAAACATATTTCAAACCAGAAAATGAATCACTCAAGTAATCTCCAACTGCGGCCAACCTTCCTTCTTGAACCAGAGAAAAGGTAACAAAAGAAAGAAAAATATATACTTGTTGCTAATAATTAATCTATATAGCTTTCCTCGTTTAGCCTGGCTTCACCCTGTGTGCCATTGTTAACTAAGAACACATGCATAAGAGCATCTACATATACACTGTGTGCCTGCCTGAGAGATAGTAGTGATCATCGATCAATCACTCTAAATTGTACCAAACTTGGACGTGATCCCACCAAGTTTGGCAGAGCTGCAGAAAGATGAGTAGCAGAGGCATCCATGACCATTATCAGTTGAAGCTTGGAATGTTTTGTGTCTTTTATTGGCCTCTTTTGCTCTTATTCGAGGACATGTGAAAAGGGTTCTTCATGAATTTTGAATTAGTTCCATTTTTCTTTTTAATTTGAAGTGAATAATTCTCTTTTTACTAATAAAAATTTAATATATAAGGAACTGTTCTCTTATAAATATTTTAAAAATTTTAATTAGTTTAACGTGTTATTTAATTTAACTTACAACACAAAATATCTCATGAAATGAATAATTAATAACTTAATAATTTCATTAATTTTCAAGACAAATATTTTCTTTCTTTTTGCCTTTTGTAAAGAACAACAGGATGAGATTCAAGACTAAGGCAAATGGGGGGTGACAGGAATTTTCTTTTTTTGACAAGTTTTCAAAGTCCAATTCATTTCATATTGAACAGAAGTAGCTAAAGGGAATATTGAAAGGCAGAAGATAACATTTTCTTGGCTCATGATCCACTTACAAGAATATTATAATTTGGTCAAGATAAAATCAATGTGTCAAGCTTTGTATATGCCTATACATACAAATATATCGTTTTATTTATGGTGTTTTCTTGTTTTTACATTTCAATAAGATTGGTATAATAATGCTACCTTTCATGTGATATCAACATCAACACCAACAATAACCCAATAAAAGTTCCACTGATAGCATCATTTGGAGATATTCAGAAATAGATAATCTTACCCTTAACTAATAAAGAAATATTAAGAGAGATTTTTCTCTTATTCAATATAAAAAGGTAAAAAACTTAATTATAATAATTAAAAACTGAACCGATTCACCTAATTAAACTGTAAAAACCTTGAATCGTCAAACTTTTCGATTCGATTTTCAACTTTCCGTTTCAATTTGCTTTAATAATTTCTTGTTGTTAAAAGCAATCAATTAATTAATTAATTAATTAAAAATAAGTACATGACAACAGAAGCAAGGTTATTTTGTCTTTAAAAAGACATCTCAAGGTTGCTCCTTGTTTGTTGCATATCAATGTCACTATCAACGACCAAGACTCCTAATACCAGAAGAAGAAAATCTCGAAGTTGTAAACATAATAGATCACGCTCAAAATAATACACTTTCAGTGGTAATAATGAGCATGTCCTTGCATTGTTTGATTCTATGCTTAGAACCTTCCCAAGGATTTGTATTCACCCCAACATTTTTAGTTATTGCCAATTCACTTGTTATGCATGCAATTTAATAACCCTCCCAAGGTCCTACCACGAAAAGATTGATTATCTCTTCATGTGTAAGTACACATCTAATTGAACAAGAACACTTCTAAGTGACTCACTGTATCAACATTGAGAACATCTGCAATAATGTCACAAGCAACAAGATGAAAAAGCAAAAGAGTACACACAGGAGCAAACAATCATTTTGATTCATATAGTTTGATGGGCATGCAGATAGTGTTGGGTGAAGATGGTAATGCACAGTCATATGCATTTCTGTGTGAGTTAGTTTGATCATGTTGAGCTAACCATGGCACCGAGTTTAAAGGAGAGTATCAATATGTTGAAGAAAAAGAAAGACTTGATTCACCCTTTCCACTTTATTTTACTTACCAAAAGAATTGGTAAAAACCACCTGCAGAAGAACAAGGGGGGATAGCAGGCTGAAGCTGAACAATAATGGCTGCTTCCAAGTCCTGCTTTAGTACATGCACTTCACTTTAGACATAACTGGCAACACAACTTAAATACTCATTATGGTTCTTCTAAATCTAAGAGATAAAGAGACAAGAGGTCAAAATGATTGGAAATAATCAGGGTGCTGAGATGATCCAAAGAAAGTCAACCATGCTGATTGAAACAGTTCCGCTGATCCGCAGATTTCCTAAACTAGAGATACTGTGAATGTGAGGCAGCAAGAAGAGCAGCTCCAATTCCTGAGCCGTCATTAGCATGCTCAATCACAATAGTTTTGGATACTTCGTCTCCGAGCAATTCGGCCATAGTATTCTCCAAGCACTTGCTATATTCGGTGTAGTGCTCATATAATCCACCATCCATGGCTATAACTGTCTTCTGTGTATCCACGTCCTTGAGAGTATCCCTCCCAATTTTCTTCAAGATAGCCAAGACCCCAGCAGCTGCAAGACGTGCTCCACGTGTGGCAACAATGTTGCATAGCTCAACTATCACTTTCCTTGTTTTGAGGGATGTAGTAGATATCTGTAATAAGGCAGGAAATGATGGTTCTAAGTACAGTATAGGACCAAGTGACTGATAAAATTCCTCATGGTTAAACAAATAATCACATTGACACCGAACCATTTTGATATGGCACCTTCAAAGAGAAACTTAATAGACTCAACCCACCAGTAATAACAGAAGAGCTTTCCTAATAGCATAAAGAAGAATCAATTTTATTAGCCTAAAGTATGATGAAACGAGCCCATAACTTTTACAAATTGTACATAACACACGGCAAGTTAAGGTTATTATCAAATGAAATTTAAATATCAGACTAACAGTATCATCCATAACTGGGATGTAACTAAATGAAATACCTCTAGAATATCCTTTAATTTGTTTCCCACGACCTTAAGATCAGCAGACGTGTCATGATGCATTGCTGACATTTCAGGTGTCCTGCATATCCAAAACCCATTATGACTAGTTTCACAGTCTTTAACAATGCATCAACACAAGTACCAAAAGATATTCCTATGCTTTTTCCACTGATGCATATCATGCCTATAAATGATCTCACATAAAATGACATGAATTTTCTAGCAAAGAGAATAATAAGATAGCTGAGAAACGAGAATTGGTAAGTAAGCTAAAAGCAGTTCACAAACTTCAAATCCAAGGAAGAGCAGACCATTCTTCTGGCGCATCTTAAAACTACCAACCATAGCAGACTGAAGCAATTGTAAATTTTCTTGCAGAAATTAATTTGTCTCCAAATGCAGCACTGAAGAGAAATATACCATTATGCATGTAAAACAATCCTTTGTATTCAGCAAAGTTCGATTTAGTTTATCACCTACCTTAACCTTGGTAGGTAAAAGATGATAAAACAAGAAAAAAAGTAAATTCATCATGTATGCTTAATAATAATTCAGGAAATAAGAGAGAGGTATTCTTTTGTAATTTGCTCGTGTAACCTTTCTAAAAAAGTAGAACCTTCCCTGGCCATAATTTCTGCTCTATGTTTTACCTCCAAGACGAACATCCTACTGTTTGAATAGCTCATAAGCACCAACAAACTCACGCTTGCATGTAACTAGCTCTTATACAGACACAAGCAAAAGAAAAAATCTCTCAATCTTAAAATAGAAAAATAGTAAATGGCTGAATCACTTATGACTAGATATCTCAGGAATTATATCAAACACCAGTAATGGTTTCCAGTTCAGTATTCTAATTGTCAGGTTGATTTCCAAATTTTCAGTATCCTCATCCATTAGCACACTGAAAATTTTTCCCGAGTAAATTTTGTTCAATAGGTTCAGTGCACATGTTCAGCAATTATTTTTTACTTCGTCTTTTCTTCTCATAAATCATCTTTGACAAGGGTTGACATTTACATCCTACACAATAGTGCACCAGAATGGAGCCAAGCCTAGATGTAAAATGACTATGGGATTTACCTCAATATGAAGGGAATTTTAAGTTTTGGAGGAACAATGTCACCAAAAAAGGCAGCTTCTTCAGCCATTCTTAGCAAAACTCTCCGTACTATTTCTCCCAAGTACATGCCAGAAATGACTTTCTCAAAAACCTGCGGAAGGTCAATTTAGGAACAATTGAGAAGATATTAGAAAAACATCAGCTAGCAAGGCAGACGAAAGGTTAATGGAGGTTATATGAAGAAATTTGTCAAACTACCTGTTCACCAGGATTTAAACTCTCAGCATCTAACGAGTTGTCATAATCAGTTAACGGAAGATGTGACGACCTAAAGTTACCCCACTCCATGTTAATGACCTACATTCAAATCCCCACATGAGCTCCAACTATTTGCTTTAAGAATTACATAACCTAAATAAGTACCAAAACTTGCTAACCATCTCTCCAGATCTGGGTAGAGCACCATGCCATTTTGGTATTGCTTGGGCACGCTCAACATAAGCAGCATTAGTTCCTGTACCTAAGATGACAGCAGCAACAACATCCTTGTTGGTGTATCTACCTCCAGCCAGTGTTCCAACTGTATCATTTACCTATTTCAACACGGTTAAAATTAGGTCTAGAAAAATGACATTACTAATTTGAAGTATTACTCCATACTCGGGAGTAACATAGGAAACCATGACCATCTACTATCAAACAAGGCTACCCAAAGAAAAACTAATAACCAATGCTGTTGCACTGAGAAATTTAAATTACCAGAGCTGACACAGTCATTCCAACACCTTGTCTCTCCATGGCTTTTGTCAATTCTGACACCACATCTTGGCCAACCTGTTTTGGAAAGACAAGACATGTCTAGTCCTTAGCATGCTTCTAATGGTCAGAAAGCACCTAGCATTACTTTGTTTCTAACTTGATCAAAACCAGTAAACAGTGGATAATGAAATACTAAAAGAGAGCTGAAGCAACAAGAACTAACAGTATCACTTATAGAGAAGCCTTTTGTCCACCTGACAAGTGTCCCAGACGCTATGGACGTTTGTAAGACAGGAAATGAGAATGTGAAACCTAATTCTCTCTTTTTACCCGGAGGAAGTTCACGCTCTTGCCCTTCTTCAGCAACAAATTTTGCAAGTTCTGCCGCTATATAATCAAACAGTGCCTGAAATCACAATCAAATTTCAAAGTTAAAAGATCTTACATCTAAACTACCTTTAGTTTTGTCACCAATCCTTTGAAAAGTACAAGACTTACATCTGAAGTACCAGTCATCAAACTTGGAGGAATTGACACCTCAGCAAATTCTTGATTAACAAGACCAGCATCCGTTCCTCCTAGTTGAACCCGTAGTACACGGAAGTTTGTTCCACCAAGATCCAAAGCATAAAACAATCCCTTCTCATCGCTGCAACAATAGCATTGGCTTAATCACAATTATTTTACATGAAACATAAATGAGAACTGATGAATGTTTGTCCATATAATTCTGCTTGTCATTCCAGAAACCTCGCATTGTTTTATGTAATCAAGACAAAACTCCAAAAGATTAAGTGACAAGATTGACACAAAGGCAACAGAACACCAGCAACTGAATAATAAGCTGCGTGCTAAAGATAAATCAACACAAACAATAACATCCCAGTACCCCTCTCCCTCTTTCCACCAAAATATACAAAATAAAATAAAACCTTTAGACGGTGACATAAACTTCAGTATAAAGGAATCAAACGAATAATATTCCAAGTACTTGGCAATATATAGACAAAAAGGACATTACATGCATATTGGATTTAACCGTTGCTGATCAATGGATAACGACTATACAATCAACGAAAAACAGTCAAAAGTGAATCTAGTGTAACAGAAATTTACAGCAACAGATAACAGTAACCAGTGACCGAAT
Organism: Erythroxylum guanchezii; assembly: GCA_025629825.1. Lineage (NCBI taxonomy): Eukaryota > Viridiplantae > Streptophyta > Magnoliopsida > Malpighiales > Erythroxylaceae > Erythroxylum > Erythroxylum guanchezii. Next base: position 3,316,766 of record JAOTAX010000005.1, read on the forward strand.
ATGGTTTGATCCAAGCTAACCAGAACATGACAAATACGTCGGCCAAACAGGATATTTTTGGTGAGCTTCCACAGTCATAGGCAAAGACGACAAATAATAATTAGGAAAAAAGACTAACAATAGTGGAAACCAATCAGTACAGATATGCACGTAAACACTCAAAGAAATCGACTGAAAAATGGATCTGAAATAACATAATTTCACACGAACTAGTTTAGATGCAAAAGAAAGATCGAAACTTTATTAGCATTTCCAGCTATAAACACACGTCAATACATAAAAACTTGATTTTTTATCGATTTGTATTCTCTATGAGAAAAGCAGAAGAATACCCGGTAGGCAAATTGTCAACGTAGCTGATAAGCATCTTCAATTTGCTGCCACCTTCTGAAGCAAGCCCGGCGTGCATCTCCACAACCATAGCATCAGCTACCTGCTTCAGTTTTGCAATAGGAGTCGCACACTTCTCATCAACCTCCTTGAGTATCTCCATCGCTTTTGCCCACTTCCCATCTTCCCTCATTTTTCTCCTCATCACCACCGCGGTCGCCACAGCACCAGCCACCGCGGCCGTGCACACCACTGCCACCACCACCTTCTTCTCCATGTTTCACCTCAAACCTTAGTCGACCCAGATACCAGAAACGCAAAGAAAGGAAGCTCCTTTGTTCTTTAAAACTCAAATTTATATCTCGAGATTTAGAGTGTCATAAGCCAATTTGTGAAAAACAAACAATTGGGTATTGGGTATGATAGATTGTCAGATTCTAGGAAGGATCCGTGGATTTGGAAAATGGCATAATCGTTACTGAATCTCGGAGGAAAGCAGTGATATAATTTTTGATCTAATGGCTCGAGTCTTTAAACAAGCTATTGTTTGCCTTTTGTTAAGTGGGCTCTGGTTCACTTAAAATGGTACTAAGAAGATTCGGGTACACGTGTTTAATGTGCGTTTATTTGTTCTTTATCAAGATTCCTGAAAAACGAAAAAAAAAAATATTTTGTTCTGTTATTAATAAGATATTTTGGTTATTATCTGAAGAAAAGAGTGAATATAACTCAAAAAAGAGTGCTTTGAGCAGATATGTCCACTTTAAGTGTGAAAAGTTGAATGTATCATTATCCATTGGAATCTGAATTTGAAGAATTGAATGTCAAGTAAATGGAACTGATCACATGTTGTTTATATCTTTGAGCATAGACACAATTGTCTTTTCAATTTCTAAAATTAGAAAATAAAAACTAGAAAACGATTGGTACGATACCAATCCTAAATTTTCATGTTAATTTTAATACAATTTTATTGTGTAATAATGAAAAAAGAAAAAAGAGTTCACTTACTAAGGTGTTGAACGTTAAGTTTCTCCAAATTCTGAAAATTTAACTATAAATAAGAACGAAAGCTGATCTGATTAGACTTGATGGTCTGATTAGACTTGAGTGGCTCACAATTGCATGTTGTACACTACATCATTGAAGCATGTTTCCTGTTTTGTCTTTACCAGAAATGGAACAAGACAAGTTTCCAAGAAAATGGGCCGGCATGGGCGTTGGAATAGCAAGTTGCGTACAAGCTGAAGATGAAAGTTTCATAACCAGTAACTCATGAACAGACCTCGCAGATTGTGATAATGGAGACTACAAGACAATTAATTCCAATTATTCACATGGCCTGATTGAAATCCAACCTTTCCCGAGTCAAAAGCTTGCAAAAGATGCTAAAGTAAGCATACCAATATGTATGGACCATCTACCTAAAGAAAAGAGATTCTGCTAAAAGTTGTTCTTAAACAGCAAATGGCAAAAAGCCATGCTTCCACGAATGCCTTTTCCATTAACTTGTTAGTTGGAGGCAAAAAAGCTAATTTAGAGCTTAGAATAACATCTTAATTTGAGGTCAATGCCTCAAATAGTTCTCAAGTTCAAGCTTCTCCTACCATTTGCGAGGTTGATTATCTTCTACAATCAGCAAAGCCAGGAAAAAAGAGAAATCCATGCCATTATGAAAAATCCCAGTGTGCAAGCGAGAGAGATTACAGTAATTTTTTTTTTTATAATATTGACAAGGGTACAAATGGTTTCAGACAGTTGAATACAAAGCCTTACTAACTTCATATCGCAAGCTTCAAATGAAGCATTTAGCAATTTGCATGTTCCAGGCCTCTTAACTGAAAGAAAAACTAGTTCACCTTTAACACATTTCCTACGCTCCTCAACAACACTTCACGCAACAAAAGAAAAGAGAGAGACAGACAGAAAGGAATAGAGAAGAGAAGAAGAGGTTCGAGCAAGAAACTATGAAGAGCATGAAGCAAAAAATGCTTCTGCAGAACAGCATACTTTGTTTGAAATACTGTACACAGGACATGACAAGCAACATCTCCCAAACTCTTAAAGTTATGTCCACAATCGATTTCCGGTCCATGATAGATTTTGCCGAGGATGCCTGAAAAAATTTAAAGAAATGAAAGCCAGCAATTAATATAACACTTACCAAACACTGCTGGCTTTCTGTCTTTCCTCAAACTCACAAGATGGGCCAAAAGAACCATTGCCCACTCGTACATATGCTCGCATCTCATCTCATGCTGGAGACTTGAAACTCAGCCTGTTATTAAAGTAACCAGGAAAAAACAAAAGGAGCAGTATAAAGAAAAACATTGTACAAAATATCATATAGAACAACAGTAGAAAGAGAGGAGCACATGCCTGACCAACTGTTTCTCTGGTGATTCCAAACCAAATGCACCCACAGATTCTAGTATGATTCCATTTGCAGCATTCGGCTTCAATAGGGAGAAAAATAAACCAAAAATTAAAAAATAGGTAGATTGGTTAGAACTCAAGGTAGGGTCAGAATCACAACAACAATAACATGTACTTTGTAAAATACAGTAGATAGTCTGGGGTGAAAACTACTCCCATATGAGACCACAAATAGCAACATGAGGTTTCCAATATAGAATCGCATGCATGAGAATAAGAAACTGACCAGAGTAGGAAACAAGCAAAATAATAGGGGATAAGGGATTTTATATCAAAAACCTCGAACTCTTTGCCCGATCCATCTTGCAATGCTCCACTCCGCTCCTCAGAAACATTTTCCAAAAGAGACTCAGAATCTGCATCGCAAGAATCACTATGAGAACACCCCAAGTTATTACTTCCTTCAATGCTTCCATTATTACCCTCACTGCTTCCAGCCACTGAAAGAATTCCCACATCCTCACATGAGCCAACTTCACTTGCAAGTGATGTGACAGTGCTGGAATTTGAGCCACATTCTGCTTCAATATCCATTGGGCTCGCTGTCTTCTTGCCTGTGTTAAACGACTCTACAGTAGACCTCCCACCAACCTCCACCCACACCTGCCCAGACCGCAAGCCATCTAACTGGCAGGCATCATTCCCTTCACGAAATGGCACACACACAGGAGATGTGGAACTGAACCGTTGGCTGGCTTCTGGAGAAACTGAACCTTCCCCTGTAGGACTTCTACGTCGTTTATCAGGCGAATCTTGTGCAGCCTCCACTCCATTGGAATCTTTCTTCCTCTTAAGATGCCTCTCACCAGATCCAGTCTGACAAGCATCACCTTGTTCACATGACTGTTTATCCGATGGTTGTTGGTTTGTCCCTCTAGGGTGCCGAGGACGTTTATAACCATCTGGAAAAACATAAGAAGGAATCTGCTTTCTACGAACATGAGAGATATAGATTTCCATTCCGGGTTTCCAAAACATATACATATTAATTGAATGCCTGAACTCATCTACAGAACCACGGATATCAAACTGTTGGCCCTCCTGCACTATCTCTCCCTGTTTCCTCTGCAAACCCATAAAAAATGCTGAGTGGGCACATAGTTTAGATGAGTCTATGAACTCATGAGGGTAAGGATGACACTGAAGCTTCCCATATGTATCTCGCTCAATCTGCAGCATGACATTGCATAGTGAGATTGAGGTACAAAGAAAATCCATATATTCGTAATCATAAATTTCAGTGAAAAAAGTATCAAGCTGATAAAATCTTAATAACATTACAGTAATGCAAAAATCAATACCATTAGAGTCAACTGCCTAAGTCGTGATTCCACCCAACCTTTCCAAGCACGCAAATCATCAGCATGAGCTGCAATTATGTCAACCTGTAAATAGTTTCGGTAGCTTTCGAAGAAGAAGTACGGCTCGAACAGAGTACTCCACTGAGATTTATTCAATTCTATCTCCTGACAAATATTGTTGCCATACTGGAACTGCTCCATCATAACCCGTAGGGTACTTGTTGACACGTTATAGCTAGAATTCATGCAAGGATAAGCAGGTGTTATAATTGGCATATGATGAGTGCGGTCACGAGGGTTTTTTCGAGGATCCCAGACAGAAAATCCAAGTTCATCCTCCTCAATGGGGCACAGCATCACAGGGTTTGGCCAACGCCACTGTGTATAAACCCTGAAGAATCTCGACACCAGCATGCTAGGAATAGCATTAGGATAAAGCTGGCATACTCTAGCAACAAGAAGAGCCCAATTCACACCACCCAGGAATCCAGTCACCTGCACAGATTGAAAGGGGGGAACAAGGACAAATCAGAAATGGCACAACTTTGGAAAGCAATTTGAAGTAAAGGAGAGGGAGAAGGGGGCTACATAAATTTGGATCACTCACATTAGAATAAACACCGCGTCTTTTCGCCCAAAACTTCACACATCGAAGGGTTGTGCGGAAGTGCTACAAAGAAAGAGAAATCTAGATTTACAAAATGGATCCAGAAAACCAAAATTCATACTTGGAAAGGCACTAAAAAGAAATCAATCAACTGCTAAATATCAAGCATAGCATTTCACCTCAACATTTGGAACCAGCTTAAGAATTTGATCAGCAACCCTGCAGCCATTAAGACTTCGTACAGTAGGCTCATCAACTTCGTATAGAACAGACAAGTTGGAAATGTCCAAGTCCTGTGAACAAATTGGAGAAACTTAAAAATTTCAAGCAATAGATGAAGATTTTAATCAAATTACACCTTCAAGATGTAATTAAAAAGAAAACTAAAAGCACAAGCACGTAAGCTTCTACATGACATCATTGCCAAACATAAACTATACTCCACAAGATCACCAGAGATAAGGAAGAGATCTAGTCTTATACGAAAAATGAAAACAACACACAGCATGCAGCATAAAAGTAAATTAATGTGTTTTAAGAGATCTGAAAGCAAACATAAGATCGCTGAAAAAGAGAACTTTTCAATCAGAACTTTGCAAACATCTTGTCTGAGAAATTGATTTCCAAGTCTGAAAGAGAAAACCCTGTTGATAACTTTGAAGAACTTAATCAAAATTATTCATGAATTTGACCATGACTTACTTCAGGTACCACCAAAAGAGAAATACTTGCATAGAGAAGGTCAATTGATATTCCATCAAACTTGAATTTCATCACAGGAACATGAGCATCTGGAACTGGCTGTAATTCAGTGATTTCCTCCATTTCTGATAGTATATTGTGCAATACAAAGAAAAAATCCTCCTGTAAAGACAGAAAAAATTTAGCTTTATAATGCCAACGATAACAGGGATTGTATTATCGGAAACTTAATTTGCTAGCCACTATTTACCTCCCGATTGACGTATGATGGTCCAACACATAGTGTGTCGATGTCAGCTCCAGGACCATGTACCTATCAAACTCAAAATTAGCAGACTCAAACACCACCAAGAAATTGCAGATAGGAGCTATTATACCGAAATGAGAAACCAAATAGGCCCAAGACAAATACTTGGCATAATTAGTGTAACCATTTCAAATTTAACAAACACTACATTATTGTGTAAAGCATTAATGACATCGAAGTGAATTCTGGTAACTGAAAATACAGGAAATAAGCATACCCCGAGGCGATAAGAACCAAAAGTAAAAATTAAGGCATTTGCATTTTCCACCATCTGATCTGTGTACCCCCTTAGGTGTGTAAGCTGCTTCACCCAATCTTTCACAATCTAAGTAAGGGATGGAATTGTTGTTAGAACTTTGGTCTAGCTACCAAAGGTGCAAAAAAAATGAAAAGTAATCACAAGTACAATAGATATAACCAAAACATGCAAAGGAAAACAATTATGATAAATCAACACCCATGCACAGTGGAAGGCACATAAATGGCTCGTATGAAAAGAGCATCAAAGAGGTCAGAGACTAGATCGTAAAGTTTTAGCAATATTAAGTAGACACAGACGATGGATGTTTATAACTGAATTGCCACTTTCGACAGCATTAAGATGAACAAACTATTATTCTAGATAGGGAAGTTTTGCTTCTAGTTTATCACTGAAATTGGCCAACGATGAACTGTCTCTAATCCTAGCATTTGATTGCTGTGGCAGAACTTTCACTATGTATATCATTTGCATTTCATTTATGTGGCATGTGATAGCTCATACAATGTATGACCTGCGTACTGTAAAATGGCGGCAAACATCACCATATCTGGATGTTAGTTTCATGGATTACTGCACAACATCAAATCCTGTCTACATGTTTCCTCTGTTACTCCCGTATATATAGTGGCCATATCCGACTTACATTGGATGTCTCCTTTATATACTAAGATGCACAATATGATGGTAGAGATTAGGGATTTAGCATTATGATACAACAGATTCCATAATGAGTAAACAACAATAACAAATGACTAGTTTGCAGAATCTAGTGCTGGGTTCTCCCCCCAAACCTTTCTTTTACAACATAGAAACACAAATGCCACTCCAAACTATCAAAACCATATATCCCTACTTGCCCGAATTTGGTTTTATTTTAACATACTGGGGTTATAACTCTCTGATCACTCTGTAGGTGCCATGAACCAAAGATACTTTCAACAATAAATACTAAATAAAAAGCTACTATAACAACTCAACTAAATAACCATAGATCAGAAGTAGGATACTGTCTACAAACATTGTATAGACAAGAATACTGAATTTTCTACCATTATATTGAACAGGCATCCAACATTCACACAAGCTAACACCAATAACTAAATTGCAATGCTTGCTATGAATCCAAAAACCAAAAAAGTCAACGAAAGGTACAACACCAAGTCAAAATTCTCATCACGAAAAGAATCGAACTTTAATTACAAAATATCAACAGATTACCTGTCTAATCCGACCCAAAACCTCCTCCCTTTTCGTCGCTTCTTCTTCGCTCTCGTAAAGGCCAGAATCAACCAGAAACTTCCAAATGAAAACAAAAATACAATTAAGTAGCAGATTCTCAATACCCTAAACACAACAATCGCTAACAAAAAGACCCAATATTTTTCAAAAATAAAACAAACCCTAAATACCTTTGCCAATTCACGGCTCCTCTGAGCATCAACCTCTGTGGGCCCCGCCATCGATATCGGCTTCGTAACGCCAAATTGCTTCGGCGGTGGCGTTGATCCACTCAATCCCTCTGGACTCACAATCTCGGTAGCCATTAAAGGAAACAAATCACAGAACTCCAAGACGCCAATCGACAAAACCAAAACCCAAATCCGATATTCAGAGCACGATAAACGAAAAACTCGAGAGTTCGGGCGACAAGGTCAATCTAAAACCCCTTAAAGTCAGAAACAAAAAACGACCCAAATTTCCAATTGAACAGAACAAACAAAAAGTGCGAAACTTTTCCTGAGAAAACGCAGCAATGAGCAAGGAGATCAATGATTTAGCTAACCCTAGAAATCAAAGAAAAAAACACGCCAAAAAAAAAAGAAGACAACAGATCCGAAATCCAATTAAACCCCAAAAACAAATAGTACAAACCCGAATTGAATCGGGAAAACTTAAATTAAAGATTAAAAAAACAAAAGGAAAAAAACTAGCGAGTGAGAGAAGAGAGATAAAGAGCGAGGTCTGTGGGGTGTA
>JAOTAX010000005.1:3330877-3341308 GCA_025629825.1 Erythroxylum guanchezii
CTCGTCTAAATGATTTCCTTCAACGTCTTCATTTTCATTGATTTCTTCATTTGTAGGAAGTAATTCATCATCTTCATTACAGGGAGAAAATTCTTCATTCTTTTGAGCATTTAACCTTATAAAACTATGAATGGCCATTGAAACAATTACAATTTTAACTTGCTTTGGAAAAGGAAAACTTGGCATTTGATGCAAAATTTTCCACCTATTTTTCCAAACGTCAAATGTTCTTTCAATTGTGCATCTTAAAGAAGAATGTGAATCATTGAATTTTTTTTTTCTTTCCTCTTGGAAGACCAGTGCGTCGAAAATCAGGAAGATGATACCTCTCACCTTTGTATGGTCCTAAATAACCTTGCATGTAAGGATATCCTCCATTTATCAAATAATATTTTCCTACATTCTAAATTAAAAAATAAATAAATAAAGAAACACTGAATTATTAAGAATAAATAAAAAAGTATTAAGTTATCCGTCACAAACCTCTAGGTGGATGAGGCAAGAGTAATCCATCATTACGCAAACCCTCCATAAAAATTCGAGCATCATGTGCTGTGTCTTCCCAACCAGCCCAAGCAAAAGTGAAGCAGATATCAAAATCACATGCAGCTATTACATTTTGCTTAGAAGTGCCTTTTCTCCCAATATATTTTATTTGATTGAACCTTGGAACGACAACTGGTATATGTGTTCCATCAATTGCTCCAATGCAGTCTTTAAAATAAGGCCAATACCTTCTATCATCTTAATTTTGCTTGGAATTTCTCTAAAAGTTGGATCTTTTGGTTTGATAAAATAAATCGACATACGTGAAACAACCTTTAATACTATTTCAAACCATCTAGAAATTGTTTCACCAGAATGTTGAAATCTTTCTTGAACCATTCTATTGCAAAGTCCATGACCTAAAGTGATAAAAAACATAGTTACGGCCTCTTCTATTGTAACTTTCTATACCTTTCTTTAATTCAGATGACTCATTCAACAATTTACATAATTTGATTAAAACATCATTCTCCATTCTAAATTATTGATGACATCTATCTTTATGGTCGTTAAGCAACTCCATTACAAAAATCCATCTAGTGCGAGGGGATGTTCTACATGGTTTTTTCATATAATATTCAATATAATGGTCTATAGTCATTGCAACTCCAGTTTGAACCATATGCAAAATTTCTTCTTTAATCTCTTCATTATATTCATGATCATTGTCATAATCATTATCAGAAGATGACATCTGTATCAAAATATATAAAAAGATAAATAATAAGCTTATTGTATAACAAGATAACATAGCAATAATCATAACACAATAATAATAAAGTACAATTTAATTCATTACAACAAAATTAACCAAACAAAAATCCAATATAACACATTAGAAGTAGCAAAATCCAAAACAACACATTACAAGTAGTCCAATATTAGTAACCAAAGACATGTCTAATTTATTACAAAAATCACAATCATTTCATTTTCTTAAGCCATTTGATTTGAAGATCAACATCCTTAAGCTCAACAAACATCTCTCTATTTTCCTTCTTCAAAATTACTTTGGTAGCTAACATAAATAGTTCACCTCCCCTTTCTATTTCATTTATACTTCATAAGATGTTCATCACTTCAGCAATGCTATAACCAGGTTCATCTCTTTTAATAGAGCTCATTGAAGTTCTACTCTCTACTACATCACATATACGGTCCAAATGTTTACATAATCTTTCTATTGCCCCTGTTCTAGTATCCTGTTTCTTTCTTTTTTCCCCTTTCCTTTTATAGAAGTTCATAGAGTTGGAGTTAATGAACCACTCCCATTATTAATATTTCCAATTTCTGGATCGACAACAAAGTCTTCAAAAAGGTTATCGTCAAGATCAATATCTACTAGGCTTTCTCTACATGCCACATAAGCATCATTTGGTACAAAACTTGAAGAAGGTGCCAAAGCTCCTTCTCCTGTAGCTGCAACATCTTTAAATAAAATATTTAGCCGTTCAATATGTTTCAAACATTTGGTTCGAAATTTGGCAGTCTTAGGATTTTTCTACAATAATATTGTTTAAGTTATTAAACTATCAAGTAAGATTATAAAAATATAAATCTAAAGCTTAAATGCTTACCTTCAATTTCTTTTCCCACCATTAATCACTTGCATCAATAGTTTGATTAGTAGGATCCCATCCTAGTCCAGTTTCCTTACTTACTAAATGTGTCCAAAGTTGTCAATTCTTTTTTAATCCATCCCATTTATTCTTAAATTGTTTGTATTCATAGTTCTTCTTAGTTTCATGAGCAAACTTTGAAACTATATTTTTTCCATCCAATCATGTTAAAGTGACCATTTGGTCGATTTCCAGCTAATGTCTCTTCCACAAAAATTTTGATTAAAAATTTAAGAGTTCTATCTTTCCACTGCGCTTTAATCCTTTTTTTTCAATTTATCCCCACCTTGAATATCTTTGCTTGGTATTGACATTTTCTATCAACAGCAAAATCCCCACTGCATATAACAATGAATTTAACAAGTATAAGAAAATATAAAAGCATAACCAAAATGACCATGGATGTTTATACACGTACAGAAGTAAAGAAAGAGACACACTTCATAAGGAGTTGCTATCTGATCATGTATTACTTTCAGCCTATATTTAAAAAAAATTTACATGCCTACTTTGAATCATTGAGTGCATTTAAAATAACTAGATAACTACTTTAAGGGATTAGCATCTTCACTCACGATTTAATGGAATCACACCTTTAAAAAATTCAAGAGGGCAACATAAGATACCAAAAAAAGACTGCAAATTATGTAAGCAATGGGCTGTACAGAAGCTCTTCATGTACTGGACAATATGAAGTCACAATGTTGTCGGTAGCCTCAACAAGTAATGGTTTCTAAAATTTTTGGTCTAATACCAAACAAGACCGTAATTACATAGAATTCATTGATAGCTAGTTTTGTTAGAAAGGGGATGTGAATTCATCAAAAACCTTGTCTGCGTTTAACAAAGCAGATGTGGCCTGCGTTGAACAACGCAAACCTTCATCTGCGTTGTTGACGCAAAGTGTTTGTCTACATTAAACGCAGACGTTTCAACTCGAGGAAGAGGAAAAATATAAAAAAATAACATTCGAACTAACCTGTGAGTTGATCGTGGGTGTCTTGAGAAGATGAGTTGTGAGTAATTGAGAAGGTGAGTTGTGAGTGAACAGAAGAAAGCCAAAGAAACGGAACAGACGTTCTAAATTTTGATATATACGTAAGTGACGCAAATTGGTCTACCTGAAAAAGCTAAAATTTGGGTATTTTCTGAAAAACTCCTAATTTAGCTTTTGAAAAAACTGTATTTTAGGTTTTAAAAAAGCTATTTCTACTTTAAAAGTGCTTTTAAAGTTTACAGCTAAACATTCATTTTTTTTCTTCTTAAAATAGTTTTTGCAGTGAAAAAAAGTACTTTTGAAGTCTCAAAAAATTGAACCAAACAGATTCTGGGTCTACTCCAGATATGGATTTACAAACTAAAACCATTGGTTCGGCCTAATCGAGGAGCTTGGACCCAAGAGGGTAGGACGGGCTGCTCAATAGATAATTTCTCTTTGCCTGGGAACCAGTTGACCTGCTTGCAAGCTGGTGTCAAAGAATTGCATATATTTTTGATATATATTTTCTATCTAAACTTATATTCAAGTACAAAAAATTCACCTGAAATATATAGCAGGACTGCACATCTATTTTACTCGTATATCATTCAAGATCCTTAAATTTAGACGCTAGAGTAACTTGTACTCCATGTTCATGAATTAAAGTTTGTACCAGAAAAAGAAATGTACTGTTTATGTTCTGGCAGTAGCCATTAAGTTGGAAGAAGGTGAGTTAATGTATGGTTTCAAAAGGGAAGCCATGCCAAGTTGTTGAATTTTCTGCTCCTGCCATGGTTCAAAATTGAAATGAATTGATGGGAAATTTTAACAGTAGTCTCTACAGATTCAATATCCCAAGAACAATGGAATTGATTGCCTTTAAAAATGCTATCTTTTCTTCTTTTAATGCCTTGTCTCTCTCCGTCTCTCTCTTCTTAATGACCATCATTGTCTTTTATTTACCAAAAAGGATTCAAATTGTCCACAGTCAAAGCCACATTGAGAAAGGATCCTTTCTGATTTGAATCTCCAAAAACTGAAAGATTTCCTCTGCGGAATCAATGAGCATATATGGACACTGAGTCACAAATCTTCTCTAACCCCATCATCAGAGAAAGATAAGTCTCAGCTTTTTCTTTTTGGCTTATTCTTTGGGACAAAGAGAAGCTATAAAAAGCACCAAACTTTACCGGCATTGTTTTTAGCCTTAAATGCCTTCTTCCATTACTTTTAGTCGGCAGAGAGACAGAGTGTCCTTGGGTTCATTTTGGTCTTAGAATCCAAGAGAGAAGCAGAGGTATACTCAAAGAGTTTGCAAAGACTTGAGTGTATGAGATTTAATAAATACACGGACGGTCAGTGGGTATATACAGTACACGTTGCTCCAGAAAGAAAGTGTGTGTGACTGTGCCAGTCAGAGGAAAAGAGAGTGCAAATTTTCTAGTGAAAGGGTGAGAAAATTTTCAAGATAGTGGTGTTTTTTCATTTTTAAGGTAAGCTAAATTCGGCGCCCTTTTTAAATTTGAGGCGGGTTGCTTTCATATTTTATGTTTCTACTTTTCATTATCGAAATTTTCACATGTTATGAATTTTTTGTCTTCTGATTCTTGTTTGTGTATGCATGGTGAATTCTTTTGAATCTCATATTTAAATTGGTTCTTCCTTCAACTATACCCTCTGTGTCTTTCTGTGACATCTTTTTGTACTGTAATGCAGTTCTTCACGAGGTTGTGTCAGGTTTTCCTTTCATGAAAGAAAAAAAAACTGATCTTTATCCAAAGTTTTTTTAAGGTTTTTGATGCTTACACCACTCTGGTCACTTCACTTCGCTGCTTGCAACCTGTAAAGATTCTGAAGATCTTGCAGTCCCTCTTTCTCTATAAACCCACACTTCGGTTTCTTGTTTTCAGTTTTTTGAAACAAACATTTTGTTTGCTTGCATTCCCTCTCTCTATCTCCCGAAATTAGTTCTTTGAGATCTTTTGCTTGCTCTGTTCAGGTTTAGTTCTTCAAAACAGATTAAAAAGGCAGTTTGCTTCTCTGATTTAGTGCTTCACATTGTTGCTTTATCTTTCTTTCCCACTTGATAATTGTAGAGTGCAGTAAGCTTTCACTTTGAAAAGCTTGTTAAACACCATAGTATATATAATGAGTTGACCTTGATACATTCTTCCTGTTTTTAGAACTGTTGGTGCTCTACTTTTTGTCTCCAGTTTGAAGTTGTAGATATATTGATTGATAGAAATGGGCAAAGCTACAAGGTGGTTTAAGGGCTTGTTGGGGATGAAAAGCGATAAGGAGAAAGAGAAAAAGAAAATCGAAACTTCAAGCTCAGTGTCAAGTGATAGAAAAGAGAACAAAAGGTGGAGCTTTGGCAAATCAGTGAGGGATAGTAATCCAATTCAAAAGATTCCGTTGAATCTTCCGGCCAAAAAAGATGCTGACTGGCTCAGATCCTATGTTTCCGAGTCAGAAAAGGAGCAGAGCAAGCATGCCATTGCGGTTGCCGCTGCCACAGCTGCGGCAGCCGATGCGGCGGTGGCCGCTGCACGTGCTGCAGTGGCGGTGGTGAAGTTAACTACTCAGGGAAGGGGGGCATTGTTGGGTGGAGGGCGGGAGAGGTTGGCTGCTGTCAAAATTCAAACAGTGTTTAGAGGTTATCTGGTACGTTAAAAGTTTAAATTTTGCTTTGATCTATAAATACTTTTGTTTACGCTAATTAAGAACATTCGACAGATGCTTCTCTTTTGTTTCTTAGATTCATGTGCTCTTTTCTTGTTGCAAATAAAAGTTGTTTCCAGATTTGCCAGTTTTGCTCTGTTTCTTGAGACAACAGTTATAGACTTACAGTGGTGAACATATGTTTCTCTTAGTCCCTACTTTTGCGGTCTGTCATCAAAAGCTACAAAGACTAAGTAAAATGGAACAGTGTTGGGTTTGGTTACTTTTGACGGTGATCTGCACTTGATCTTTGGAAGTGCTTCTCCTTTCATAAAAATCTCACTTTTAAATGTCTGCGGCCATGTGATAAAGAGGGACATCTTCAACAGTTGGAATGATTTCTAGATGGTCAATGTTAGGTTTACATATTTTTCAACTTTGCTTCTGACTTATCCAATGATTTGGTTCCTTCTCCTGTCTGAAAATTTGAATTTGAAACTGCCCTTTTGAAGTAGGCTTAGTTGTTACTTGTCTGTTACATCCTCAACAAGGTTTCATTGCCTGTAACTTTTTGTTCTGCAGATATAACAGTGATGTGTACTTTGATGTGCTATTAGGCCTCGTGTTCGTGGTTCTAATTAGTTTGATTTTGTTTAACTATCTCAGGCTCGAAAGGCTCTTCGAGCATTGAAAGGGCTTGTTAAAATTCAGGCACTAGTTAGGGGCTATTTAGTTCGAAAACGGGCTACTGCAACGCTTCATAGTATGCAAGCTCTTATAAGGGCTCAAAATGCAGTTCGATCCCAACGTGCTCGTCGATCCATTTGCAGAGAAACTAGATTTCAATCCGAAAACCGACATCGAAGATCCGTGGTAAGAAAACCAAAATTGATTCTTGTAAATGGTTTATTTTTTCATGTATGTAATGTGGTTCTTAGCCAATAGCCGTGCTGTTCTTGTGGTTCTCAGGAAAGATTTGATGATGCAAGAAGCGACCTACACAGCAGCAAGAGGCTATCTGCATCTTATGAAATGTCTGCATTTGATGACAGCCCAAAAATAGTCGAAATTGACACATACAAGCCGAGATCAAGATCTCGTAGATTCACAACTGCATTATCAGAATGCGGTGAAGATGTTCCTTACCATGGAATGTCATCACCTCTTCCATGTCCAGTTCCTGCTCGAATCTCCATACCAGATTGCAAAAACCACCAAGATTTTGATTGGCATTTCGCCAGCGATGAATGTAGGTTCTCTACCGCACAAAGCACCCCTAGAATTGCGAATTCTACCGGATCTTACGCTCCCATTACGCCGATAAAGAGTGTCTGTGGGGACAGCTATTTCAGGCCTTACTCAGGCTTCCCTAACTACATGGCAAACACACAATCCTTCAAGGCTAAATTGAGGTCTTACAGTGCCCCAAAGCAAAGGCCAGAACCAGGGCCAAAGAAGAGGCTTCCACTGGATGAAATTATGGCATCAAGGAACAGCATCAGCAGTATTAGAATGCAACGCTCATGTTCCCAAGCTGACGAAGAATTGTGTTTCTAAAAGCTTTAAGATCTTCCATGGAAGTTGGGTTTGAATGGAATGATTGTGAGACTGCCTCCTCTATGATGATTCTCCAAAACGGTTTTCTTACTTTCTTTGGTGTAAATTATTTTTCCTACACCCCTGATTAATCATGTTTTACCAACCAAATCAAAGCCTTTTCATTTGCACATCAATGTTAGCTAAGATCCATTTCCTAATTCTTGAGCCATCTATGTAGTAGTTGCCATCTTGTAGGTGAAAGCTTCAATGGCTTCTTAAAAGCAGTAAAAAGAAATTGGACAAAAACATCATATAAACTATAATTCCTTCAAATTTAATAAATTGTTATTTAGATTAATGTCTTAAATATTTGAAGTAAACTCTTAATAGAACCAAAATAATAACAATAATAATACCATTATAAATTTCACTAATACGTAAAATTTAGAAAGGTCCTATAATACGAACCTTTGCTTAACTTTTTTATCATTTTTTCTACAATTCTAAAGGTGACAATCAAATGAGCATATCATGTAGAAAAATAAGTTCCACACGTGTGAACTTGAACTAAAACAACAATGGAGGGAAGGCCATAGTTGGTAGTTTGGATCTCAAGTTTCTTATCATCAATGATTGGAGTTTGATTTGATTGACTTGGCTTTTGGGGTGTTTTAGGGAATCTCTCCCTCAAAAGCTGTGACCCTTTTGGAGCATCATCATCGTCATCTCATCCTCTTGCTCCTCTGCCTGTTCCTCACATGGCGTCCATAACTATCTAAATCGAACTCTGGAGTGGTAAAAAGTGTAATGATTGAGGGGCAGTTTAGGTAACAACGAATTCTTGTTGCGTACTCAATACATCATCAGCATTGGCACTTCGTAGTTCGTGAGGATAAGGTCCTGAGTTATGTCTCAGACAAAATTTTACGATCCCAACATTGCCCTTCTTCTGTACTTGTAATCACAATGGGGTCCTGACCCTATACAGCCAATGTAAGGAATGTTGTTCGTGTTGTATTATGCTAAATATTTTCTTAATCCTGTATTAGTTTATTTTGTATTTTATGCCATCAACTATTAAATTAATTTAATCGATACTTGTATGATTCAAAATTTCAAATGACAAGAGAGGCCAACTCTAATGTGGACATATGAAAAGAGACGTTGCTAATCACTAAACAAGATTAAAAAAATTAATGTCTCTTAAGATCCAAGCATAACTAATTTATTTCCCCAAACAATTGTTATTATAAATATATTCTTCCGAGACACGGAATTGTAATTTATTTGATTAACTGACAATGCTTTCGTCACCTTAATCGTACTTAAAAGTATAAAACATGAACTATACACTTATTTTAATTAATTTTTAAATGTATGATTAAGGCCTCCATGTTACTTAACCTTGTCTATCTTGCCTTAGCTAGTGGAAATCTAACTATAGTTGCTATGCGTTGGAGTTTGAAACTTTGGTTTTTTTAAGAAAAGGGTGTGTGTGGATTTGCTTAAAAACATGGTTTGAAAGCGTAATTTGTTGGTCAAATCCTACATTAATCACTATTGCAATCTCCCATTTCTTGTAATTAACACTAATCCAATGCAATTACTATGTTTGTTTGGAAAAATTTCCGAAAAGAAACTATTTGGCCCATCTTGGAAAGTGGCCTTGAGCATGGAGAGGATTAGACATTATTGGAATTATCGGAGAAACAACACACCAAAGATGGGGTGAATTATGGTTTATTAGCTAAGCCAAGGTTGGCTTCTCATGTGCTAAGCACAGACTAGAGCTTTACACTATTCTTTAATCCTTACCTTAACACACTCCTTGTCCTTCGTGTTCCAACTTAGTTTTCAATCTAACATTTGGCATCCTTATTATTATATGATAAGTTTAGTGACTAGCATGTTTGGACCACCCAATATGAAGAGGGCAGTATAGATTAATTATTCCCTTTCTGAAAAACATAAGAGACAAATTGTTGAAATATAAATAGGAATTTGTCCCACATGGAAAGAATATATGAAATTGAGCATGTACATAAGCCTAGTGAGTTATTCTTCTTATCACAAATTGGCTTTAAGATGAACTTCATTTGGGTTTGTATGTAATCAATTTATTTAGGCTCAATTTTACAAAATTTAACATAGTATCAGAGCAGTTTGCTCTTAGGTTAGTCATCACAACTTTGACACTATAGACTGTGTACGTATTGAGCCTTAAATTAGCCCACATGTGAGGAGAGCATGTTGAAATATAAGCGGAAGTTTGTCCCATATGGAAAAGATATATGATCTTGAACATGTATATAAGCTTAATGAGTTACTCCTTCTATCACTAATTTACTTTAGGATAGAACCTTGTTTAAGCTATGTACTTAGTTTATTTGGACCCAATCTTACAAAATTTAACACAAATACATAAAACTATTTGGTTTAACATTAAGATTTTTTTTTACTAATTTTGACCCAATCTTACAAAATTTAAGACAAATACATAAAATAATTTAGTTTAACATTAAGATTTTTTTTCTAATTTTGTATATTTCAATACTCATTTATTTTTTGGTTCTAATAATGGAATTTGATTCTGAAATGTGGTTAAATATGTTAGACCTTTATGTAATTTAACACTTTTTAAAGTTAGAATTTATAATTTCATAGTTTCGATCTTACGTTTTAAAATGTCATAAATAACTTTGTTACAAAATTGAACTTAAATTGAAAAGTACAAAAAGTTTAGTATTTTTTAATGTAATTTTGGAAAAGATTTGATAAATTCAAATCCAAACTTAATTAACACGAGATAAGTACTTTTGATATACACAAAAAGCCCAAATCAATTTACTAGAACAAATTTTATGATTTATTAATATGAATCCAATCCAAAAATATAAGTATAGAAATATATTTTAGGTAATATATACGAGAATATTTTGAACTTATTTTGAGTTGAGAATCAAATCAAATTTAGGTTCTTGTTACGGTCTGATCTAATTGCAAGGTGTGGGACTTGAATCCCATATCGGTTAAATACAAAATTGATATGAGATTTATAAGGACTTTGGGCTCTCTACCCTCATAAGC
>JAOTAX010000005.1:3341408-3352884 GCA_025629825.1 Erythroxylum guanchezii
TCATGGGCCACCACTCTAAGGACCAATGGCTCTGATACCAATTGTTATAGGTCTTATGAGAGAACCAACCCCAAAAGTTAGCTTGAAGGGTGGGAGAGCTCATAAGCCTATAAACTCCACATTAATTCCTTTTATTATCAATATGGGACATTTTAATTTAAGTTCGGTTTTAACTAAATTGGACCTGATCATTTTTATCGTTAGTATCCTTTAACTTAATTATTAATAGTGTAAATGTAATCTCTTAATATGTTATCCTGATCCTTCACAAGGTTTTGAATGACACCTAAGATTGAGTACAAGGTGACTAAAACAAAACACCAAATGGGAGATGAAGAAAATGGTGTTGTATTCTCAACAGTTGAAAAAAGGACCGGTTCCTAAATATGACCGTTACATGCTTGGTACTCCAACGGTCGAAAAGGGCCGCCTGTAATTTAAATTTCAGAAATGAGTATCCCAACGGTCACTTCGTTCGTTTACTCATTTTAGCCTCCGAAAAACGCACAAGAAGCGGAAAAAGAAAGCGATTAACAGGGAAATTTCGCCTGTGTAGAGCTTGTCCACTCGAAGTGACGAAATGGAGTGGTCTAATAAATTGGGTTCATCATCGCCGCCACTGGTCAAACCTTCTTCGCTTTCAGTACCAAAAGGTAATTCTTTGGTTTGATTGCTAGGTTTTCTTGCTTGATCTTCAATAAAGACGAGAAATTTTTCGGCAAAGAAGAGTAAGATCACAATCTAGTGAAAGGGTTCCTTAGATTTTATTTAGTTGTTCGAGCAAACAATGATTAGAGCTTAAGATCAGAATCTGGTAAGAAGGTTCTTCAAGTTTTATTTGTTCAAGCAAACAACGATTGAATTCTCATAATTTACAGAGAAGGTTGCTTTTTTGTTTTAGTGTATATTGATAGTTGACGATAGCCATTTCTGCAGCTTCAAAAGCCAATCCTCCAAGGAAGAAGATTTTGGCCGAAAGGAACGATTCCCATGAAACGCATCATCAAGAGAGCCCAGATGCGGACAAAAGGACCAGTTTGAGTGCCGAATTTGGTGAAGATGATGAAAATGCTCCAGTTGATGACATGTCATCGAGGCCTTATGACCCATTGACAAATAAGTATCTTTGTCCAAGACCTACATTCCTCCGCTATAAGCCTAACAGGCGACGGGAGATTTTCGTTCAAAAGGAAGATGAATTGGAAGAAGCTAATGAACATGTAAGTAATGGTGAAATCGGTTCATTTGAGTCCAAAGAAAGCATTAATGTTTGTGGAGATGTGAGCAGTTATCGTGGTTCTTTGGATAATAGTTATCCAGAAGAAGAAGTGAGTGAAGAAAGCGGAGACAGTGATGGTAGCGACGACGAGTTTGAAGATGTTGAGATTGAGAAAGGTTGGAATTTCAAAGGGGTACTAAAATTTTTGCTTATGGTGGCTGTTTTTGTGATGTCCACTTCATACATTTCTTCAATGAATTCTCCCACACCTTCACGAGTTCTACGAGTAGTTTCTGGTTTCAAGGATGGTTACCACATGGTTTATGATCATGTACATGGATTTGTGAAGGACCTTGAGGTTTCAGACTACTTCTTCAATGGAAGAGAAGGAAAATTTCTGGTTTATGCAGATCATGAAGGAAATAGGGAAGAAGATGCGATGGAAAATGTTATGGTGGGAGGAGTAGATAATAGTGGCAAGTTGCATGAAATGACAGGAATAGATGAATTTGAAGGAAGTGTTGAATGTAGAGGAATTGTTTCTCAGGAGATTATAGAACATGAAGATGGGGAAGTAGTTGATAATCTAGGTGATATCACAGAGCAATTTGAAGAAAGTGGAGCCACCATTCTTGGAATGGCGAAAACAGAAAAACTTGCTGATATGTGTGAACTGGAATCTGAATTTCCAGTGACACAAGCTGCTCAAGCCTTTGAAACACCATTCATGGTTGATGGAGTTATTAGCGAAGGTCTGGAATCCAGTTTTACTGATACTCACGAAAGTGAAAATGAGGTTGCAGGTGAGCCATTGCAGGAAGAAATGATTGATGATGAGTTGGCTGCAACAGGCAATATCACCAATGAATATAAAGACTACGAGTTTCAAATTGATGAAGCTGAAGGGAGTCAAGAGAAACGGCTTACAAAAGCTGTTATTGGGTTTTCGATATTGTGTTCAATAATTCCATTGTTGGCTTTGTTGGTTTTCCATTTCAAGAGGAAGAGATATGCTGTGGATGATGAAGCTACTCCAGTTCTTGAGCCAGTGATGTCAGAGAAAGGCATTTCACTTTCAGAGCATGTTAAAGAAGAACATCGACAGAATGAGCATCCTTTATCAATCCCAATTTCAAGGTCTTTGATCAATTCAATGGAAGAAGAATCTAAAGAGATGTCCCAAGTCCGTGCACCCTCAGTTCAGTTGCTAGGTGAATTTGAGGTGGAAGAAATGAGCAGCACCCTATGGAGCCATCCAATGAAAAGCAGACTGATCGAGAGTGAAGTGAGCAGCTATTCTGTCTCTTTGGAGAAGCAAATGGGTAGTAAGGCTCAACCGTTGGTTCCAGTTCATGACCTGAAAGATTTCTCAGAGATCTCAACCACACACTCTCATTCACACGGAAGAATCACCACCAAGAGTAAAACAGTGAAGAAACAGGTCTGCAGGAATCATGTGGTCTTTTTCTCATTTAGTAAAACTGTGATACAGTTCCTTTATCTTCGAGGAATGCTTGTTTTGTTTATGTCTCTAATGCAATTGTCTTTGAATATGAACATTGGCAGGTTAATTGCATCAGATAAAACATCAAGAATTAGTAGGAATAGGATTAGTTCTATACAACTTTCATACTCGTCATTGTCTAGCTCAGGATTTAAGACTGTTGATTGAGGTTTAAGTTTGCTAGCTTTTACCATCAAAGGCTAACACATGTCTGTTTCCTGGTGTCTTTTGTTTTCTAGGAGGAAGAAGATGGAGAAGCTGTAAAGAATGTAGTAACAACTCCAGTTAGACGATCGACCCGAATCCGCAACCGATCAGTTCTTTCTCCATGAAGCATCATCATGTCTATGATTTTCTACTTGATCTTCCGCTGCATAAGAAACAGCTCTCTGGTGTTTCATTCGATTGAACCAGCTCATTCAACTGAAAAGTAGTCTAGGCTAAATTAATCTGTATTTGTGACTTAGGAACTGTCTGAATCCCTCTACTCTTTATCATCAAGAACATAATGTCTTTATTTCCTCGAATTATTTACCACGGTAGGAATTGATTCTTATAAGAATTGAATTATTGATCAACAACATCATGTCCATATCTTTCTGACTGAACTTTTGTTTGTTCCTTTTGTTTTGCCTGTGCTCTTGAACCTGTGTCCCACATTACTTAATCTTACATGATTAGGCTTTCAAACATAATCTTACATGAAGATCATTCTTGTTGAATGGAGTGGTATACAACTCATTTAAACATTTTTCATTCCCAACATATGTACTTCAAACACTATATAAAACATGAATGTAATGGACATGGAGTGGATTCCACTTGCTCTTGTAGATAGTGACTGGAAACTGGAGATAAAGCATTCAAGGGGGTCTATATCCTTGAAGAAGCATAATTTTTAATTTGGTAGTCAAACCCTAGATGTTGATAAAATTATTCATGCATCAAGGAATGCAACCATTGTTTGTGTGGTTGCTTGTTATTTTCATCAACAACAGTATTCTTTTAATGTATTACTAACTAGGAAAAGTTATTTGGTTGAAGACTAGTGGGTGTTAAAGAATAGTAATTTCAAAACATATTTTAAAAATAAAAATTTCTACTAGCTGTTAACTATATAGTTGGTCCTCTTAACTATTTTTATTTTAGTAATTAGACTGTATGTAATATAATTTGATGAGATCAATTTTTCTTCCTCTTTTAAGATAATTATACTACAATTTCTATTTTTTTATACAACAAAGTTACAATTAATTACTTAAGGATAATTATACAATCATTTTACTTGCATATTTAATTTGATAGTTTATAATAAATTTTAAATAATTCAATATCTAAATTTGTACATATTTTTAGATAAAACCTAGGAAGTCAATTGAAAAAAAAACTCTTTTATAAATTCTAAAACTTTTTAAAGTTACTTTAATATGTACAAATTTTATAGAATTGATTTAAAATGAATATGAAAAACTTACCACTTGAATGATATAAAACAAACTTGTAAGATAATGTTAAGAAATCTAAAAAGATTTAAGATTTGCATATGATCCTTGTCCCTTTTTCTTTCATATGATTGATCCTAGAGCTATAATTCTTGAATTCTAGTGTAAAGAAAGGTGAATGTTAAAGAAAAGAAAAAGATCCAACATTATTTCCATGTTGTTGAATAAGCAAAATTTGAAGTATAGTATTCATAACATTGGTTGAAGAGGAGCTAGGGTTTTATAAAAGAATTGTCGTAAAGTTGTGATAGAAGGAAGGGCGAAATTGATTAGCGTGTTTTTTAGATTAAATTCCTGAGGAAAGTAATCTAAATACCAAGGGAGTGTTGGGATTTAGAATCTAAGTAAAGTGCTACTACTTTTCCTAGATTAGGAAAGTTTTTACTTTCCTAACTATTCAAAAAATTGAACCAAACGTGATAATATAAATTTTAAGAAAATGATTACTTTCTAAGCAAGAATTCATGCCAACCAAACAAGGTCCTAAGATAATGTTAAGAAGTCTAAAAAGATTTAAGATTTGCATATGATCCTTGCCCCTTTTTCTTTCATATGATTCATCCTAGAGCTATAATTCTTGAATTCTAGTGTAAAGAAACGTTAATGTTAAAGAAAAGAAAAAGATCCAACATTATTTCCATGTTGTTGAATAAGCAAATTTGAAGTATGATCTGCATCAAATGAAGCTTCTTATTAACATTATCTGCAATGTAAAAGAAAAACTCTCTTATATATTACCATCATCTACACACTCGAAAAAAAGAACTCGGTTTTACATCATTCCTTCCAACAAAACTTTGTGATCAAAACTTCTTTTGCACAGGAATTGGAGGTCTATTATTGTTTAAGAAGCTGCCTCTTCTAGCAGGAAATGACATAGATGGAAGAGCTTTTGAGACCTTTGATATGGTATGCGTAGGAAGAGTGTAGGGTTTGTATGCTTCTAAGCCTTTTGCACAGCTCTTGGACCCCTTCATTTTCCTTGTGTAGGGAGTTTCCTTCTTGGTGAGGTCTTCAATACTCTTGACTCTTGATAGAGATGTGAAAGATTGAGACTTGCCTTCATAGTACTTGGAAAGTCCTCTTCTGCAAAAAACATCAGAAACTCTTTTTCAGTCTGCAGAAACAGCAAGAGACAGGAAGCTAGGATCATGAAACTTTGTTCCCCAAAACGAAGTCTAGTCTAGATTCTGTCCTTTTCTTTTTCTTTTTTCTTCTTTTTTTGGTCCATCAACTCTTATAGATGATAATCCCAAAAGCTCTTAGAAGCATCATACAAAAATGTTTAAGATATGATGAAATCAGGCTACAAAACTCAGAAGAAGATTAACTCTCTTACAAAGTAGGTTATCTATAGCAGTAACTTACTTGATGGGTAGATTGGACATGAGCTCAGACAATTCATACAAGGGACCATTAGAATTTGATGAAGAACATAAACTTGATGATGATGATGATGATGCATCATCTATCGTGTCTGAAGAAGAGGTTGAACCTAAGCTAGTGGTTGAACTGTCAGGAGATGGTCCGTTATAGGTTTCTTCATCATTATCGTGCATGATCATCCATTGCTCATGGTTTGCATGCCCTTTGTGTTCTAGAGCTTCAACCATTTCTCCTTCACCTTCTCCTATCCTGAAGAGCATCTTCTCTGACCCAGAAAATGGAACTGCATAAACTTATGAACTGGAGGTCTCCTTCAAAGGTCTCTTTATATATATGCAATAATGAACATGCACCTGTAAAGCCTACCTGGATTAGGTTGATAGCTCATTAAGGAAATTATATCCATAACAGCCAGTGATACATTTTTTTTCCTCCAAATAAAGGAATATTCACTTATTTATTTATTTAAACCTTGCCCACAGTTTTGACCCGAGAAACCAAGATGAAGAAAATTGATTAAATAGTAAAGATAAAGTTGATAATTTTGACATGATTCCTGTTTCAAGTATTGAATGATAACATGGAGACACTTGGCTTCAATTGCATGGAGAATCCATGCATTCTAGCTTGGGATGCTATACTGGGTTGAGGTCGTTTTCATAACTCAGCTTTGACATATTTTTCTCATTTGCCTTATCCTCAGATTCGATATTATCTCCTCTTATGGTTTGAATTGCTTTAAAATTCTCTGCTGTCCAAGGAAAGGATAAGCTTTTATAAAATTTGAACCTATCCTTGTTGAGTCCTTTTCAAAATGAAGAGATAGGAGTACAAATTCTTTGTTTTGTTTTTGTTGCCAATTTTGGGTCAACATGTTCTTCCATATGTAGAAAATTGACAAAAAATAAAAAATTAAATGGTTCATTTGTAAGAGTTAAGACTAGTCATACTCTACTTTTTCCTTTTCTTTAATTTGTTTTGAATTGACCCTATACTGCGGAGGAAATTAAGTGAAGTACGCCAAATATAAAATATAGAAAGGTGTCTATAACTTTTTCCCAAGACCTAACCCCCAACCAAAAATAGCTAGGTAGGGAAGTAAAATTAATCTTGAATTAGATAGTGATATTACTATAATAATCACGAAAAATATAAGATAATCCTCTTTACGATTAATTCCCTATAATTATTTACTAAAAGTTATCCTGTTATTTGGTTTTATAAATGGTAAGAGCAAATAAATTTTTTTATTTAATTTGTATTGCATTGACTTTAATATATCCGGTAAGTAAAAATTCGAATTGATATGACCGGTTCAATCATAAAAACTTTAAATAGCCTAATTTTTGGTCTAATTTTTAACTTTTCAATTTAATTCACTTTAATAATTCTTTTTTTTGTTAAAAATCAATAAATTTATTAATTAATCAGTCAATTTTTGTAACTTAATAAGTTTTTATAATCCAAAATAAATCAATTAATTTTCATTTAATAATCTCTTTTTTCAATCAACCTTCAAACTTTTAAGTAAGGACACTCTCTTTCAATCATATTTGAACTTTTTAAACTTTAAACTTCTTGTTTTACCAGTTTAACTTCCAGTCTGATTTTTAAAATATTAATAATACCAATCAATTAATTTCCTACAATTATTTACTAAAATCAATCACAAAGAAGACTTTTTTTTTTTTGGTCCTACAAATGATAAAATATTCAAGTTGGTTTATACAATTGGATGCATATCCTAACAAGTAAAAGACAATAACAAGACAAAATATTAATTTAGATATGTTAATTACGACCAAGGAGGTGGCTGCCTTATTAGTTAGGTAAGAGCAAAACCAAGCAAAACCAAGGGCTCCACTACACACCACAAAAGAAACTACATAATTAGGAAAAACTTTCTCTTCTTGTTAACCTTATCACCATAAGATTTATATGTTTAGGTCAAGCAATCTTCATAGCTTTTAGACCTCAAGAGCTGAGCTACTCTCATACGCAACATTACATGTCCCTAAATAATGCAACAACATGAAACGTGAGTGTCTCTTCACTCGAAAAAATAAAAATAAAAATAAAAATTAGTCTTACATAATTTGTAACCATATAAGATATATCCCGAAATGTATGTATATATTATATTTAAATGTTAAATGAATCCCATTAGTTATTATTTTATTCATTAATATTACATTATTGTTTATTTTATTTAGTAATATTTATTTATTTATTCTAAATAACAAATTTTAACTAGAAGGAGGAATTAATTATTAGTTGCATAGATAATGCTTTTATTTATTGTGGACATTCTACACATTTGTTTTGGTATCTAAAAGGATATAGGCTTAATGAGAAGGAAAAACATGACTTGTTGCTCTCCTAACTTCTAAGGGATGATAAGAAAATGAACTCATCCTCCAAGAGAAGTAGTTGATTTGCTCTTAGCCTCTGTTTTGTTGGGTTTATATCAGTAGAACTTTTGTGAACTTTTCTAAGAAGCTAGTTGACTTTTTTGCTGTTATTTAAAAAAGGGTTTTTTTGAAAGAGCTTCATGCAGTAGTAGACTGTTTGGCAACATAAAAATAAAAATCACTTTTAATTTTAACTATATTTTATTTTGTAATAAATATTATTTAAAGTATATTAAACAATATGCAAAATACAATATATTTATTATTATATAATTTTAAACCATATGAAATATAAATGAAAATATATCTAGTCAAATCTTTTATATAGAATATAACATAAGTAAACTAATATCCAAAATAAATAATAAAACATATAAAAAAGTCAAATAATATTATGTAAATCCTAAAATAAATATCTAAGTTGAGTAAATAGTTAAATACATAATAAACAGGAAGATGAGTTTGTGGGTATTGTAGGAATTATGTGTAAAACATAAGGGTAAAAAGGACTAAAAATAGGCTCATTAATTGATCTGAAAAATCTATTTAAAAAGGTACTTTTTTGAAGCTGTATTTTAGCGACCAAAAAGTCATAACTATTAAAGAAGTGCTTTTTTATTTTACAGCTAAATACTTACTTTAAAAAAAGACTTTTGTGGTAGAGAAAGTTGTTTATTAACCTCCCAAAAGTCCATCTAAACATGCACTTAATATTCAACAAGTAAAAGATAATCTTTATTACTTTTCTTTTGGTATATCCCAAATTTGGATCATAATTTAGAATAGACTTTTTACCTAATAATGTTTTCAATTTTTCATAAGAGCATCGCGAGAAAAAAAGAAGATGGTGATGTGAAATGCCTGCTAAGGAAATTGACTAGAGAATATAGGTCACCTAAAAAAAAGAAGTGATAAGATGATGAAATTACTGGAATTTGATGGGCAAGTTAGTCTCCACCACATCAATTTAGGGTTGGCCTTAGCTTCCCAATCTTATCCTATACCAATGTACTTAGACTCTTCAATTTTCTTTCAAATGGACCCCATCAAGTCTCATAAAGTTTAGAAAATTGGATAAAAAAGGGGATGGTACCATGTTTGATTAGGTCAAAACCAATCTTTAGGCTACAAGTGTGACCATATTTTCTGTGGTGTCTTAACTTCTAACTACTACTTTGCTTCCTTGTTTGGACACATATGTCATTATATGCATCCTATGTAGACACACCCATGAATCTGAGCATGTTTGCAAAATTTGAAACCAATGAACTTACCATTTAGTAGTGTTTGCTTATTAGGCAAATGAGAAGTCTTATCATCACTACTATTGGATGGAATAATATTTTAAAAAATAAAAAATACCCGCCAACCCTAATATTTAATAAGATTTAATACTTCTACCTCTTTATTATTATACTCTATTTAATGGGACTAGGTAGTAGTATTCCTCAAAAAGTCAAATTGCTCTATTATGAAATCGGGTGTTAGGTCCAATTTCTGGACCAATGTTGTGTGGTGCCATTGGTTTAGGCACTGATCTAAGTTGGGCCTCCATGCATTATCTTGAAAAGAGTACACATACCTACCTATGTACTTTCAACTTTGTCGATCATATGGTTCATTTTTTCTTATATGCTGGCTGACACCTGACCATATAAGTGAGGAATTACAAAATAGATCAATTTGATCTAAAAGTTAAAAAGGTCGAGTTTAATGACCCAGGTCAGATTCGGATATTAAGACACAATTGACTTGGATTTGGTATTAATATGGTGTTTATCTAATGTAGCATTATATTTGTACTTTTATTGCAATGTTCTAAATCCTGCAGACCCATTATCAACGAAAAGAATCAATCTTTGGAGCATTTGAGTACTCAAAACCTCTGCAGAACAAAAGTTGAAGCTCTGATACAAGTTTTGTGCATAAAAATACTAATGATTTCAAACATCAACCTACATATTAAACCCTTTATTGTGCTTGTTTTTTTGGGGAAGAACACGAGAAAAAAAGAAAGAAAAAACGGAATCTTTATGAAAACTGAGATCAAGAAAAGCTCTTATTTTTGGAGTGTTGGGAAGATGATTGTTGAATGAATTCAACGGTGGAAGATGAATCACAACTGCCCATCTTCCCAGATATTTAGTATAGCAGGGAACACTTTCGGATTTAAGTGCACTGTTCATAGCACATCGCCGATACACACCATTCCTGCCTGATCCTCTACTTAATCTTTGAAACAAACATATAATTCAGTAAAAGAAAAAACACCCAGATCTTTAAAAGGCTGATTAAAGAGAATGGAGGATGAAGCTGTAACTGGAGCTGCCGGTTATGAATGGCAGCTGCGCTTTTATAGTATAGAGAATGTGCGAGTGTTCTTAGGGTTAGGGTTAGGGTTTTAAATAGAGACAGACGCCAGTCGCCTCAATTTTGATTTACTTGAGATGGGCTAAGCCCTAATTTGAATGTAGGGTTGGGGCCTATGCTTTATGGAATTAGAGTTTTTTTTTTCACTGTATTTCATGTGGAGCAATTATATTATATTAAAAAAGTGATTATTTATTTCATTAATACATAATATCAGCATATAACTGATGTGTTAATATTTCAAATTCAAAATTTACTTAATCCCATAGTTTAATATTAAAATTTTAATTTATTACAAACACAATCAATAGACAATTTTTACATAAATTGACATTTCTAGTTTAAATAATATATAGAATTTCAATAAACTACAATTTTAAAATTTTAGAATTTCATAATCATCCTCCACAATAACAAATAAATGATTGATTATTTTCTTTTTATTTACTTATAATTAAAAGTATAACCATTTAATTGTTATAAATTTTACGTTAATAAACTAATATTTAATTGATATTTATATTTATAATTATAATTAGTATTGTCAAATTAGGGACCCGATGGAATGGAATGAAATAGACATTTTCACATCACCACTTCCAGTTGTTGAGAATAAATATTTTCACATCACATGTTTCAGAAGCATACAGTAGCAACAACAATAATAGCAGCAATAACAACAATAACAACAACAAGAGTAACAATATTCAGTAACAGTTCAACAAAAATATGAAATTTGGAGAAGAAGTGCAACCCTTCTATTTGGTATACAAGAATTTCAAAACACAAAATTATCGTTCTTGTATTTATAAAATCCAATATGTTTGTACTTTTGACATGTAATTCGCAGCAAAGCGTGTTTAAGGGAAATCTTAATACAGAAAAATCATGACATGGAGGGAGTCAAATAAAAAAGCTGACCCTGTGACTGAAGAGAAAAAGAAACAAAGCAAAACCACTCTCTTATATTGATGCTGTTATTTTCCAGCAAAACAACTACTGCCAGTTCCCTGCCAAATGCAAGCCGAAACCAATAATAAGTATATAGCAACTCCAATGTTGCAGCAAGCCTACAGACCCTGAT